>VZRN01001879.1:1192680-1261989 GCA_013397935.1 Dasyornis broadbenti
AAAAAAAAAAAAGGCTTTATATTTCCCTGTCTCGTATAATGGTTCATTTCATAGAAGTGCTTACAGTGTTTTAAGTGATAGAAGAGATCCTATGGATTGAAGAGTAAACATCGGAGCAGAAAATGTACTCTTTAGACTTCTTGTGCAGGCAGAGAAAATGTCAGTTATGAAAAATATACATGAATATTAGCAGACTGTACAGCTCTGTTAATGGCCTAAGAAATTTTATTATCATGCTTGAACGAAGTATCAGCCCAAAACTGCTAAGGTTCCTGTCTTAGTCAAACATCTAAAACTACTTTTCTATTGATTGGGAGTTTTAAAGAAAGCTCAAAAGACCTCTGAAAATTTTTGAGGCAGACATTCCTGAATCAGAAGTCAAATGTATCAAGGAGACGCTCACTTTTGGGATTCAGGAAGAAAACGAAATGAACAACCCTGAATCTTAATTCCCGGGACATGAAGAACTGGTGATGCAGTCGAAACTACAATATGTTGACTTCAGCAGCCTGATTTCCTAAAACAACTCTTTGACTAATTTGGTTTTTTGGTTTTTTGGTTTTTTGAGGTTTTTTTGGGGTTTTTTTGGTGTTTTTTGGGTTTTTTTGTTTGTTTATTTTGTTTTTTTTCTGATAGAGCCTGATTGAGCCCCATGATTTCACAGGACTAAGGAATTTACTTGGCCAAAAATCCCTTGGGTTTACATATCCATAGTATAGATGATGCTTATCAAACCTAACAGAGTTTTAATTTTCTACTCTTCCATTTCCCGAGAACTGGGTAATGTATTTCACGATTTGACCAGAAATCAAGTGTTCAGAATTCTGGTTTCGCTCTCCACCCTGACGTAACTCTGTCCTTGCCAAGACCCAAGACCTAGACTTGGAGTCTGGCATACAAGCAGATTCTGTAGTTTAGACGTTTTCTGTCCATCTCTGCCAAAATTTCTAAAGAGTTAAAATTCCTTAGCTCATGTTCTGAATTAAAAATAAGGACAATATTAGTAGCAAGTGAATCATTCTTTTAGATTCACTGAATCTGATTAAGAGATGTGATCTAATTTTAGTTTCTTTTTGAATTTACTGTGAGAAAACTAGCAATAAGAAGCCTACTAGTATGTTCTGACTTAGTCCATTTTGACCGATTTTTCATTGTTGCAGTTCACCATTCATCGATCTCCTCATTAGAAAGGCAAGAAGGAGGGGGAGGGGGAGTTGGACTCAAATGTTTAAAGTGACATTTCCAAATCCATAACCAAATGTAGTCAAAGACTTATAAAATAAAAGTGTTTAAACTTCAGTAATAAGGATAAAGGTATCTTATAAACTAATTAAACATTTCCTTTAGGATTCCATGCTCTTTCGGGTTCTAAGTGGCTTACCAGGAAAATATCTAAAAAATTATCCCATTTGTGAGCATCAAAATTCCAAGAAAACATAAGAAAAATGACAGTGACATGTTTGTTATTGGTAATTCTAGATCAGAGAGGACAACTGTTTTACATAATTATTCCAAATCTTGAATAAAACAGAAGAAAGGAATAAGGTAATTTTATTTGTGAAATTCAAAATACATATCTAAGCACTGCCATTGTCTTTATCTGAAGTAATTATGACAGTTCTGTAGAGAAGAGAAGAGAAGAGAAGAGAAGAGAAGAGAAGAGAAGAGAAGAGAAGAGAAGAGAAGAGAAGAGAAGAGAAGAGAAGAGAAGAGAAGAGAAGAGAAGAGAAGAGAAGAGAAGAGAAGAGAATATATAAAGACCTAAACAAAACCAAAACTTAAGAAATGTTACGTAATCAAAATAAGAAAATATTTCATCCTCTCTTCCCCCCATAATTTACAATTATTTACAGAGTCAAAAATCTTTCTGAGTAACAATTTAAGGAAAGGTAATGAAACATCATTTTATACAAAGAACATTTTAGAAAAAGGAGTTTCTCTTTAAAAGACAACTGCAACTAAACGTAAGACAACATTCCAAGATGTACATTTCAGCAGAACATGCCAGACAGATACCTTTATTCATGATCACTACATCTGTTTTCTAATTTAAAGCATGAACCCTACACAATATAAACAAATAATGTAGACTCAAAAAAAAAATCTCTTTCTAGAACATTTTATTATAACAGATGCCTGAGTTATAAATATGCTAATCAAGCTGTTTCATTTGTGGTTCATACCTAGTTTTGATTTGTATGATAGAGTGAAGAGTAAATCACGGGAGAAGCTTGTCTCTGTGGAAAGCCAGAAGCCTAGAACCTCATTAGTATTTTCGTTACCACGCTTTTTTCATGAAGATGACTTGTCAAAACTACATTTTGAAAGTGGAATTAAATGAGTGACTCATATTCTACAATGATAGTGGTTTTGTTTCTTCTCATCTACAACAGATGAAACAGAGAAGAACAAGCTTTGTCCAGCTGGATGTTCATTTTTGTGCTGGTGGTTCAGACAGGAGTGAGAGAAGCTGCAATTTCAGTGCCTCAGAAGAGACACAGAGGCTCAATGCTATGATAAAGATGTGGTGCAGACACATGCCCTGAAAACCCAGGGAGGACAGAATGGAGTCTGTTGTGAGAAAGGAGGCAATGCAAGCCGATGGACTAAAATCAAATCTGTCCTTGTGTACAGACTGTTGGAAAGGAAAATATTTGTTTATCAGTTATTCTTTGAAATACTTATTAGTTGGGTGATTGAATTTTCTCTGTATCAAAAGTTACCTTGTTTGAATTCATACTCTGATAAAAGTCTGTAGAAATTCAAAGACTTTTGATGTTACTGGAATACTCATTGTAAGGAAAAGAGCAGGTAAATCTACCTCAAACATTTTATTGTTCAAGGAATTGCCACTCTACAGAGATTTCCTTTCCTGCGTAGATTGCACTTCACTCTAGACTGAGCTCTAGACAAACAGTTCATGTAATGCAAAACTTTATTTTGTGTACAATTAATCATTTTAAAATCCAGCTTAGAACATTTACTCAAAAGCTGAAGGTATTCATGTTAGGAAAGCTGGACAAGGGAGTAAGAAGGAGGAATGGATCTCTAGGTAAAGATGCTGAGGAAACCATTGGTGATTGTGTCATTCATTAGTCTTTTCAACCAAAACAGATTAAAGGTTTTAAGTTAAAGGTTTACAGTTACCAGCTGCAAAAAAAGTTAAAGCAGCAGGTGAGCTGCATGAATGTTCATCTTGAGGATTATATATAAGATCACCACAATTATGTGGGACTGACCTCTCAAGGACATGGGTGGCAAAGTTCTTAATTTAGGAACCCTCTCAGCATTTAAAAATAAAGTAAATGCTGAGCTATGCAGACTGTCATCAGTCAGTCACTTCCGATGTGTAAACAGATATGTATTCACCTGGAGGGGTCTGCTTTTGAAAAATGGTATATCTCTAAAGGGCATGTAACTAAATAAATTTCACCCTGGGTTCTTCTATACCACTTGACTCAAGCACATTGATTTCTTGTTTTTCCTACAATATATAGATACTTTTGAAATCTTACCATAGTGTGTTGAAAAATTAATAGCTACTAGACAGTTCAATGATTCTCTCAGCTTTCTTCACAATTGCATTGTGAATTGCATTCTCTCAGCTTTCTTCACAATTGCATATAATTAAAACAAAATGTTTATTTTACCAAAGACAAAGTCATAAATCAAGGTACATAGGAGTTTCTAAAGATACCTTCAGGCATATTTAGTTCTTCAAGAGTTAGAAAATTTCAAAGCTTACATAGCTGTAACTGAACTAATAAAATCTCAGTAATTGTCCATTTTAATTGGCCTTCAGCATTCTTAAATTGAAAGCAATTATGTAGAGCTAGGGAACTGAAGTACAGTGTGAGCCTTGAATTGTCTCTCTGTATAATTATATACAGAAATATGCTGAATATCCTCTTGCTAGTAAGTGAAGTGCTGAGGAAAAAGAGCTAATCAAAAACCCATATTATAAGTCAGTAGTTTTCCTTTAGCAAAACCCACACATTTAATATTAGCTGTTCATGAGCAGTTTGTGCACTTGTATGGTAGAAAACGAACTAAAGGGTAATGTATGGCTGAGGAAGTGACCTGAAAGTAATGTGACCACAGTAGTATGCCAGAGCACAAAAATTAACTAATTTTTTAGGAGCAATGAAACTTTTTACTTTTTATTTCTTTTTCCTAATAGCATATGAAGTTGTCTAGAAGGACAATGATGGAACACAGCATGCTGCAACAGCCAACAGATTTCTTATGCCATAACTAATAAATTTGTCTGTATGTATGTAGATGTATATATAGAACAAACACCAATCCCATCTCCAAAAGAAACCTCAAAAGTAGACTGAAGTGGTTCAATGAATTATTTCATTCCAGCACCTGAAAGATTTGGATAGAAATAATTAATGCCTCTGGCGGATCTCAACAAATAATAACTCCTTTTGCAAACCTACTCTGATTATTTCTATTTATTGCAAAGTCAGAGGTAGAAGTCCATGGAAGGATAATCATCAGGAAACAGATTGTTGACAGGTTTGGGGGTTTGAACATGAAGAATGAACACTCTAGATCAGTCCAGCAAGGTCCAAATTTTCAGTTCATAAATTTTTCAATTGCTCTGATTTCTTTAACTGGGAAACAGTTACTCAGGTAAACATAAAATCACAGAATTACAGAATGGTGGAGTGGGAAGAAAGCTCTGAGATCTTTCGACCCAACTTCAGGTCAGCTAAGTCAGATTGGTCAGAATTGTGTCTACTCAAGTGTTCAGTACCTCCAAGGATGGAGACTCCGTGACCAACTGAAATAGTGTATTTAGCTATGCTTAGCATATTTAGAGGAACCAGAAAGGGAAATTCTACAACACTGTCTAGAAATTACCATTTTCATAAACCTTTCTCAGATCCTTGTAGACCGGAGGCTGTTGTAGCTGCTACTACCAATTACTCAGGACTTGATTTTGGAACATTAAAGATGGAAAAGTGCACTTTATGGGCTTTGGAAGGAAGTTAATTGGTTGAAATTTTAGTTATTATGATGCAAAGACACTAAAAAAGGTCCCCAGGAATGCATGCACAAAGAGTATCATACCAGAATTGAAGCTGTGACTCCTGTAACAATTATTCTTAATTGTTTTGGTAATACGTATGATATTCTAAAACAGAGAACACTGGCTTCAGTAATACTGAATTCTCAGTGAGAAAATCAGGATTTCATCAGCTGTTTTTTCCTTTCTTTTCAACATTTCAACATTTGGGATCAGTGTAAGATCTACCAAGATGGCAGCTTCTTTGTAAAGGAGTACAAGAAATTGTTAATGCTCTTGTATTCCCCTAGTCTTCTGAAACTTCCATGAGTTGTGGAACTGCTTCATTGTGGGTTTTCCCTCTTTAGTTAAAATACACGCATGCACACATACGTTTATAAATTATGTTATTTTAGAAGAATTTGAATAGATATAAGGAACAAAATCTGTTGTTTTTTCTTGATTTGAGCAACTTCACAGAGAAACCTCTGAAAGGAAGGAGGAAGATTGAACCTCTAAGAGCATGAGAATGCTCATATGAAAAACTCTCCAAAACACAAACATCTTGGAAAGTCCCTTTAGGAGCTTTTAGGTGTTCACATTAAGAAAGAGACAGTGGCAATCTACCTCAAAACTCTAGAAAAGTGTGAATGCTATAAGATGCATAATGAAGCTTTAATTTTTGAATTTAAGTATTTTGTCCTTTTAGTTTGTATAACTTCTGTTTGCTATTGATATTTTAAAATTGTCTTTTTCCCTGCGATGAGGACCATCATATAAATGTTAATTTTGCAAACAGTTCTAAATTACACAATTTATTCAAGAGCAGAAGCTAATTGCTCCTTTCAGCTCTATGGTCTCTCCTATGAAACTCCTTGGAACAGTTTTGACTTTAATGCTGCTACTTCCCAGACTTTCTACTCAGTATTAGTTTTGCATATTTTCAAGCTCTTCCACCTACAATTAAGTTTAGATGTTGTACTGCTGCCCACTAGATTCAAAGACATGATGTGAATGCCCAAACCTCAAGCTTCGTGTGTTGTTGTGACAATGGACATATTTGTCTATTGTCTTGATACCTAGACTCTTGGAAAGCATTTATCTTGTGTTTTATTTTTCTGCTTGAAAGCTAGTTCTCTAAGTTTATCACACAGATTCTCTCCTTACTCAGTGGAAGCACACAGGACATGCAGGTGATTGATTCATCCCATTCCGAAGTCAGTTTGCAAAATATGTGAGATAATTTTCTCCGGAGCAATGCATTACGGAGGCTGTAGTGTAAGTGATCAGCTCAGACTAGACAGCAAGGCTTTGGATAGCTAGAGAAATTACATGGATCTCACACTGACTGTTGACTTATGTAGACTCTCTCATAGTAAGCCTGTCTTCACAGTCTTTGATCAAATGTTGGCTGAGATGTGGACAGGTTTTTGATTGGGTTTGTTTGCTGGGTTTTTGTCTGAGATCTGTGTATGAAAAATGGTAAGATATGCAAACCCTTCATATATGTTTTAGTGAATAGAGTAGCATACTTTCGTTTTCACGACAGTATTTACATTCTTTCATTAGCTATTTGAACTCAAGTCTCATAAGTCTGGTAAACCTCATGTCAGGGCATTAATAAAAGAGCAAAAGTACATGATCATGTATGATTTAGTCATAAACAAATTCTTCTCTGTATTTTCCTAAACATTGATACGTACATGCTACCAAACACAGATTTAGTTTTGCAGATTAAATTGGACAAAAACTGTCTAATTCACGTAATGCTTCCAAATATGAGTGGGTATTGGTATCTTCTGCCACCAGCATTATGAATTCACATCCTTACATAGTATTGAACTCAGCAATTTACAAGCTCGGTAGTCAAAAGCCTACTTCCATGAAAATGTTCATATATAGATGAACAAAATGAATGTTCTGAGTTTTGGAAGTGGAAATCAGACTTGATTGCAACCCTATTTTCCTATTATAGCCACATCAGAATACATTGTTTGGAATTCCTTCTGCCAGCGTTGTACTGCCTATGAGATCTACTAATTTTATTGTCTGTGTTTTCTGAAAAATTATGTGATGATTTTAAGATCAGGACAGAATTTTCTTGGATAAAAAACCAAACTAATGCAGTAGGAATTTTTTAGAATAAAATTTTTACTCTCTGTATCAGGAAGTAATTCAGCTCTGCATAGTTTAAGAAAGGAGTTGGGGGTTTTGGGAGGCATTGTTTTGTTTTGGTTTTTTTGCCTTAATTTTTCTTTCGTTTACATTAAAATAATGTTAATTCATTAATAAAGGTCATGATGGTGCCATAAAAAGAGACTGCTTCTGCTTTCAAAAATTCTTAAGCAATATATTATCCTAAGAAGCCTTTCCTCACTTTTAGCTGCCAAGGAAAAAGTGTGCTTATGTCAAACCATTTATTGACACGTGGTGCCTAGCTAATGGTTATCTAAATGCTCATTACTTCACAACTTTTTTGATTTTAGATTTTACATCCTCCATTTTTGTACCTGTTTGGACAGTACTTAATTTATTTGCAATGCTTTGCCAACACCAAAGGATGGCTGTATTATTTAAAAAATGGAAAAAAAATTGTACATGGGCAAAATTAATGAATGAAAAAAACAAAAAAAAAAGGTGAACCTTGTTGTACTATCAGCACTTATTAGCTGTGTCAAATCTATTGCACACCGCATTGGAAACCTTTCCAACATAAAATGTTCTGACAAGCACATTAATTTAAGAAACACAAAAGTTTGACTGCACATAAAATGCTATTCAGCAGTAACTATAATACAGTAACAAAGCATGAAAACCTAATTCCATCTAGTGATCTGACTGGGAGGGTCTAAATATCTAGTCCAGGGACCACTGACATTATTGGCAACTGAAAATCCCCCTCCCCACAAAGGGAGGATGATATAGATGTCATAGCAAGCACAGGTTTTAACACAGCTTTCTAGTGTACTTTAAAGACTGACTTAAAAAGACTTTTAATGTACATATTCAAGCCAGGTTACATCTTATTTTATGGATATATTGTCATTTTATATGTTTTTACAGGTCAGCCACAAATGTCTATCAGATGTGTGTATTTTTTATCGGGACTGCATTCACCATACACAACACAACCTCAGGACCATAAGCTTTGGACCTTTAGCTGTGTAAACTGGCTCTGTACATGCACAGTGAGACAAAACACAGGTTTAATTTAAACTTCGATGACGTTACATACATAGCATTTGCTTTCTTTTTTCCACACTGTAACTTTTTTATTGTGACTCTAACAGTCAGAATAGAAAATATATGCAATCATAATTATAAAAGAAAGTAAAATAAAAGTCAGCTAGCCTCATCTATCTCAAAAGGTATTCCAAATCGCTGAAATGAGAGAGCTCCTTAATCTCCCTTTCACTCCTCCAATTTCTACTGTGTATTTTCACTATTTGTCTGTGCTAGGTCTAGTATTTTTCAAACTTCAATGTAAAAATCCCTAATGTAGCAGAACATAAGCCAAAGGCAAAAAACAGGAAAATAAACAACTAAAAATAAGAGAAAGGTTTCACAATTATGACTTGGAACAACCTCGCAATGTCTGATGAGAGTTCCCTTTCCCTATAAAGGAAATAATTACATCTTTTTCACTGGAAATTATGGATGGGGAAAAGAACAGTAAAAGGAGAGAAAGTTTAGAGGTATGGGGGTAACCCTCAGTCATATATGGATGTCTCAACTCCTTAGGCATCTCAGATGACATTAATGGGTAAGGTGGGAAACTGAATTAAGTTCCTATTCATCTCACTTATAAGTACTGTCACACTCAAAATCTTGTTACAAGAAGAAATGAAACTTCCTGTATTTATGAAGCAAAGAATTTAATGTCAGTCTGAGAGTACTGAAAATACAATATTAAAAACAGAACTGTTAAGCAGGGATGTTATATCTGTACACTTTTTCTTAGGTATTATGCATATCCTTTCAGTCAACGTTGTAGCTGAAGTTCACATTTCTCAGTTTTCGTAAAGAAAAAGATGGGTGGGGAGTTGTGACAAGTCATTAGCAATATAAAGTATTTTCTGACAGAAAAATGCTAGTCATTGTACTGTCTTCTTTCTGCTTAGTATTATGCCCTCAAACAAATGTATATTCTGTCGTATCAGACTTCTCCTTGCTTCCCAGCTGATGTCTGGAATTTGTACAACTGCCTTCTCCAGCCTTATTTGACATGAGAGTCTATAGTTTCTTACACAGTGGCCACTTAATTTTGTCAGACCCTTACTATGCTTGTGGTTCAATAAGCTAAAGTACAACAGGTCAGGGAATAGCCACTCGATCACTATAGTTGTTAAAACTGAGACTGATAAAATCTCTGAAAGCCCTGAGTCCTAGCATTTTGTATCTCATAAAGTGCCTGACGTTTTTTAGTAGCAATGGCAAAATCCTAGTACCACAGGGAAATTTACCAAAATTGCTGCCAGAATGTGGAAGAATGAAACTATGACGCTTCATACCTAAAACCGGTAAATTTGCACTTCTGTCATATACATTATGTGAGAATATTACTTTCATGCAAAGAGTTTATGGATTTTTCATTTAAAATGAGCTAGACAAATAATAAATTTGTAGGAATGCCCTACTCAGAAGCAGGAGACTACAGTCAGAGTTTAGACAAATGAAAGGGTTATAGTAAATGTCCTGTCTATGGAGAGGTCTTTGTAGCACTTTATTTTAACAGAGCAATGAAAAGCAGAGAAATAAGGCATGTCATAGTGTTTTGTCAAGTCAGTAACATGTAATAAGTCACAAAAGTAAATTAAATTCAATGTCAATCGCCACTGTAAACCTATTGTTTCCTGTCCTCTGGTTAGAAATTGTTTGCATTTTGAGTTATGCTTAGGGCTTTTTTAAAGAAGGATGTGTTAATCATTTTGATTTAATCTTTGTTAATCATTTTGATTTAATCTTTGTCAATACCTAAACTACATATTCAGGTTGTCTGAAGAAGCTGTCAGGTGATATAATTTATGAGCAGATCTAGACCACAAACACTACAATAATACAGGCTTATACAGTATATTTTGCCACTTTTTGCTTAAACCTGACTTTACTTTAATAAAATAAGAATAAGTTGCTAAAAAATGTTACATTTAAAAAAAAATTAAATACTTATTAGGAGATAGATTTTGATTTTTATTTATATTTTAAGTAAATAACATTGAATTATTTATATTTTACAGTATTTGATCCTCTAGCACTAAAAAGTGCGAGAAGAAATAGAATGTAATTTTAAACATCATGGTAAAGGCATTTTAAGATATTTTAAATCTTTTTTTTACTAACAGATTCTGTTAAGTCAGCATTTATAGACCTTCTTTAACAAAGCAATTAATCACTGCTCCCCCTTCTGATGACCAGAAAAGTTTGCTATAATACATCTCATAGAAGTATTTAACTTAAAATAGAAAGTAGGATTTTATGATTTTCATTAATTCCAACATACTTAGAAACTAATACTTTTTGTTTTCAAAAACTTCAAGCTGATTTGGGTTTTATTTACTTGTTATATAGAGTATTGTAACCAATAATTATAAACAAATTTTGAACAAATGAAGTGGAATTTTGCACTATGATTTTAAGAAAGAACTCTTTTTTAACATCAATTTGGAATAAAGAAACACATTAAAACTTTATGATACATGCGATGAAAATTATAATAAAAATTGAGACCATGTTTACCATATTATTAATTAAAAAAAAAAAAAAGTTTCACTACAGACATCTGATTCTCAAAGCCAGACCAAAGGTTTATTCAAGGTAATAGAATCCATTTGCAATTTTCATTGAATCTTGGATCACGTTAATATAAAACAGAGGAGATGGAACAGAGTACAAATAACTTTTGTAGTGTGTGAAAGCTTAACAAGATTTTCATTAAAGCTTTTTTTTTTCCCCTCAGACTAATATTGTCATTTCTTCCCTTAAAATACAAGATAGTCAAAACAAGACTCTGTCCTTGTACGCAGTTAAGAACCTAAAGTTTCTGTAGTGTATTCTGCAAGCCATCTGCTTCTGATGGAGCTGAACCCAAAAAGATTTATCCTGCAGGTTTAAATCAGCAAAAATGAGCAAAAACCCACACTCCCAACAGCAAAAAATGAGACCAACACAACTGGATTGGGAACACTTCTGTAGAGATCAATTCCCACATGTTTTCTAGCAGTGGACTACTGAAGACATGCTTCAGTCACAATCAATCCTTGAATGTATTACTGGTTTGCATCTTGAAGGTGATTAATTCATCATTAGAGTTTTCAAATAGGGTAGAACTGCTGTAAGTTATTGAGAAGGATTGCTACAAGATCTGGCATATTTTTATTTCAAAGAGAATGAACAGCCTTTTCCATTTGGATAGTGTCTCTATAGGAAACTTATATCACATTTCAACAAACAGATGGATGGATTGCTATAAAATATGGTGCCATTATTTTCTGGAACATGTGTACTGGGCCAAAGGAACTGTGTATGTGTTCTTCTTGAGCTCCTAGATGGCAAGCTGAGAGTTTTGATTAGCACCGTAAGGGCCAAAACATTGTAAAATCATGCAGTTCCAGGGTCCTGATTCCTAAGTAACTTCACTGAATAAATGTGCAAAGTAGAAGCAGAATCCAGTGGATTTCTGGGGCCCAGAGGTTTCTCCTGGCACCCTTCTTGAACACTGGCAACATCTCAAAGCTCATCTGATAAGCAAGGCCAGATCCTGGGCCCTCTCCTTAATAAGTGTCTCAGATTTTGTGCATTTGCAGATGCATGTCTCCCATAATTAACAGCTTGAAATGTCCCCAGTAAATGACACACACAGAAAACAGAGAGTAAGGTCAGACAGCAAAGGTCCAAGTCTCAGGCAGACAAGAGTGCTGACAAGCAGTTTGTTTAAAGATGACCAGCTACTTCTATTATCCCTTTATCATTGAGATTGTGATAGTTCTTCCGTTACCTATGCTCCTATGCTGTTTCCTGCCTTCCTGATTCATCCCTTTCCATTTCTCATCTCACATACAACAACATTTTGTGGTCTCTTCTGTTAACTAAATCTTAGACCAGTTCCTTAGCACCTGTCTGCATGTCCTAGCACACTGTTTCAAGGAGGCAGAAAAATCACAATCTGAATGAACAGATGATGAAATAAAACAAAAATATATTGTTGGTGAATACCAAATAATTCACCTCTAAAATGTAACTAACCACACACATAATTACAGCCTTTAATGGGAACAACCATAAATCATATAACAGATCTTATAATTGTAGACAGTGCTTGGAAAACCATAGCTCAGCGCTCTGTTATGGGCAAAAGTTGAGGAACATGTTCTAATATGTGACACATCTGACTGTGAAGTTCAATGTTTCATTTCCAAAGGATGAAAGAAAACAGAAGAATAGGTTCTAGAAAGAACAAATAAACTAAATTAGAGAAATTAAGTTAAAGTCAATGACCAGCAGTTTCTGCTATTGTCATTTCTATCTTTCGAAAGAAAGACCCACAAAAGCTGCCATCTGGCATTTTATCTGGAGAAACCACATATATTTTTGCCTTCTTCTCCTTCCTCCAAGACTTCCTTTATTTCTCCTCTTAGTCCTTTCATTTCACTGGCAATAGTTTTTGTTTTCCTTTTCCACCCTTGGGCCTCCATATTTTCTTTCCCCTTTACAGCTCCTCTACAAGTCTCCTGACACTACTGTTATGACGCAGACCTTCTAAAATTATTATTTTTGTTTTCTTTTTCTGTTTTCAGTAATTTTTCAAATAACTTATGATTGTAGAATATAGAGCATATATATTCTACTGTATTACAGGAAAACAACAACAAAACCACATACAAGGAAACTTTGTATGAAGTAACTAGCTGTTGCCAGTAGAAGAAAACAAAGAAGCAAGTACACATGCAATCAATCTAATCTCTCCCTTCTCAATGGCAGAATTTACCAAAAAGCAGACTTTCAGATTGTCATTTGAGGGGGTTAATTTTTCATCTCTTTAGTAGTTTGTTTTTGTTCATATACAGGATGACTTTCCTGTTAGATAAATGTGTGTTTAAACATTAATGAACATTTCTGTTAATGAAAAATCAGACTATGATGCTTTCTGAGTTATCTGTTTATCTGAATTTTCCATCCACATGGATCAGTCAATATAACTTTGACAAGGAGTACACAGCAAGTGCAGGTTTGGTTCAGACTACTTTCCTCCCTGAAGAGAGAGGGTACAGATATAAAGGGTAGGATCTGGGGTCTGAGTCATAAAAATTTCTCATGATTTTCAAAAGGGGCTTGTTCAAATATGCTGCTCTTTTTGCAGTTAAACCCAGTTTAGGCAGTAGAGGGTTCCAGTCATTTTTATCTGTCTTTGGCAATTTGCAGATTTATGGTTCCAGGCAGAAAACTTACAAAAACACATTAAGCAAAAAATTTGAATTGAATTTCTTCCAAAAGAGGAGTATATATACATATATATTAAAAAAATATTTCTCTGTAAGCAAGATTGAAACAAACCAGGAATTTTAACATTGTGGTTCATTACTAAATAAGCATGTGAAATATTCTTTTTAAAGAAAGGATTGAGTGGTATTTCTCCTATATATCTTAAAACTAAAGAAAAAAAAATTGAATTCTGTACATTTCAACAGGTGAGAAAGAAAAGAGATCCCATTTATCAAACAGACTTACATTAAGCTTTGTACATCTGCTTCTCATCAATCACATCTCTGTCATAGGTAGTGCTGCAAAATCCAATAACTTTTTCTTTGTCATTGAAGACTGCTTGAGGCAATCAAGAGACATTTCCAAATCCCCCAATATGCATTCTGCATATCACAACAGGGCAAAATATACAATCTCACAGATATCTTTTTTTCTGTCAAACAGCTCAGCTGGAATTTGCTTAATCAGTTGAACTTTGTAACAGGCAGAAATAAAGCAGAGAAAGGGAAAAAAATTACAGAAAATTCAAACCAGAACTCAGCGCTCACAACCTCTCCAAGAAAGCTGACAAAAATTATAAGAAATATAGGATTTTTCTGTTTCATGTTTTGATTTTGGTTTATGAAGTATAACTATTTTTTGGCTGTAGCCAAAGCAGAAGCCTGTAAAACTTACATAAGTGATGTACCTTGAATGTAAATATAAGTAAATATACTAAAACAGTTTAACTGATAACAGTGTATAAATATTTTTTAATGCTGTGATGACACAGCTACACCCAACATATGAGCATTTTACGTAAGTATGTGAGCAATGTAACCACTAAAGAGCAAAAATTTTTGCAGTTGTACTTCAGTAGCATAGAAAAGTATGAGAGAAGCAACATAATTTGCAAGACAAATAACAAAGAACAAGATAAAAGCAAGGGTAGGGTATACTGCTGAAAAACATGCAGCTGGTAGATGAGAAAATCAGTAACAGTATTGGAAGCAGACAAGCCCCTCTTCCCTTTTGACAGTGATTAAGAAGCATAAAAACATCAAACATGAAGATGAAAGATGTGAAGAAAACTATCCCATTTCTTTCCCTGACAAGTTTTCAAAGACTTATTATTAGTATAAATCTAATTACTAGAGAAAAAGAACAACAGAGAAACAAAGAATTTAATGAAACAGAAAAGATCTCAGCAGTAACAGTAAAATTTTATTTGGTATAAACATGTTCCTTAGTATCTACCCAATTTCTATTGTTATGACCATGCTTCCATTGCTTCTTGGAATCCTAATATGTATTCAGTATTGTAATGGTGAGTCATTATCATCTTGGGTAATATCAGATTTGTGGTGATGATTTCTTCCTTCTCTCTGTAAGATGTACTTGGCCTTATATAATTCTTAAGATGTTTTACTGTTTGCTTTTTCTTCATTGATGTCTGAATTTATTATATTGTCTGGTTTACACATGTTAGACACCTGCATTTTTTTTCCGTTTCCTCCAGGCCTAATTTTGTTCAGTTCCCAGCTCTGCACTTCACTGACCATTAGTGAGGTGTTCTCACAGCATTAAGATTTTGAATGCCAGTCTCTGTCCCCTCTATTATGTTCTACACATGCACACTGCATCTTGCACCCCTACATTTCAAAATTTTAGTTATTTTACCTTGTTTATATGCTTGTATACTACTACACCTGTATGTTAGAGTTACCAAGATTTCATTCTACACAAATTCTCCTTTCTACTGTGGCAATTATTTTGACACTATGCAAATATAAACCAAATTAATAAGACATAGACGCCTTGTCATTAGAAAAAGAAATACTGTTACAGATAAGCCAAGTTAAGAAGACACCCCTATCAGGTAAAGTTCAGAAAAACCCTTACAAGACTTAGTTCTGACATCCTGCAAACTCAGCATATGGCCTACAACTCTGTTTGGAACACTTGACTGTATTTGGAGCAGGCTATCTTCTTTAGAGATCAAAGAAGCAATTTCAGATTCTGGGTGGAGTTTTCATAACAATTTTCTAGCACATCGTAAATGATAAATTTGTTTTTGCAAGATCACTGTGAGGAATTATTGCTCAAATGGCACTGGAGCTCCAAAAATCTTCTGTTTCTGAACATCCTGGTTGTGAACAAAAAAATGAGGACTGAAAGGATGGTGTTACTTGATTAGATCTCAATTTGATAATAAATATAAACTGCTTGGCATCGAAAAAATTCCAAAAATATCCATTTCATACCACATGTAATATGTGACAGTTATAATTGCTTAGAATTTAAATATGTTTTTAAAGTTAATTATACTCCTACCAAAAATATGTTATAATTATTATATATAGGCTATGTTTATATTTTTAAATGATGATTTGCTCAAGAAAGTAAAAGTAGAATAGATTTCCTACATTTTTGTGTGTGTGTGAAATTATACAAAGATTGAGAAAAATAGGAAAAATTTCACTGGAGCATGAAAAATAAACATAATAAGATTCCTACTCAGTGATAATAATCACATAGAATTAGAAAACTGGAAGGAAGAATATACCTTGCATCTTCATTTTTTCCTTACACAATGAAGATTTCATTGACTGATAATTTGCTATATCATCTTCCTGGAACCACTAACATATTTTTAAGTATGTGTGAATCAAGTTGTGCAAATGAGCTCTCTTCCCCTAGAATTCATGGCTTACTGGAAACTCTCAATCACTTCTGCTACCACCACAGCAGATTTTATGTCATCTTGAGACATACGGAAGTTACAACATCAGCATATGTGATGCATTCACATTGTTCTGGCAGGGCATTACCTTTGAGTAGATCTCCATAAAACGACTTTGAGCATCTATACTACTTTTCATGTTGAAATATTTGTAATGCACAAGGATCCAACACCTAGACATTTTCAAAGGAGGTTTAATACAGCCATTTTTAATTGAAAAGTGTTAGGAGTCTGTTTCCTGTCCTCCACATAACTTATTATATAAAACCACTAGAAAGGGCTCATCTCTTTTTATTTTCATGTATGTATTTCAGATGTGTTAATTAAGAGCTTGCATGCAAGGCAGTTTGTGGAACAGAATATATAAACACTCTTAAAAGGAAAAGAAATCATCTCAACTAATGTTGGTCTGTTTCAAGGTCTCTTACTCAATTTTATATAAAACCTCAGGTCTCAGTTGAAGTGAATGACTTTTCACATTTCACAACCTGTAAATCATCAATTTATTATAGCCTCACAAAAATGAGAAAGTTTCTCTTTCAAGCTGGATTTTGTGGCAGCCATATAAGTATTTACTGAATGATGAGGGCTTGGAAAACTCCTTTCAATAAAATAATGTTTCCCTATGTATTTCAACAGCATAAATGTTTTTCCTATGTGCACTTACTTTCTTACTTTGGTCCTTTACAATTCTCATTCTAATATTCTTATTTAAGTCTTATAGGATGGAGTGCCTTGCCTAGTGAAATTCATACTGTATATGTTGCAAAAATGGTTAATTTTCTATTTCATAGGTGACCCTTAAATGTACTGAAAGCATTAGAATTCACAGAAACATTTCTTTAGTGACCCTCAGGCAACCTACAGCTTTTCCTTTCCATTTGAGGGATGTTATGTCCGAAATGTTCTCCCGTTGTTTCCGAGAGTATAAAGTGGAGTTATGGATTGTGTTACAGAATTGTACTAACCTGAAAGATCAGTCATAATTCAAGAACACTGTGAACAATGTCAGCACTACTACTTCAGGGAACGCCACAGGATCAAGGTTAAAAAGCTAAATTGTATAAATAAGTAGGGAAATTGATATATTTTCGTTTGAAAAAGAGAATAAAAAAGAAGCTGCATCTATTACAGAAATTAAAGTATGCATAAAAAATAGTGAGACGTTCATATACAAAGTATTATTATTTGTGAATGCCATTAAAATGTTATAGTTTAATCCATCTGGCAATTAAGCCCTGCACAGCCACTGTGTGGGGGAGAATTAAAAGAGTAAAAGAGAGAAAATCCATGGGTTGAATTACAGAGAGTTTAATAATTAAAAGGAAAAAAAAATAGCAAGGAAAAAAGCAGAGCAAAAATACAAAAAGAGAGGAAAATAAAGCCAAAGGAAAACAATTATGCAGAAACCCCCAAATTCTCAGCACTAACCATCAATGACCAGCCAATCCATGAGCAATAGCAGTCCCCATAACCGTCATCACCCCAGTTTTTATTGGTGAGCATGATGATATATTGTATTGAATATCCCTTTGGTCAGCTGGGGTCAATGGTCCCAGATATGTCTCCGCCCAACCTTTTGCCTACCAGCAGCCTACTCACTGGCAGGGCAGGGTGAGGAGCAGAAAAGGCCTTGACACTGTGTGCTTGACACTGAGCACTGCTCTGCAATAACTAAAACATCAGTGTGTTATCCAAACTATTTCCAGCACAAATTGAAAACATAGACTGATACTAACTACCATGAAGAAACTTAACTCTATCCCAGCCAAAAGCAGTACAATAAGAAACTGAGATGATGGAACAGGAGATGCAGACCTTTCTTACCTCTCAGGCACTCAAAAGAGCTACATCAGAACAAGTAAATGGAGACTGCTCAGTAGAGTTTAAATCCAAGGTAGAGGTATAAGGACTATACATAAGGACTAGATCCTCCATATGTTACTGCTGACAGGTGAAACATTTTTGAAAGAACATGCCTCAGTGTTTCATACACTCAGAATGGACCCAAGTGGACTAAAATTAATGAACAAGATTTCCCTTTGGAGTCTATTTCAACTGTTGAAGATTTCTTTCTTTGGATATTTATAAGGCATTCAAAAACTCATGCAAGTTAAATATCTTTTTTAAGGAAACAAATTTTATTAGGAAGCATTTCCATAATAAAACAAAGTCTGACATTAATTTATTCACCACAGAATCTCATGCATATTTTTGAAGTCATAGATACAGAACTGGGTTCCAAGTCCAACACGGACTGATTTTGCCCTCTTTCACGATATGATATCTGCATTACTACCCTTTTTACAAAGCAGAGGTGGAATTCTTACATTATTTTATGAGTGTAATTCATCTGTCTCATACCAAAACTCTGCCTTCTGTGGCAATGGGCCTCTAGATGTTTCACAAACAGTACATCTCTACAGAGGTATCACTTCTGACAAATATACTTTTGTCTCTTTTGATTAACAAACATCTTAGGCAAAATTAGCCAAAAATTAGTTGCCTGTTCTTGTTACTACACTTTCACTATAGTCAATGGAGAGACAATGGTACTCCAAGTTGCAAGTCATTCCCTTTTTCTTAGAAAACTCCTTTAAGGCGGGATGAATTGCTCTAAGGAAGCGTCTGTTTCTTTCTAATGATTAAAAAAAGCAACCAAACTGCTAGGTCACATCTGAAGTGTGTTTCAGCTACTTAAATATAGGTTTCTAGTACCATTGCAAATATTTTTTGGATAATTTTCCTAGCCTCTAGCTGCTGCCCCAGAGGAACGCGTGTCTTCTGTGCTCCTGTCTCTTTAGATTGTGAACAGTCAGAAAGACAAGTAAATTAATTTTAAACATTGTACAGGAAATGCCTTGAACTAAAATTTCAGAACTAAGTTCTCTGTGTCTCGATAGACGTATTGGCTTTGGCACGTCTTGGTACTGCAAAATAAAGCTCTGTGTCAGAGCTAAGACGTAGAAATGCAGGCTTTAATCTTTCAGTATCCAGGGCATACTCACGCTGCTCATATAATTAATGATGGAATGAAAGTTCAAGTTGTAATAAAATTTGAAGTGGCGTGAATTAGTTCAACAAAATTGAAACTGGGGGATCCTGCTGATATTAGTGAAGTATAGAGGGTTGGTTTTAATATTTGTGTCATTCAGCAGAGAGATTTTCATTCCTTACAATTCCACAATATTAATCAATTTGAAAGAGACAGACTATGGAAAATTCATGACAGGAAATTCATATAAGGGCATTTAAAGAAAAGATACAACATCAGTCATGCTAGTCCAGCATCACTGAATTTAGCAATACTTACTGACTGCAACGAGAAAAAGCAAACTTGTGCACAATTGCAAAATGTGCAGAAGAAATAGAATTACGAAGTGTGAGATTGATCTGACCTCTAGGGGTGATATACGTTTGACCAAATGCAGAAATCTAAAATGCAAATACCATGACCAGAGACATCTCTGAAATACCTCATGGAGAGAAATTCATCTTACAAGAGCATAAGTCAGGACATAGGTAAGTCCAGTTCAAGAAGTAGCTGCTTCCTTTCAATGACTAGAAATAAACTAAGAGTACCAAAAAGATGTAAACAACTTAATTAGCCATTTAAAATTATGGAAGACAAAATATATTGCAACAATTACCATCATATTTTTTTTCCTATTATTGTATGCATATATATACATTACTAGCTCAAGAAATCATGTGATGTATAGAAACATAGAAAGGTTTGGATTGAAAGGCACCTTAAGGATCATTTAGTTCCAATCCCTCCTGCCATGGGCAGGAACACCTTCTGCTACAGCAGGTTTCTCAAAGCTCCATCTAACCTGGCCTTGAACACTTCCAGGAATTGTGCATCCACAGCTTTTCTGGGTAACACATTTCAGTGCCTCACCTTTCACAGGAAGGAATTCCTTCCTAACATCTAATCTAAACCCACTCTCTTTCAGTTTAAAGCCATTCCATGCTATTCCTTGTGCTCCTGTGAAAGTCACTCTCCAATTTTTTTTGTAGGCCCCCTTTAAGTACTTAAAGGCTGGTAGAAGGTCTCACCAGAAATTTCTCTTCTCCAGGCTTAACAACCAAAACACTCTCAGTCCGTCTTCCATCTTAAGTCTATGGTATAGTACATATTGATAATAATACTTATAGTTTAATATTTCACTGTATTGTTATGCACAAAACATTACATGATATATTGTAAATAATCCTAGCTTTATGTTTACTATTTTGGGGATTTTTTTTTCAAGAAAATATGGGAATTTTTTTCCTATTATTCTTTTTCTTGTTTTACACTTGGAAAGTGATTTGAGAATCTATATAGAGATGTTTTGTGCCATATTACACACTTTACTTCATCATATCTGTTCTCCAGCTGCCGTCATAGAAGATTACATCTCTGGTGTGCTTCATGTCATATCTATCAAATCGAAGGAGATTTAACATGGAAATTGATGTATCTGTTCAGATATTCAATTTCAATGTTTATTTCAACTGTGTTGCACATTTTCGTACAATTTTCTTATAGAAGAGCAGGCAAGAAATATTTCTTCCATATTTATGGAATGTAGATTAAACTTCTGACTAACAAGATGTATCAAGGAGAAGATGATGATACTTTCTCTATTTGCTTCTCTAAAGAATAGATTTGGTTATTCAACTGCTTCATAAACTGTGGAAAACAGACATCTCTTATGTCACATAGTTGTAACAAACTCAATCCATGTATCAGATTTTAATCCAAGTGAAAATTACTGAAGAGATTTTCTAAAGTCCTACGGCTGCCTTTTCACCCTTGGAAATTAATGGGATTTTCCTCATAGTGTCAATTGCAGTGACACTCAATGAAGGACATTATTTCAAGTTGGGCCTGGGGTCAAGAAAGCAGAAATATAGTTGAGAGGTTTTTTTTCTCACTGCCTTTTTTAGGAACCAGATATTAAATTATTCAGGACATGACTTTATTTCAAAATGATTAAACACAAATGTAAATTAAGAAGATATTGGTGCTCACAACCTTGCTTGAAGTATTGCTTAAGTCTCCCTTTACTATGCCATGTATTTTGTATTATTAAATACTTTGGTTTTGAAATATGATTTTGGGCCATTGAACCTGTTCTTCTTCTGGGGCAGACAACCTTCTTGGATTTTGATTCACTTACAGATCTGCATTTGAAAATGAGAATATTTTTAGCTTTCAAAAGTCCTTTCACAGAACTTTCTTAATGAAAAAGAACCTTCTGATAATCTAACTTGTTTTGTTTTGTTTTGTTGGGGTTTTTTATGCATCATAATTTATTTCTATTTTTACTAAAGCTGTCTTTCAGTTCAAAGAGTATTTTTATATAATTACAGACATCAATCACATTCTCCCTTAGCATTTGCTTTTCTGTTCTGAACAAGCCAAATTATGTTATTTTCTGATTGCAAAATTCCATTTCATACTATTAATCTTTCTTTGTACTAGCTAAGTTTGAGTTCATTTTTTATGAACCATGGATGACTAGAACTATATACATTACCTTCTATAAAGGTCCAATAAAACTTTGAACAAAGACAACAATCTCAGTTATCTGTTTAATCTATCTTGGGGTAAAAAAAATTACAGATTAATTCATTGTTCCTTTGTCACACTCTGATAAAATTCCTAATTAAACAATTTTTTTTCCCAGTACTTATCTAATAATAAGGTCATGGTTTGTATCTGACACTTTTGTTGTTAGATCCTTAGTCAACAATTTTACTACCTGCATTGTTTCATTTAATTATTTTTAATGTTTGTAAAGTTTTTATTTATTTGGTTGGTTTTTTCTGTGGTATATTTATCTTCTCTACTGACAAGTATTTGCAATGAGTTTCAAGGCTGTCTCAGAAGCAAATTTCATTTGCATGTATCCAAATCTTATTCCAAGGTAACTCAGGGAAATGCCTGTTCATTTTTACTAGTTCTTTCACTTCTATTTCTCTTTCCAGTATTACCTGTTTCTATCTTCCTATGAGTTAGCCATCAACAACTCTGCAAGCTGTCCATTATTTCTTATCTTTTTCAATTCCATGTGATAATATACCAAATATTTCACTGTCTTGAAGGAAGAAGTGATCTACCACATTTCTTGCAGCTAGAAACAATTTTGTTTATCCGAGAAAGTTCATGTTAGTTCAGTATGACATAAACTCAACAGAATTTTACAATAAATTATATTTTTTAGACATCTGTCTTGATTTTTTTTCTTAAATACTAATGCTGAATCCTAGTACTTTAATAAAAGGAGCATAAAATTTTCCTATTTTTGCCTATTATTGTTTCTGATATCTTGAATCATGTGGCACTTTTCAGCTTTATTGTTGGGTCAAAAATTTGCTTCTGAACTTATTAACAATAAATGCACAGTGCTATCCCATTATGTTATGCTCCTTTTGGATCTGATCTAGCTCATATGCACCTCTTTTAGCTTTTGCACTTTTCTTACCTCCCGTTTGTTATTGACTTTCAAGCTCTTAGACAATTACTGACTCTGAACTCTTTTTACAGACATGGTAATAATGCCTTTTTAGAGCTCCCTATACACAAAAATGGCAAAAGATCACAGACAGATATACCTAGCCCTTCTCTTCTCAATGGGCTCCCTAATAAAATGTCAGGCATTTAAATAAAAAAAAGTATAACAAAACTAAAAGTAAATCAAAGCCCACAACAAAATAAAACATCTCAGTGTTAAATTAAGAGCATGAGAGACGATTTTGTAGGACTAAAGACAAGTAACTCATGTTGCTTAGGCCTATCCCTCCCTATAGGAGGCAGGGTGCCCTTTGAGAAAGGGCGATGTGGTGGTCCAAACAAGCAAGAATTGCACTAATACCTTAAATATGGGTAAACGGATCCTGAGTATCTTTTATTTAGCAGTGTTAAGTGTAATAAGTAGAAGAACAGAAAGGAAGGGCCTTTTTTACAACTCTTTTACTTTGCACTGGTTTTTTTTTTCAGGCAAGTCCATGCTTTCAGGCTTGATTTCAGTCAACTCAGTGACTGTAACAGAAGTCTACATAGCCTCCTTTTATTTCCTTAAGAGATTACACTTTGAAGCCCTTCTGTGCTACTGTTCCCTGTTTTTCAGAATTGGAAGTCCTTAATCTCCACTTCAGTCTGACAAAAATCACAGTCTTTTGAAATTTCCTCTCCTATTCAATACCAAGCATACTGCTTGCTCTTCCAGAAAATACACAGACTCCCCTTCCTCCAGAGCTAAGAGAATATTAAAATGTTTACAAAGATATCATCTGTCACACTTGATGTGAATTTCAGGTGTTGGAAAATGCTGTGGGGATTTATACCAAATCAGTGGAATGAAGTAGGTCAATGAAGTTAACATCAAATATATTCACACTAATTATTTCCCATATGACATATCACCTCTTGCAGAGACATTTATGAGTGTTGGATAAAAATCAATATTTTATTGGGATCTTCACATAATTAAGACTTGCTTAGAGAATCACATCACTAAGCAGGATGTTAGGTCATCTACATGGCTGGAAACAGACGTCTGTATTGCAGGTGTCCTTGCAATAGCGTCTTCAGGTCAGTCAGGCGAAACTTTGCAAACTGATGTTCCACTGAATTTGTGTGATGCACATTTATATTTGTTCATATAAAAATACATATTCTGAGCTTTAGAATTCTGTTTATCTATAATTATTTATCATTCTTTTCCTATTTCTGTATCCTGCAAACTTTATTAAGAAAGTGTTATCATTCATGGGACTGCAGAAAGGAGGAGGGGTATTCTTATTCCTAAAGAAGGCAAATGTTTGTTTGAACAACAGAATAAATTAAAACTTCTATAACAAAAAAAAATGACAAAATAAACTCTATTTTTTCTCAGAATGATAAATTATTCATAAAAAGTTTAAGAAAACAAATGGCCTGCTTTTCTCTTCTTTTCTTCTGCACTGATGGTTGCTGTTTCTTTTGGGTGCCCCAAGAAAGGATCACACTCTCTCAAGTAATGTAAGTCTGTAATTACTTTCTAGAAACAATAACCAGATTTATAATCTTACGCCCCTTCTGATATTAAAACTGCTGGGTTGATGCAGCATTACAGGAACCTCTTAGTGTGTCCATGGTGTGTTGCACAGGTCCTGTCCAAGGGGCAATTTTAGGTAATGTGGTGTTCAGAGGTTTTATAAGATTATTTAATAAGGACTGTGATAGAAAAGGATGTTTGTATGAGACGTTGCCTCCCTTCAAGAAAAAGGCAAAGACAGGCCAGTGTCTATATTGCTGTTGCCAGGTGCGTGCAGCCTCCAGGCTCTTCCATCACCATCAACTACCTGGGTTCATATCCTGTGGAGGGATACGGCAGCACAGCACAATCCAGGAGGTCAACTGATATGTACAATCATATCTTCTTGGGTCAGTTGTTATGTGGATCATTAAATCCCCAAAGTAAGGTACAGTCTTTCTGTTAGAATCACTGCATCTTCTTTAGTTTGTGTGAATGAAAGGCAAAGGGTTCAAAGGAGGATGCTAGCAAGAGACATTCAGTCCTGTTACTGAGAAAAGTTATTTAGTCTTCAGAAGTTCAAGTGGAATGTTTTCATCTGCTAGTCAGCTATCTATTTGCTTCTTTTAATCTGTTAAGTAAAATGAGAACTCAAGCAAATGTAAACACGTCAAGATGAAATTATTGATTGTGTAGAAAGAGGTATATGCTATTAGGAAATAATTTAGATTATATCTTCCCAAATAGATATAGAAATAAATTCAATCCCTTCCACCATAAGAAAGCCTCTGCATCACAGTAGGCAAATCACTTAATCCTCTCATTTCAAAAGTGGCAATTTATTACCCATCGTATACTTTGTATGTCTGACATATTTATGACTTAATTACTGGGATAAATTAAAAAGAAATGCTTATCATTCTAAGAAGTGACTGAAGCTACTGGAAGCTTCAGGGATGGGGAAAAGAAGACAAGGACTGCAAGATATGAAAAAGAAAAAACACTGAATGATAAGTGAATGTGGTTAGTTCTATACCCTAACTATAGCAGATTCTTCTGGAAAAAAGAGGAAAAGCATATAAAGTAATCTGATGGAAGACTCTGATTTAGACTTATCATGAATGAAGGATGCTCTATCCTAGCTCTTTTTAGTTCAACTTACATTGCTGTGCTACAATGGCTTAATAATTACACTTTTTTTTCGGTTTTTAATGATCCTACAACAAAAATAGGAAGACAAACAAAATGTATATTTAGGTAATAGTCAGGGATTTCATATAAATATTGCCAACTATCACATGAAAAGCCAGATAATAGGAAAAAAGATTGCAAGGTATTATAAGACATTCTATTGTGTGATAGAAATATTAGGAAAGATGGTAAATATATGTTAGCATATTCAAGAAAGCACGAGTTTCTGACACTTTGAAGAGCATGTGTAAAAAGAGGTGTCCCCCAGGGGTCAGTACGGGGTCCAGTCTTGTTCATTCACACATCAGTGACTTGGGTAAAGGACAGACTGCTCCCTCAGAAGGTTTGCTGTTGATACAACACTGTGAGGAGTGGCTGACACACCAGAAGGACGTGCTGTCATTCAGTGAGACCATGGTACGCTAGATTATTGGGCAGAGAGAAACTTAATGAAGTTCAAGAAAGGTCAATGTAGTGTCCAGCACCCAGGCAGCAATAACCCCACTCACTAGTACGGGTCAGGGATTCACCTACCGGAAAGGAGCTCTGTGGAGAATGGTCCCGGAGTCCTCGTGGACAAGTTAACCATGAGCTCTCAATGTGTCCTGGTTGTCAAGAAGGCCAGTAGTATCCTGGGGTATATTCTATAAACAGAAACACAGTAAGTTTCATCTGAATATGTGGAAAAACTGTACTGTGAGGGTGGCAGAGCACAAGAACAGACTGCAGTTATGGTAGTTATAACTGCTTTTGGTTATTATATTCTCATTAACATATCTTTAATCTGAGATATTACTGAGATATTCCCTAATAGGGAAAATAAAATATCCTGTCTTTTGCAGATTATTTTATACTAAGGATACTTAAGTAATACATCTAAACCCTAATCCTGTTGTTAAGGAATAATGTATTTGTAAATATTACTCATTGTATACATGTAATTCAATGAATTAATAATGTAATTTGCTACAACACATCAAAACTTAAAGAGAATGTGAACTTTGACTTTTATCAAACTTGCCCACTTTGCGTTACAGTGGAAAATTCTATTGACAGAGACAGATATAAATCAAAACCTGGCTGTTAACATAAAATTCTAAAATAAAAAATTAGGAAATTATATAAATAATATTTTACATTCCTTGCCTATTCTTGCAAAAGCAATGCTTTGAGAAAAAGGAGATGAAGCTTGTCAGGTTTTTTTTAACAATTTGAAGGAATTTCAATGAAATTTTCAAATTTTTATGCTGCTGGGAAGAGGAAAACGTTGCAGCCAGGGGATTCAAAAAATTTAGATGTCTTTAAAATTAGAATTGGAATAGATCAACTACTGAAAATAACCTAGCTTTTTAGATTTACAATTTCAAAGGTCTGTATTCAGATCTATAATTTTTTATTTAGTCAAATGGATTTTCAAGATTCAATATTTATATATATCCTTGTGTTCTCTTGCTGTTGTATGGTTTCATCACTTTTTTACTTTCATTGTCTTCCTTTCAGTTTTGTACCAATTAAGAGAAGACGCAGACCCCATACATCTCCCTTAACATGAAAACATATTTGTTCACATATCAGTCTATAACATTTCTCTTGAGCACAATATTGTTAAGAATAGGCAAGGAAAGAATTATAGGTTTTCAAATTTCTTTAACAGCTTAACAGTAACTACAGAATGTTACTTCATCAGTTACTTCTTCCAGGTGGTGTTAGACTACTAAAGAGTATAAAATTCAATATTATTTTCCTTAGTTAAGGTACTTAAATTTGTATTGGACTTTCATTCTTCATAGTACACAGAGTAACAAGCCATCAAACCAGCTTCAAAACACGGACTATTGCATCACACAGCTACTTGCTTACTCACTACCGCTCCCACCAAGCAGGATGGAGGCAAGAGAATAAGAAAATAAAGAGTGACAAAACATGTGGGATGAGATAAAAACAGTTTAGTAATTAAAAAAAAAATACAAAAAATAAAATAGAAAAGAGATGAAACTAAAACACAAGACAGACTAGTGATACAAATAAAAATAATTGCTACCAACCAGACGATGCCCAGACAGTCCCTGAGCAACAGCACTCCACTGTTAACGTCTCCCCCAGTTTTGTATGCTGAACATGATGCATACGGTGTGGAATATCCCTTTAATCAGTTGGGGTCAGCTGTCCCAGCTGTGTCCCCTGACAACTTCTTATGCAATCCCAGCCTACTCACTGGTGGGGTGGTGTGAGAGGCAGAAAAGGCCTTGACCCTGTGTAAGCACTGCTCAGCAACAAGGAAAACATCCCTGTTATCAAAATTGTTTCCAGCTGAAATCCAAAACGCAGCTCCCTAATAGCTACTATGAAGAAAACTAACTCTATTGCAGCCAAATCCAACACAGTTACTGTTTTTAACTCCAACTATCTTTTATAACCTCACCTACCATCTTTCTCCATGGTGGCTTTGTATCAGACAAGTTTTTGTTCTGCTCTTTCCTAACAGTGTTCTAATAAACAATTTTCTTTCTTCCTGATTTTAACCAAAATATGTCTCTGTTCTTATCAATATCTTAAGGATTTTAATCAAAGTATTTTTTAAAATAACTGGTCCCAAAGCATTGCTTTATTCTATCTCATAACTTCTCTTTGGAAACCCTATTAATATTAGCTTTGTAAGATACTGACAACATAAGACATTAACTAGACAGACATTTTATATTTCAGGAGACTAGTATCACTTCGTTGTCCTTTGATCTATCACTTAGTCTATGTAAGTATTTATACATTGATTGGCAATAATATTTGCTTTATTGATAATACTTGTAGCTTTATCATTAAAGAATCCATGTAAAGAAATGCACTTGAAAGTACACACAAGACTTAAAACTGAATCTTGGGTAATGAATATGAAATTAGGTTGCCATGTAACAAATACGACTTTACATAAAGAATGAACATATAATTACATTCTTCTTGATATGCTAATATGCTAGTCTCCAGATATTTAATTGGAAATTATCAAGGCAGCTGCAAATCAAGTAGTTTTAAATGCATATTTAAAACTATAATATCTTTTATTCATTCATCCGGCAATTTTAGATTAGTCTTTTTCAGTAATCTATGCTACTTTAAGGTTGTTTTGTCTCTTCTTGAGTTTCTGCAATGATCTTTACTCAGGCCAAATAACACTGAATGCAGGCTAAATTTTGACAGATCAGACTAGAGACAGAGAACTGTTTTCTCTAGTATATATCTACCTTTTGATTCTAACTTTGATTATAGTATTTTGAAGACAATTCAAGGAGTCATGAAGAGGCAAAATCAGAGTTCCAAGTGACCAGTCTATCACAAAAAATTGTACTTATTGTTCTCTGAAGCCTGACTATATGAGAAACAATGATAGAGCTCACTGCTCTTTCTTTTCTTCAAAAAAAATAAGTTTGTGTTAAAAGTTTTTAAAAATTAGGAAAAGTATTAGGGGAAAAAAAAGAAATAAATTGCTTGATATACATTTGCAATTATTGTATACAAATAGTATATAATCTCTTATTGCCTTTAATCATGAACTAAAATGAATGTATCTATGCAAGATTTTTAAAAGCTTTTCAACTTTTTGTTTGTGAAAACCACAAAATTTTTAAAGCATGCAACCTTTAACAGACAAGAAGAGGAAGACCACTCAGTTCATGGTTGCATCTTTCATAACAATGTTAGGTCATTTTGCCAGTTTCATTTTGCCTGTTTCACGTGATGGACACTGCTTACAGATACCAGGGGATTTAAATGAAGACACAAATAAACACAGACACTTTATACACTTGTTCTTTGTTTTAAGCATGGAGAGCATCTGATTAATAATTTATACACTTTATCTGAGAAAACAGTAATTCAATAGCAAATGTTTGACATATAGGAAAAGCAAGCACTAACTCTATTTTTCACTATAGTCACTTAAACACAGCAAATTATTACTCTACTGGTATACATTTACAGTGAGTTTCAATGTAATTTTGTGAGGGTTTTTCTTTCCCTATTAAAAGTGTTCTTTGGAAATGACATGGCAAACCTTTAAGATCTTTTAGGATTGATCTGTTGCATTAGCAGATATTTATTTTTTAAACAATTTTTTTCTGCTTTTTCTTGAGGTTTGGGTTTCTTTTGTTTTGTTTATTGGAAAAAAGTTAACTGACCAACTGACAGCATTTTGGAGAAAATGATGAGATTTGCTGTTCCTGAGTGATTCTTCAACGTTTTTTTCTGTAGTTCAGAGTCCCTCTGCATTCATAAAGACAAGATGCATAGTTAAAAATTGGGCTGTGAACCAGTGAACCTGGAAATATCACAGACATAAAATAGCTAAATAGCGAGAGGACAAAATGTAGAGATAATTTATAAAGGGCAGACTTGTTCCGTCAGCCTTCGGCTCTTCTGTTGTAGGTCTTCCTTCTTCTTCATGAGCCTGCACACTACCTATGAAGAGAGGATTAAAAAAAATTGCAGGAAAATTTACTATGCATTTTAAAAAATGTAACTATTTTATTTACCTTAAAATATTGTGTATTTCACTTTTTCATGTGACTCATTATGTAAACACTACACACACACAAAAAGTCAAGGCAATGACATCCAGCAATTAAAAAAAAAAAAATAATCAACTTGATTGAAACTCAAGTCCATCAGCAGTTTAGGAGAAAAAGGAGTCTGACCAAACTCTAGCTCACTGGAACGGTGGCTACTACTGATTTTTAATATCTTCAATTATTTAGAAATAATGCTTTTTCTTTCCTTGAAGAGAGAGTTAGTTGTTCTAATTACGTCTCAGACTACAAAGATGTTTCCCTGAGAAAATTGTGATATAAATCAGTACTGTCTCTTTGCCAAAATGCTTTTATGCTCCTCTTTGTTAATGCTCTATTAGTTGCAGAAGGTGTCCTTTTCTAACTCATAAAGGTTTTTTCCCCCAAAGCAAAAAAATATTCCCTCACTATAATGAAACATACTATTAGACAAGAATATCAAATGAAAGTATATATATTAGATATTTGTTCCTTCTGTCTCTAAACCACTGCACACAGTGCAACATAAGCAATGAGATGCAAACAATAAATGTCTCTGATTTTGATAATGAACTAGTGAATGGAATAGCCAGAAATATCTCTGGACATATTAGCATTTATAACAATTGTGGCAATTAAAAATATGTTCACTTCAGGGGTTTGAATTCAGTAAGAAAAGGAAAAGGGTTCTATGACATTAAAAAGGAGGCAACTGGTATAAAAGAGAAAATTATCAAGTATAGAAAAGAATGAATACCAGTTAGACTGCTGAGAAATTGTCTCATTTATGCCACTTCATAAAATATGCAGGAAGTTGTTGCAGGGATATATACACATATATATATTTTCTTTAATTTACTGATTTTCTCATAGGCTGATGCATACTAACACTCTAATTAATCATTTGGATGACTCTCAGAATGTAATTAATTGAAACTAACTTTAGAGGTCTATACTGTGGACATTGTTCATTGTTCTGAACTTTTGATACGTGATTTGTCTAACCAGAAACAGACATCGGCTTTAAAAGGAATTTGATTTACTTAAAAATGTGTCCATGTCATAGACAACTATATAGAGAGATTTGGATGACTCCAGAACTTTGTCCTATAGGTTATAGATAAATTTCTGTGTCTGGAGAGGTGAAAATATATGCTCCACTTATCCCAGATGCTCACCAAATGTTTTTAAATTTTTGCTTCTGTGTGGTGTTTTCCATCCCTCCTTTAATAATACACAAAACCAACAATCAATAGCAGTCAATGTTTATAACATGATTCCTTTAAACTTACAATTTTGTAGAAACTTGTGTGTTCAGTGCTTGTTACGGATTTTATTTGTACAGAGTATAAAAGACTATTTTTTACATACTATTATTTCTGCAAACTACTACTGATATTTAATACAAAGTATGTGTTAAAATCTACCGAAAACAATAACAAATGGAGCTAAAAAAATATTTATGTTTAAAGAAAATAAAATTATGCGCATATTTCACTAGGTTAAGTTATCAGTGAAATTTTACACTCTTCCATAGTGTTCAGGATTTTGATTATAAATTAAATCAATATATCTCCTTGATACAATTTCAGTAATTCAGTACTTGGAAAACCACCCTGTAATTTTATTATTATAGTTATGTCTTTGCAGTACAAAGTAAAGTCTGATAAAAAAATCTCATTGACTTAATTTTAAAAAATAGTCAGCTGCAGGAATAAGTGTTTTTGTTCATATATCTTACTATATAATTCTTATAAAATTTCTATTTCTCATTTATATATCTCTAAAATGTAAAAAAACGCGTTTATTAACTTTTTACAAATAGAGATGTGTGTGTGTGTATATATTTATTTTCTTCCTAGCATACAATCTTCTTGACTTCTCAAATGATCCCAGTTATAATAAATGTTTGGTGTCATGATGTCACATATGTTTTATTTCACATCTATTATTATATAAATATTTTATATTTTAATTACATATTTATAGTATAACAATTCTTATTATTGACTACTTTCCTTCTTACTGGATGAGAATCAAGCAGATAATGATAAAAATTTTCAGTTTTCAATGCAGGCATTATACTTGATCTGCTTTCCTAAATACAGACATCTGCTATTACCTATTATTGAGTATGTTGATAAAAACAAACAATCCTCTTTTTACCTCCCTCTTTTTTTTCTTGCTCAAGAACTCAGGTGTTGATGCTGACATGAGGACTAATTTCAAATGCATGGCTGACTCATATAGTTGATCATAACTATTGAAACTGCATCTTAAAATTTCTTTTTTTTTTTTTCTCCTAATCAAAGCCAAGAAAAAAAGCCATGGAGATGTCCACAAACTTATTTCCTCTCTTTGGACTAAAGCCCTTGAAACCATGCAGGTTCAGGGAATGTAGTTTTGAAGACAATATGTCAGAGCTGCTAAAAGAAAATATAAAAATAAAATTTTCCTATTTTCATTGACATTGCTGCAGTTGCCTAATGAAATGTTAGGAAACTTTAAATGAGAGAAGTAATATACATCTAAACAAATATAGCATCCCTTGAATACAACTCAAATTAAAATGAAGGAACAATTCAAACAACTTTTTGTACACTTTTTATAAGGACTTACTACTAGCAAATTTTCTAGCAGAAAATTTAGTAAAAATATAGTTGCTTATATTCAACTAATCTGCTAGTTGTGCTACTTGTACATGGACACTAGTCAAAATAAAATTATACTGATATAATCTCTACTACCTGTGATACAGTCATGTAACTGCCATATGCAAAGAAAAACATTTTTAAAGTATTCAATGGTAATGTTCTTATAAAATAAAACTTATAAACTCAGTAGATACAAATATTTTAAGATTCTGGTTATGGTTCTTTTTTTTATTTGCATGACCAAACCTTTTAATGGCAACATTTCCATGTTGTTTTCTGTTTCTTACCAACTTTGACAGACCACTAGAAGTATGAAAATTAATTTATATATTAATAAATACACACTTAGAATTTGCTATGCTACTCATTCAAATGCAACATTTTTCTACCAAAAATCTGTTATTGTCTAGTTATGTTGTTCAAAACTGTAATTTTATAATCATATTTTTAAAAAAGATGTCTATATTTATCTCAACAAACAATGTGGTTGAGACACTAGAAGAATTTAGAGTAATCTAGATTTGTTTTATTTGAATTTCTAGACTCATATGGCTGTGGATTGATATATTTGCAGAGACCTAGGATCAGTACCTCAAATTCAGTCAGTGCTTTTGCACTATGAAATGGAAATCACTATTTGATTTAGATCTCTGAATTAGGAAGAAAAGGTAATAAATATAAAGGTGTTGGATTTGGTCTGCTTTTAAAGAAAAAACAGACATAGATTATGTCTTGCATGAGAACATTAAAATGGTTTTCTTTTCTGTTTATATTATAAAGGAAAGCAAAGGAATCATAAAAGACATCTTTATCATTGCTTTTATCTCCACTGTACAGTTATTACTCTTTGTCTTGCATTGCTGAAGAAGAAGATATTCCAGCATGTGGCATGCTGTAACAGAAAAAGTTTCCCTGAAGTATGAGACAGAGATTGAATATTGGGAGTCTTAAAAACAGAAACCAACCATTTAAATGCTTCAGCAACAAATGATCAACTTTTTTATCAGATCTGTAATTGTAATTAATTTTATATTGGAAGCCGTAGGATCTGGTTTATCAGTAGTTGCATGGATTAAAACCAAAATTGAATTCACTTAGCTGCCCTATACTTCAGTACTATGCTTAAAGCTTTTTTTCTTTTTGCCAGCTGAGTGCTCCTCTCATTGTATACTGTTGTTACAGTGTTTATTTGCTTAATGTATTAATGCTTCTAATTTCACCACAGTTTCAATAATTTCCATTATGTTCAATGTATCTTCTGGAAGTAATAGTAATTAGCATTACAGTTTAATACAAAGGAGTCAACAATCAAAAATTGATTTCCACTAATGGTCCAAATTATAAGGTTGTGTTTCTTTATGCAGTTAGGGTCATGTTCCTAAGATAACTAAAACAAGCATCTAAGAAATCCAGATTTTAGCCACAGAAGAAATAAATGGCAGTCAGAAATCTTGAAATTTGCTCTTCCTGACACTGAGAAGGTCCAGATCATCTATTATCAATACCATCAAAAGTAACATGAATGGAACTTATCTCTAAGTTATAAGACTCCTATATTTAGGTGCCTAAATGTAGACATGGATTTCAGCTCATACACCTAAATACAGAGTGATCTATTCAGTTGCCTAAATACAGGTTTCTAGTGCTTTTTCAGATGATATATGCTACTCTACCTGAGCTTAGGCTGCATGTTCAGCTGGACTTAGGTGTCCTGTAGGACTTCTGTAATACATCTGCCAGCCTTAGCTGAAGCTGTGTCAGATAATGTCGGGAAATTAAGAGGAGAGCTCATTCTTATATTTAGACACCTGATTCAGTGCTCAAGATGTAAAGTCCCACAACAGAGAGAATAGATGTGTAAATCTAGTATCTTGTGCCATTTCAGAGAACCAAAAGTATTTCACTCTACCATCAGCTGTCTTTTCTCTCGATTCTGTAGCTATTATCAGTACTCTGCAGATGTCTTTGATATAGAAATTATTAGAGAGCACAGGATGTAACTGCACAGGCAGCTGAACTGAATAGCTGAATATCTGGTCAACACAGTAAACGGGCCCTAGAGAATGATTCAGGTGCCCAGATATAGACTTTTACTTCAGTGAATACTTTTCCAGTACTTCATTTTCTACATTGGCTATTGCAACTGCTTCCACACTGAGTATTTGATGTGTCCTGACAGCAGCTTGTTTCTTTTCTTAGAATAAAATAGGCTTTTCCAGTTGGAAGTGGCCTACAGTGATCACAAAATCCAACTGCCTGGACACTTCAGAGCTTACCAAGTTAAACCATGTTATTACAGGCATTGTCTAAATGCCTCAAACGCTGACAGGCTTTTAACAGCAACCACCTCTCTATGAAGCCTGTTCCAGGATTTGATCACTCCCTTAGTGAAGAAAGGCTTCCTAATATCCAGTCTAGACCTCACTTGGTGCAGCCTTGAACCATTCCCACGTGTCCCATCTCTAGGTACCAGGGAGAAGAGATCAACATCACTCTCTCCACTGCCTCATTAGGAAGCTGTAGGAAGGAATGAGGTCAGCCTCCTTTTCCCCAAACTAGACAAGGCCAAAGTTCTCAACCACTCCTCATGGGACCTTCCTTCCAGCCCTTTCACCATCTTTCTGGCCCTCCTCTGGGTACATTCAGTTGCCTTCACATCCTTCTTAAATTGTGGGCCTAGAACTGCACAGAGTATTCAAGGTGAGGCATCATCTATACAGAGGAATAATTGCTGCTCTTGACCAGCTATCTCCACCTAAACTTCAAACTTTAGCAATATTTTAGGAATCTCCTTAACCACATCAATCTGAAGAAAGGCACAATGTTCAGCCTGATATGGGAAATGGATATTTAATAGCTGTATTTAAACCGTTTATTCTAGTTCAAAGTTCAGCTAAAATGCAGTGAATGACTAAATTACTGGGTTTTTGCAGATTAGATTAAATTCAATTCTTCAGTTTCTGTTAGCTTTGCTACCAGGTAGGTTTGCATTAGCATTATAGTTTGTAATTTATGTGGGATTTTTAAAGTGCTAGCAGATGCAATAAAAACACATCACAATCTGCCTGTACCAAAGTTCACTTCATACAAAAACTTTTAAATCTCTTCTTTTGACCTCCTGTAACAGACTTTGAAACCAATACATTTACAGTATTGGTATCATAACCCTGTGAATCTGACAATTTTCTAGTGTTACAGTGATTGAACCCATTTTGTGATTGAGTTCTTAGAGGAAATAGTTCTTTACTTACATGATACTTCCCTCTAACTAAGCTGCCACTAAAAAACTGCAAAACCCCCACACTTCTCTCCTAAAATGTAGAACTACATGAGAAAATGACTGCCAGCTTTGATGTTATCACAAATCAGTGACAATGTTTGTGGCACATGCTGATCTTAGTTGCGCTTTGTTAATTAAAGGACTCTCTGCCATCTTCTCTAGAATTGTTCTTGGCTGATGCTGCTTCACAGATGCAATTTATCTAGCATATAATTTTTTATAAACTGCCTTAGATTATGTCTTATTTTTATCAACATGAAAATTTTAAAAGCAATATTGGGACTGGTCCTGCATGCTAGAAACACACACATACACAGAATAAACTGTAGATTTTTTAAATTATTCAAGACACTTTAATATTCAGGGTGTTGCATTATGTGTTGCAATTCCATGCACAGCATTTAAGAAGCGCAATATTTCTCCTTCAGTGTTTCCAGCCTTCTTTGACATCATACTAGTTAAATCACATTACAAATATCTCTTTCAGATTACAGTACATTTTTAAGACAAAGATATTCCCCATACGAAATAATTTTCTAAGAGTTAAATCAAAATAATGTGTATTGTTTTCATTATATTTTATTCTACAGAAGCATGTAAAGACAAATAATGAAAGAAACAGGCCTTGGAAAAGCTACTGAAGCATCACGACTCCTAATTATATTTTTGATCTGATTTCTGCCTTCCTAATGGTCTGAACCAAAATACTAGATCTCACATTTTCCAGATTCTGAGATGCTCAATGTTAAAGTTTTGAATATGAACTAGTATTAATTTTTGTCGTGGTTTATAGATGGTACTCCCCAATTCAGTGTCCCCACTGAGACTCTCCCTAACCACATGCCGACCTCTCACTTCCCTTTCCCCTCACCCTTGCCACTGTGGCGGGATGGAGTTGAGAACTGGAAGAACAGGTGACGATCACAGGCTGAGATAAGAACAAGTTACTGGAAAAAGCAATGAGATAAGAAAATGAACAGTAAGAGAGATTATATTAATAACAAAAGTGTAAAAGACAGAAAGTGATTTGTGTGCAAAATGCTCACTGAGCCTCATCCAACCCATCTGCAGCCAGTTCTACCCCACCACTCTCCCTGACTTGAGACTACTGCCACCTTATCCTTGCCACTCCTCCGCCAAGTTTTTTTCCCAACCAGAAACCACTTCCTTTTTATCACAAGTCAAAGAGTCTCTTGCCCATGTCCCCAGCAATGATGTGAGGTGATATCAAATAACATCTGGATATTGGTCATGCCCCCTTGGCCACTTTCCCTCTCAGCTACTGCAAAAAAATTAATAGTGTCCTTGGCTGAAACCAGGGCAATTGTAAAAACCTCCTATCTGGAATTATACTAAAAAGGATTTTAAAGTAACTATTAATTTTGCTGGTTTAAAGTATTCATTCTATGAATAATAGATTTTTTAATCATGCTACTTGGCTGTCATTGAGAAAACTACCCCATCACCATTAATAATATAATTATAAATTTATTAATTGATTTAAATTGTTTTTTTTTAAAAAAAATGTTTGGCCCAGAATGCCTTTCCTAGTATTCCAACAAATCATTTTATCAGAGAAAAAAAATTGATTGTCTATTTCAACTCACCCCTTCAGGAAAAGTAATTTACTAACAATAAACCAAAAAAATATTGTCCTCAATTGACTGTGGGACTCAAAACCACTGGGAACTTGTTGTGCAATATTAAATTTTACACAGTTGCTAAGCTCACAACTAAATTATCACTCTCCTAAGTCTAGTTTTATTAATATATGCAAATCTGAGATCATATTTGTAAGTCAGCAGTCATTTACTTCTCAAGAAAACCTCTACAGTATTAAGTGAACACATCAACGCCGGAAACTCTGTATGTTCATAAAACACTGTGAGCTAAATTCCTGGTGGCAACAAGCATTCCAGCAAATAAATCCACAGATGCTCGCCTCACAGAACAACTCAAGAGGAAATAGACTGTGAAGTGTGCTTTGTTGCTTCTTCAAGAAATTACTCTTCAGTCTTAACAAACAGCCATTTAACTCTTTCTAGTGACTGGACCATCTGCTCAAGTCAATTGGATGTTTCTTAACATTCAAAACTTCCAAAATTCATTCAGAAAACTAAGATGATGACTGGTTATTATGACACAATAATAAATAGACCTCAAACCCATGCAGTTAAACAATGAGCTTCCCTTGAAATAAAAATTTGGTGTCTTAACTTCAGACCAAAAACCAGTTCCTAGGTTGACAACTTTCAACAGCACTGTATAATATTCTTTTTCCTATGAAAGCATTAATCTTTTAATTGTATCATTATTTGTGATCTTTTATTTTTATTTATATTGACATTCAAGAGAAAATATGTATACTGGTTTTTGACGGCATACAAGTAAGCAGACATCAGATAGCAACAGTACTTAAAATGAAGGATGAAACACATTTTAAAGTACAGTTGGCAAATTTTGCATTATGTGTCAAAGTGTAGTATCAATTAAAGGATTCATCTCCCAGCACTTATGTTAAGTATCCCATACGACTAAATCACAGATACTGCAGTTGCAAGTAGAGGGGGTTTGTGCAATGATTCACTTTAAAAAACTGTATCAGAATTTCATTTCTTACAATTCTGTAAAAGTATATTGATTAGAAGAAAAGTACAGCTCCAATAAATAAAATCTACCCTTGGTATCTAGTTGATAAAATTAGGACGTCAGACTACTGAGACCAATTTCATACTGCTTTCATCTATTAATGTTACTAAGATAGAAAGAAAATACATTCTTTAGCATTATTTGCTCCATTAAGCTTTCAAATTATTATTTTTTAAAATAACTCTCTGTCTGTTACTGATATAAAATAATCAATTTGGTACCTGTGACAATATTCATCCATTGACACCATTTCAAAACTGTAATATTTTATCACCATCCTGCAATATTTTCAAATATTCTTGCCTTAATTGGCAAGGCATTGTTCTTTTGTAAACCAATTTCATATTTTAAAGGATATGCAAGAGGTATGAGCTTGAGTACAGTTTGAGCTAAAAGATATATTGCTGTCAAGGGTTTTTTATGCGGCACACACAAATGATCACTACTGTGATATTGGAATAGTTACTAGCTTCTGTCACTGTAATTTTCCAAGACTTCACTAGCAGCGAATCCTTAAAAGGACTTCCCCAGACAAAGTATTTGAAACATTCCATCCAGTAGTTTCCTCTGACAATGTTCTATATAAAGTTTTTGAAAGATACCTAATTTCATTTCAGTAATGTATAAAAATCAAGATTCAAAGTTTAAATTATGTGTCTCTATTTCACTCAGCGTGAAGTTAAAATTCTGATTTAAAGATCCTATCTAGTGACTTAACTGACTTATAGGGTTTGTTTCCCTTCTTTTCCCCATGTAAAATGCACAGGTAACAAAAAACTGTATTCACAGAACCACTGAGTCTGGAAGTGACCTCTTGAGACTATCTAGTTCAACTGATCCTCACCAACCAGGGGCAGCAGGTCATTCAAGACAATATCTGGTTGAGCTTTAAGGTTCTCCAAGGACAGACTCCCACAGTCTTGTTGGGTAACCTGTTCCAGTGCTCAGTCACTCTAACAGTTAAAAAAAGAAAATTTAAAAAAACAAACAAAAAAAAATCTATTCTTCAGATTTAATTTAATGTGTTTTCTACTTCAGTATTATTGTCTCTAGTCCTGTCAGTGAGCACTACTGAGTGAAAAGAGCCTGGCTCACTCTTTTCTACTCTCTTACATTAGGTTTTTTTAACATATTGTTAAACTCATTACCAAACACTATTTTCTAAAAGCTTAGCAGCAACAGTTCCCTCAATCCTTTCTAATATGAAGGACGCTCCAGACCCCTAACTCTCTTTGTGGCCCCATGGCCCCACAATACACTTGTGGGGTTAAATCCATATATTACTTGCACTGGGGAGCCCAGACTTAGACACAATGCTTCAGGTGAAGATCACCAGCACCAATTAGAGTGGAGCCATAGAAAAAAAGAATCATAGAATATCCTGAGTTGGGAGACCCACAAGGATCACCAAGGATAACTCCTGGCCCTGCACTGGGTAACCCCAAAAATCTGTGTATAGTAATCACAAGTCTCCTCCTTTATTTTTCTGAGATAAATATGTTGAGTGGTTTAGTCTTTTCCAATAAAATGAGGCATTTATTCCTACATATTACTTTAAAGTATTCTATCTCTTCTCCAATTTCAGTTTCTCTTTAATTGAAAAGTGTGATTAAGAAATATGTATGGGGTTCTTTTTTTATAAAAAGAAAACCACTACTTGCTTTTTCAGGAATATTCATGCTTCTCTGTTTCAGATTAAAGTATCCTGACATAATTTTTGTTATCACAGTGAGAGAAAAACAACAACTACTCTTCCATGATCTGCCATTAGTTAGTATTCTATATCCAGAACTTTTGTGTTGAAACAAATAATAAAACATAGTTAATGTAATATTTTGTGACTCTGAGATTCATAATTACTAGAATTACTTGTTGTCTTCATTTTGTTTAATTTCTTCATCAAATATTGGGATTTTTTCTTTTTTTTTTCTCTCTATAAGCAGATCTTGAATGTTGCTACATTTTTTATTTAATTGTGAGTTTGCAGGTAGTCTTTCTTTAATCATTTGTTCTAAAATTTTGTATTATAATGAGATCAAATTAAACTAGAAAATCTGTTGTTTTCTTTTCCCGTAATATGTGTTACACACATTTGTTCTGCTTGGTATTCCTCACTCGTACACTGTGTGCAGATAGCATAAAATAGGGCTCATTGACAAGAGTGAGAGCATAACTTTAGCTAGACCTACAGGACAAGGGCATAGCTTAGTCATAATGATAGGGGAGTACCTTGCACAGGAACACACTGCTAAGCATTGGTTGTTATGAAAGATGCAAACATATGAATCATTGCAAATGTTCTGAACATGTCCAGAGTCTTCCAGAGGAGCAAACCATAGCCGACAGCTGGTTGTTAGGCACTGAGTGACTGTGACCAGGACACTCATGAAACAGGGATCCCAGTCCTGTTACCAGTGTTTCCCACGGTCTTTCACAGAAGTCAGGTCCTAACAGAGCACCACACAAATTATGGATATAACCTCTACCACAACCCATCCAAATTCTGAACCACGTTGTACCTCCTGTCAAACAAGGAAGCCGTGTAGTTCATAAAATTATTGACATTTGTGACTAAAGTGTTTTAGTATCCAAGTCCGTTTAATCTCTACACTGCAATTTCATCTCAATTATGATGACATGCCACTCCCAAGTTTATTCTGTAAAATCTTCTTGTCACTCAAATATAGTTCTTCTGTCAATCAAGTTGTGAAAGGAAGTAAGACTTCGCCATCAAACTTCAGCTATACAGTGCTCCTTTCATCTAACTTTTTTCTGAATAGAAAATAGTCCTCAAAGTACTTTCAGTAATAGTAAATTAAAGTATAGACAATTACAGTCATCTTTAACCTCTCCTTTACTCAATCTCTTTATTTTTTCCAGCATGCTTTCTCACTTCCAAAATATAATATTGTGTGTCTATCTTAAAGTACCCTGCTGGTATTTCTTTGTGATCAGTCTGAGGAGATAGCTTTATCCAGTTTTATTCAGTACTTAGTTTCTTTGACTAGCATTTAAAAAAAAAACAAAAGAGAAAAACTTACAGTGCATATTCTTTCCACATCAGTGCTTCCTTCCCATGGTCTCCAGAGCACAAAGACAGTGTGTGCAAGCCACCAAACATTGCTAAGAGTCACACATGGGTGGGCAAACTCAGAACTCTTCCCAGGTGCCTGTTAAATACTCAAGTAGAGATCTGTCATTTCCTGCAAATACAGGTGGATTAAACTTCCTCCCATGATTGTCTATCCCTCCAAATGACCATAAAATCAACCAAGATCTCATTATGTTCACGAAATGTATTTCATACAGTAAAATTTTGCTCATTTGAATCTAATTCTTACTATCCACTATTTGAAGATTTTTATACGGAGAGTAAAACACTCATTAAGTGCTTTTCGCTAGTGAAAATTTCCAGTAGTATTAACACCAAATTTTTTGTTTATTCATGTTATTTCATGCTGTACATTTTTCTCAGGGGAAAAGTGATTTCACTGAAGATATCCAGAATTGTCCATTTTTATAGTTTTGACCAGTCTGGTAGAAGTCGTATTTCGTGATAACACAAATCACTACACAAAATAACACCATTGAAATAGAGAAATTAAGTCACAATGGCTGAAATAATGAGGTAATATTAACTGCTCATAGTTTAAGTTTGAAAAAAACCTAGGAAATCTACCTTTCTACACCAACAAGGATTCCCTGTACTCAGTCAAATTACTCATAATGCTTACTGCTGCCCGTATTATTATTTTAAAATTGTTCACATAACAATAGTGATGGAAGTGATTATTCTTCTAATCTATAATGCAGTTATTATTGAAAATTTTATAAGCTGGCCATCCGGTAAGGGAACAATCTATTTCCCTCCAATATCATACAGTTTAAATATTGGCAGCCGTTCAGAATAGCACTCTCCCAATAAACCACTTATTTTTCATTTTACAGGGACTGATGAGTTTTCAGAAATAATAGATAGTTTTACCTGAAGAAAAGACACAGTTGTGCTAATTTTGTCACAAGGGAAATATAAATGGGATGAAATCAGATAGAAATATTTTAGGGCAAATATATTGCAGTTTATTTAAATATGTTTAAAATAGCCTTAGAGACCATGAAACACAAATGAGAATGAATGCTTGTGCCTAAGAGAGATACAGAAAAGCTCATCTAAACTCTTTGGTGATTGAAGTGGTTTTTTTCCTTCCCTGTTATTTTGAGGTTTTTTTAATTACACAATATATTAAAGCATCTAATGTTATAATGAACAGGGATAAGGAAAATAGTCTGCTCTATTCTAATTATGTAACTTAATGTGGGGGTTTAGCCTTTGACAGCTACTGGACACCACCTAGCCATTTTAATTGCTCCTCCTCCTCAACAGGACAGGTGGAGAAAACAAGATGAAAAGCTAGTAAGTTAAGATAAAGACAGGGAGATTGCTTGCCAATTATTGTCATAGGTAAAACAAGTTTAAGTTAGGGAAAATTAATTTAAATTATGTGAGTTAAAATAAAACAAAATTTAAAACAACACTTTCTCTTCCTTAGCCCTAGGCTCAACTAGGCTTCTCCTTTCTAAAGTGCTTAATTATTTTCTCTCAGATTTCGTTTTCATTATGCCGATTTACAACCTCCTGTTTCAATTTGTGCTGCTTGTTTCCTCACTATGTATTTCACTAAAGAGCCTGACATTATCCATGACCTTCCTTTACACATTGGGAAACTACTCCTCAGTTCTCTCACAGCCTTCTCTTCTCCAGTTGAAACGAGTCTTGTACATTAGCATTTCCTCACAGTGCAAATGCTCCAGCTTGTGACCGTATGGGTGTCTCTCCGATGAACTCAGTCCAGGCAATCAACTTCCTTCTTGTACTGGTAAGTTCAAAGCTAGATTTGGTATTCTTGATGCAGCTAATGAGTACCAGGTAAGGGGGAATACTCAGTTCCCTTATGTGGATACAGCTGCTCCTTCACGACCACCAAGGCACATAATTTTCCTCTGTTTAACCTACTGTCCACCAAGATCTGTCTCAGCAGAGCTGCAACTTAGTCAGTTAATCTGTCTTTTCACAGTAGCCTGTCAAAATTGTTGTTAGGTTGGATTTGTTTATGATCCAAAGGAAAATGTAATATGCAAAATTGTGTAGAAACTGCCCTTTAATATCTTACTGATTTCCTGGTTAGTACTTTATACTTTGATACCTTACTGTACTCCTAATTGATTTTTTTTTTTTTTTAGGACTGTAGGATGGATATTCACCACATTATCAGTATGAAAATACAGAAGAGTAAGATTAGACTATGCAGAGCTGTCTAGTGTCATTTGATATGTTCAAGTTTCCAATTCCAGGAATTCTATGTTTCATGAGCTGTGGGTCTTCTTCAGAGTCTGTCATATCTTCCAACTCCGTACAATTTTCTCAGATGCTATACAGAATCTGAACCAGTACTAAAAATCTATATTTCAGCTGCTAAATTGCATTTGGCTCTGTTTTCAGTTGGTAAAGAGAAAGGGACACTTCTGGGAAAAAATTCTTCCAAATAAATGTGTGCATTTGCTTTAAGATGATGTGCTTTATGTTGTCTTTCACAGCACAGTTCATCACATCCTACATTAAATACCTGTGTTTAGTTAATAAAGTCTTGCACCTCAGATGGATAATTCCCAAAATTTGCAGAATACAGATCAGATAATTCTGTCATTAACTTCCTCTTTGGATCCATGCCAAGGTTGTAAAATCAACATTTAAAGACTGGGTGATTTAGGGATTGGAACAGCACATTAAACCTAGTTTGCCAAACCTAATAGGAACCTGAAAAGACAGCTAATATAGGTTATGGATACATTTATTCCCCAGAGGCTTTTTCAGTGTTGAGGAGTTTCTTTCGCAAAGATTTTCTTTTATTTGCTTTTTGGCTGGCTAGCTTAATTTTGTTTAGTTAAACCCCTGAATTATTATAGATTAAGTTTAATCCTTAGAAAAATAGTATTAGGTTACATTGCTAAGGGGACAAAATACAAAGATCCAGTAAAGGTCAGGTAAACAATGGCAGGTGGAAAAAACTTAGTAATCTAATCAAGGCAAATGGACCATGTGGAACCAGCTGGTCTAAGACTAACAAAGGTGAACAACAAGATTATTGTCCCTGATGTGAGTCCACACAGGAGCAGTCAACCAAAAAGATTCTCTTCACAGAACTCTTAGCAAAGAGGTTAAGACTAAAGGTTTATTGCCTATGAGGACTCCAGATTTAGGGTATACAGGAGGAAGAACATTTGAGAATTGTGTGGAAATTTACAGAAAGGTATTTAAGGACATTGTGGGGATATTAAAGACTCATGGGATGTTTAGGGGAAAGAGTAAAGACAAGGAAAGGGAGAGACTGAGGAGGATGAAGGATAAAGAAGCTTGGGAAAAAGGAGAGAGAAGGGTATTAAGGCAGGTTTTTTCAGTTAGTCTTAACTAGGGAACATTACCATTTCAGCAATGATGTTTCCTACTCCTTTGCAGTGAAACTGTGAAGAAAGGGTCTAGTGCATCTTTCGCACTTTTAGGTAGTGTAGAGCTTGCTATTGTGCTGTTTAGATTGCCTAAGACCTGCCTGTGAGTTGCTGGCTTGATGTTACTGTAAGAGAAAATTTTCAATTTTCTGTATCCCTCTCAAGCTATCACAGCTTTCCTGAGGGCTGTTAATGTTTTTGTTGATACATATTAAGACTCGAGAGCCCTAAAGGAGCCACAGAAAAGACCCATGGCCACGCTTTGTAGTGCAAATGTGGCTAGAGTGGGCTTTTTAATTTATGGCCAATAAATAATCTCTGTAGTGATTTTATTGAGTAATATAAACATTCTTGGTCAGAAGCTAGTTATGAACTAGTTACGTTTATGCTATTTAGTGTTAATGTATGATGCAGTTTGGTGCAAGACATTTAATACTGAAACACAACAAGCATTTACCAAATGGGAAAAAATTATTTACACCTCACTGAAACGCTGGTTTATTTGTGACTTACTTAAGTGCCAGTGGATGCACTTCCTGTTCTAACAAAAAGATGTCAACCGACATCTACTTGGTCTAAGAAAGAAGCACAACAAGAGTAGAGGAAATTTTAGATGAAAGACTTCATTTTCGTGGCCCACTAGAACTCAAAGGGGGTATAGGCTGTAGGAAATTTACAATCTCTTCCAAAAATAATGGAGAAGGGATATGATTGAAGATTCAATTGTACTTGAATGTGCACGCTGAGAAGTTATCCTGAGTGTATTCAATGACATCAGCTCTTCAAGAATGTCTGGATTCTATGAATGATTCCATTCATGAACATTAAAAACAGTTCAAATTAGAACATGTAAATGGAAACCCCAATTGCTCCCTCATAAGAAAGAACAGAGAAAGTCATTAAAACAAGAAAGCAGATATCTTCCAGCCTAAGGAGTTCTTGTGAATAGGATAAGCAGATTTTATTTCATTTCTGCACCACTTCTCTCTTACTAGTATTTATATAGGTATTTACTAATTTGACTGTTATTAAGAAACTATCTGCAAATTAGTTTAATTGTGTTTGATTTTCTTTTTTTTTTTTTTTTTTTACTTTTTTGGTGGTTCAGCAACTCTGACAGTAACAGGACTTTCTATTCTTTATAAGAGTATGCTGAAATTGTAAAGCAGTCTTCGGGTCACCTTAAGCAGTCAATACCTTAACTGCAGCACACACTTAATGTTCTAAAGCTAAACCTCTACTTTCCCTTGGAGAGTTTGCATTGCACAAGCTGGGGTAACAGAAAAGTCTTCCAATAACTGCTGGTGACATTGAAGGCTTTGAGGCACACAGAAAACTCTTAATACACACACGTAAGTCCTTGCATATACATGCAAATCAAAGGAAAATCCAACAGTTATTAACATTTCTATACACACATGTTAACTTACTGTAACAGGCATCTGTAACTCCAGCTAACTTTATTAGTTTGTTCTTGCAAGGAATCCTGTGGGAAAAAAAAGTTTTATCTACTAATTTATGCCTTCAAAAGTAGAAAAGACAGTTAATACAAGAGGGTGAGTAAGTGGACATCCCAGGTTAATGTTCTAGCTATGAAAAATACTTAATATTTTAATTTAAAATGGAAGACTTCATGCCCTTTTGTCTTTTGACCAAAATCTGGAGTAACTCAGACATATAACTCTTATTTTTTCAGCTTGTCTTCCAAGAGTTATAGTAGAACAATATTTAGAAGATCATGCAAGGAAGCGTGAAATGTTGTAGCTAACACTGTTATCCCTTCAACGTCAAATTGGTTAATTTGTCAATTTTTTAGAGTTTCTCCTTTTTAGTTTGTCTTAATTTCTCTGTGAGGAAACACATATTTATTCTTAGTTGTAACTACAAGTGTGGTATCTCGTTTCCCTGAGGAGGAATTCCATTTAAGCAGTAAATACCTGATTTATCTAAAGATGCCTATTTATCATTCATGAACAGAACTGGAAAAAAATTTACCCAGGAGGATGACAATTATGTTCTAGTACATATCCTTAGGCAGTTGAGATATATGTAGCTATTTAATAGAATCTATGGTTTCCTAATAAAATTTATTTGTAAATTCAGTATAGATCAAATCTATCCAGTTTTGCATTCCCCTTAGAATATTTTAAAGAAATGCTTGAGGCTAAGCATAAGCTTTATTGATTTTATTTTCATTCTCAGTTTATTGACACTGACAATCTCTTATGTCTAGACACTGTTTCTAAAACTAAGTCTGGCACAGTTCTAGAAATCTATTATTCCTTTTTAGAACTATTATTTTGGTTTTCTATGTTTCGGTTTAAAATTTGGCAGTCTCTTACAAAAAATATGTACACTGTACTTCTAATATGAGAAGGAATGTCTTTTAGATGTTTCTTATAATGTTAAGTCAGCCTAAGCCTTATCTGAACCAAAATCAGTGTTTGTATGGGGCAAGTAACACTGAACAAAATTTAATTAAGTAAATGCATTCAGAATTTAATTCTGAAGCTAATTTTCTAGTAGCTTATGAATGACTGTACACTTAACTAATGGAAAATATTCCATCTTGCAAATTCTCTGGCAGACTTCTTATTTGCACAGAATGTACTCCATTGCCTTTTGAAGTATCAAATTGAATATAGTCTGGCAGCCTTTTTTTCAGTTTGGGAAAGCCTACAGCTTTTGGAGGAAATCATGGCACACCGAAGCAGTCCCATGTCTGTCTGTTGATTTGAACTCTTTCTTCCTCTACCTTTTCCAGATACATTATTTGTATCTATACATCTCACACAAAATACTAGCAATGCAACTTTCAAAAATATAAGTATCATAATTAAAATTTCCAATATGGTGAATTCCTTCAATCTGACTAATTTATTATTTACTAGGTAATTATCATAAATGGTACTACTGCTAGATAAATTTATAGGATCATGGAGTGACATAAGCCCTTGGCTGTTTGGTTTTGTTTTGTTTTTTAGAATATTAACGCTGTTTATGTGTTTGAATAACAAAACCAACAAAATTTTGTGCATGCTCCCATAGAACTGGCAGGAAAAAAAACTTCTAGTTTTTTCAGAGACTTAGTAGTGTAGACAGGTCCAAAAAGATTTCTGTCTATTGAAACCCTGATATATATTATATATGCAAAACTGAAAGGAGTTTACAGAAAAATTGGGAAAAAAACCACATCATAGAATCACAGATTCACAGAATTGCAGGACAGGTCAGGTTGAAAGGGGCTACAGTTGGTCCTCTGATCCAATCTCCCTGCTCAAGCAGCATCATCCTAGAGCACATTTGCACAGGACTGTGTCCAGATGGTTTTTGAATATCTCCAGTGAGGGAAACCTCACAACCTCTCTGGGCAATCTGTTCCAGTACGCAGTCACCTGCACAGTAAAGAATTTGTCCTCAAGTTAAGGTGGAATTTCCTGCATTCCAGTTTCTACCTGTTGCCTCTTGTCTTATTGCTTGGCACCACTGAGAAGAGCCTGGCTCAATCCTCTTCCACTCTGCCTTCAGATACTTGTATACATTGATAATATCCCCTATCAGTCATCTCTTCTCCAGGCTAAAAAAGACCAGACCCCTCAGTCTTTCCTCAAAGAGAGGTGCTCCAGTCCCCTAGTCATCTTTATAAGCTTCAGCTGGATGTGCACCAGGAGTCCATGTATTTCCTGAACTGAGGAGCCCAAAACTGGACAGAGCACTCCAGACGTGGTCTCACTAACGCTGAGTAGAGGGACCTCCCATGACCTGCTGGCAATCGTAAGAGAGTTTTGAAAGTCTCGATGAAGTCAAGATAGAACAATATCCGCTACTCTCCCATCATCTATGCACCCAGTTGTCTTATCATAGAAGGCAATCAGGTTGGTCAGGCATGAGTTCCCTTTGCTGGATCCATGCTGATTACTCCTGATCATGTTCTTGTCTCTTCCATGTGCTCAAAGATATCCTTCAGGATGAGGTGCTCCATCCCCTCTCTGGGGCCTGAGGGGAGGCTGACAGGTGAGTAGTTCCCTGGGTCCTCCTTGGCCTCTTTGAAGTCCAGGGTTTGAAAATCATCAATTGGATTAAACCAATTTGCATGAGAAGTTTAGGAATGCAGACAAAACTTTTTAGAACTTAACAGTAAATCTAATAGTGCACCTCAGAGCCTCACTCCACAGATTTAATGGTTACTCTTAGAGCTAGCCAAACAGAGCTCTTTGGCTTTCTGTCTTCACTGCATGCACAGAAGTTGCTTTCTATTTTGCTTAGCAACCAAATCCATCTAGATCTGGTTTTAAAAGTCATATGGTATTTTTTCCAGTCTCAAATAGCTGTTCAGAATAATAAACCTGATCCATCTTTAATGTCACATAGTTGAAATCTACAGTATTAAACCAAGGCTGAACTTGGGAAAAAAGGAATGAAGGGAGCAAGTTTGTGCTGTAGTTTGTCTTTATCATTTCATCAAAATTAATTATAGTGAAATAGGCAATAACCAAATACAGGATTAATTTACAATATAATGGAGATAATATAATACCATATCCGATTTTTTTAAAAAAATTAATTCTGCCAATTAGATATACCAAAGCAGAATTGAGAAAATTAAATACTACTACTTTTTGTTTAGGTGACATCCCATCTCTCATTTAAGATTAAATTTGTATCACCTGTAGAACAGTGCTCAAGGCTGTGGCATAACAGACTATACTTGCTGACAGAAGGAAGTTAACACTAGACTCAAAGGACACAGAGAGGGAAGACAGGAGAACATGTACATACAAAGCAAAGTAGAAAAATGTATCAGAGACAACAGGGGATTTGAAATAAGTTAAACTGAACTCTCAGTGAAAATATGGACTATGCCAGCATGGCAGAGACTTGTGCCATGGGATACTGAGCATAGGCTATGTGGCCTACAGCAGAAGATGGTCTGGATTTATTTTAGTAATCCCAGTAACTTAACTGACCAGCATCTGTCTTGGAATAGACTCTCACTGCAAGCCGGACTGGACTGCAGGTACATCTACAACTTCAGTGTTACTGTGAAGTATGTACGTATGTATATGTGAATTCTAAATCTATATAATCTGAGGATGTTTTTCTCATTAATTTTATCTTTCCATCCTGTACTAGGATGGACTTAAATTTATTCGTAGTAACTCATATGGTGCTGCATTTTGGGTCTGTTACCAAAACAATGTTGATCACACATCAATGGTTTAGTTAACTCTGAGCAGCACTTACACAACATCAAGGCCTAATCTGCTCTTCACACTGCCCCACCAGTGAGGAATTTGGGAGTGCACAAGGAGCTGGAAGGCAACAGAGATGGGACAGATGACCCAAACAGAACAAAGGGATATTCTGTATCATGTGATGTCAGGCCCAGCCTTGGAAGCTATAGGCAAGGAGAAATGGGTGGGGATTTTCAGAGTGATGCTGTTTATCCCCCCCAAGTAACCATTTTATACAATGGAGCCCTGCTTTCCTGGAGAATGTTGAACACCTGCCTGTCGATGGGGAGGAGCGAATTCATTCCTTGTTTTGCTTTACCAGCATTCACAGTTTTTTTTTTTTTTTTTTTAGCTATTAAACTGACTTCGTGTCTACCCACGTGTTTTGTGCATTTTTGCACTCCTCATTCTCTTCCTCATCCCACTGTTGCAGAGTAAATGAGCAGCTCTGTGGTGCTTAGCTGCCTACAGGGATTAAACAAAAACAGACTCATAACGGTTTTGCACAGTCTCATGATTGTTGTTCTTTTATAAATATATATACTCTACATAGAGTCTATGAAATCTTGCAAATATTCAGTAAAATTCACAATTGTTTTAGCTTCCAATACTCATTAAATCAATTCAAATTTTGGCCCCTTTAGGTAAGCCTGAGATGATCTTGGTTTTAAGATACACAGTATATTGTTTCATCATTTTAATCTGCTGTACTTCTGTTACTCATCAGTGATTACATTTATAAAGCAAATATTATTTATATTGAAGTTTAGTGTCTCCCCAGGCTATAAGAGAGGGTATGACTTATTAATAGGGAAGTTTAGTTTAAACCCGTTAGTACAGTAAGTACATCTCTTATTTGATTCTATGTGTAAACATCAAACACCAATTTTGGCTTCTTAGCCTCTGGGCTGTTTGATGCGGTATACATGAACACTGCTAATTCATACAGTGCATTTTAAAATGTACATGCCACAGCTAAAATAGGCTAAAACTCAACGATTATTTTGAAACTAACCCACTAGAGACTTGCCTCAGACTGATCTCTTCTATATCACATGAAGCTGAAACTGACATTACTTGTGTGTAATAAAGTTTTAGCCTTTTGCTTCTGGAAAACAGCTCATCAAGTTGTCCACGCTACAAAATTTTTATCAAAACAAGTGAATAAATTCATGATAGAGGGAAAAAGAGAACAGAGAGCCTTTCCTTCTGCTGAAGTCTGGAGATATCCCCTATACTGGTGGGTGATGGTAAGATTTCTTCTTGTTTTAATTTCTTTTTAAGATTAGACACCATACTGCAAACCTAAACCAAATGTCCATTTCCTATCAAACTAACTAAATTACTTCCCTCCTAGGCTAAAACATTACAAAATACAGTATATAAATTTAAGTATATTCTATTATAAATATAATGTCATAAAACCTTATGCAGATTAAGGTGTTTTTTAGATCCCAAAGTACCAAGGTTTAAATAACAAAGCTAGAATGGATTTTTATGTAGCACAATGGATCTTCTTCCCCTGCTCTCCATGGGTAATCTCAGTTTCTGAGAAAACCCATTGTAAAGTAGTTTGTAGTGGAAGAGAAACCAATCACAGTTCAACATCATACAGCTATCTTCCTCTTGACTTTCTTTTAGTGCTTGACTAGCTCATTTTCCTTGGAGAAAATTGTTAGAATCCAACTACTTCTGTTGCAACTGAAGTTCAGAAATAGCCTAATGGAAGTATCAGGCTAATTTCTAGTCCTGATGGTGTCTACAGAATTTTCTTCTATTCTAGTCTGCAGTTCAGCACCTTTTTAAGAGATCAATAACTATATCTATCAGAACTTTTTCAAAATTTTCTTACCCTTCAAAACAACTTGTGCATTCTCAAAATAGTTTATAGCAGAACATGTGTTTCATCTACTTGTTCCTATTTTACCTATTTTTTTTCATAGAACTGTTTTTGACTTCTTTTCTATTCCTATATTTCTTACTCTTTTTACAGAAATCAACCTCCATTTGCCATCCGTTCTCATTTTGTTTCTTATACCACAACTAAACTAATGTCAAGAAGAGCTATATCATTACTTAGATACATAGACATGTTTTCTGGCTTGAACTTGAAACGTATTTTAAAGCATGCTACAAGTGTCAGTGAACAAGAGAAAATGTATTTACAGAACACAGTTTACTAAATGAGTAAACACACTGATATTGTCTTTGTAAAATTCCCAGCAAGAACAAAAATCTTCTCCATAAGTTTATCTCTGTTTTTCTTCATTCTCAGATTAATATATTAATAGGGTATGTTTTCAATAAAAATGATGGAAATAAATGAGATATATGGAAGTATGAGACACTAGAGCCACACTACCAATGTAAATAATAGGCATTGTTAGCTTATTTTTTTCTGCTTCACTATGATGTAACCAGCTAACATAATTTAAGTGACATAACTGTCTTCTGCAGGAGTCTTTCTCTGTTCACAGTACAGAAGAGTAAGACTTGTAACTCAGATAGAGAATTTTTACTTTAAACCATCTAAAGAGAAGTAAATTCACTGCTCAAATTGGTTGGTCTCAGGGGGTGATAAACTCGTGGCAAAACCATTGCAGGTCTTGTTAGTCACTTACAGCTAAGTGATAAATGCCACTGATTTTAGTACAGGAACTGTTATTGCCCAGCCCTTTTTAATTATGTTTTTCCTGGTCTTCAGTCTAGTAATGCAAAAAAATTCAAACTGCAGTGATTCTGAAATCACTATTGGATTGGAAGATATAAGACAGAAAGACAATTAGCAAGCTTCTTTTTTTTTTTCTTTTTCTTTTTCTGATGTTTCTTGGCAGGCTGTGAAGTGACATTTCTCATGGTCTACTGCATGTTCATATATTATATATTATATTATATATTATATGTTATATATATTACATTATATATTACCTACACATATGGCTTTTAATTTTCGGATATGGGCTAACTGAAAACTTCAGGGACACATTTCTGTGGGTTGTGGGGTTTTGGTTTGAGTTTTGTTTGTTTGTTTGTTTCTTTGGTTTTGGTTGGTTTTTTGTTTATTTCTTCCCCAGGACTTATTTGGTAATTGTGAACTGCCAAATAAAGGCCAGTGATGTTGTGTAAATTTTGTCCTAGGGTAAAGGTATTACCAGAAACCAAAAAGTCTCAGTAGAAGCAAGTTGTAATACTCAAAACAAAGGGTGATTATTATAGATCAGCCTTACCCTAGGTAACCAAATTTTTGACAATAGAAATACAAGTTGTTTCAAATCAGATTATCTATGAGATATAGTACAAACATGCTGTTGGAAAATACTTTCCAAACATAGAGGTGGATAATGGAAAGGTATTATGTAAAGAGGTTAAAGAATACCTGTCAGTGGAGATTTCAATAGAGCAAGGCAAACAGAAAAATTAACTTAAACATAGGATAGTAACCTTTGGGGAAGACAGTCTCTTGATGACCTTATAAGAACACATCATGTCTTATATGTGGTAATAGGATTTTACAGCTAATATTCCATCCAAAATTCTCATCTAAACAAACCGATTCTGTCTTTTTCAGGAAGAAGATATTTGAAAAGTCTTAATTTGTAATGAAATAAAGTCTTTAAAAGACATCAAATTACATTTTTTTCACTAACAGTCTTTCTTACAAAATATTGTTATCAAATACCATAACTATTAATGTGATGAAAACAAGATAGTAGTCGTCAAACCTATTAAAATGGAAAATACCGTTGAAAATGTCATTTGACATGACTTTGTCCATATGAAGAATCTTGTTAATCCAACACAAATATTTCTGTTAATCAAATAAAAATATTTAACTTATTTTACTAATCTTTTTCTTAAACTAGTCTTCATAATTACAACAGGTGAGGTAATCAAGACATTAGAGAAGATCAAGAACCTGGAAAGATCGACAAATCGATAATTCTTGGGAGATGAAATAATTTCTCTTAGTAAAGTATTTTTTTTCACTCAAAGATTTAGGGAGAAAACCAAACAACCAGTGAAGTAAAAGAGTAAGTTTTTTTATTCTAGCATGTCGTGGGACCCTGAAGTGAATGTGTGAGAGCTTACAGACAGTAGCTAACTGCATAATAGATCAGCATTCTGTTCTGTCCTACTGACTCCTTCCTACAATATCATTCCAAGTAAAATAATGCTGTCATCATAGGAAATTTCTGTACCTGAAAGAGGGAAGTAAAGGTGACAGAAAAAGCTTGAAGGCAGAAGGCATTCAAAGCTTCCACCTTAAAAGGAGAAATATTAATATTTCAGTTAAAATTGAAATTATCTGCCATTACTTATTGAAATATATTTTCCTGATTTCATTTTGATTCAGCTTTTCTTGAATAGCATATATGTATTTACAGAGATAAAAAAGCAGTTCTCAAGCTACACAATAGTTCTGCCAGAGAAGAACACTGCTGAGGCTGTTTAGATATACAACAACGGATTTTAGGAAAAATAATATTATAATTTTAAAATACTCAATGATTGTTTTAATTATTCAGGTGAAATATCTGCTTCTTTGTAATACTATACAACACATTATCGTTCAATAATATGCCATACTTTGTGTTGTTTGTGTTGTTTTCATCTGTAAAAATTACATTAGAGGAAGATAAATTGAATGAAATAGAGAAATAAAAACCTAGTTGCCATTTTAAGTATAAGCACAAGGTAAATGAACTCAGGGAAAAAACCCTGGTGATCATGTCTTTATTTAAATTTCAGAGTGATATTAATATATTTTTTCAACCATTCTAAGACACTTTTTTTAATATTAGCATGGCAAAAAGAACGGAAAAATAAGTTTTGAGGAGAAAGACACTGATGAGGAATCAATTTCATATGTAGGCAGTTTATAATTACGAGATCTGAGGCAATCTCAAATTTCTCACTGCATTTGGACACCCAGATCTCTCGCATTGCTTTCTGGAACAAGACAACTGAAAGTCATCATCATTTGGATCAATAGCATAAATAAATAGCTCAGCATTGAGAGTTCTCAATGTGAAAAAGTACTTTTTTAATGTCTATAAGTATTATATTTCTTTTAAATATCTAGTTTTGCTATTGCCACTATTTTATACTTCCTTTGCTTTAGTGTCATTTGTGGTATCAAAATCAGATGCTAAGTACATTAGTGCAGGTTTATTTGCAGTATTTTCATATCATCTGTATTTCATTTTGCAATGATAAGTACATTTTAATGAAATGGTAGAGGAAAATAGAATCTCTGCATTATCTAAGTGATAGCCTATTCTTCTAAGGGCTTTAAATAACTGTGCCTTGTAATAGAAGTAAAATATTTAAGATTACGGTTTATTTGTATTTATATAACTATTTATAATTATAATATTTTTCCATATTTTTTCTTTTCTGAAAGCTTATTTTGTAAAAAAATTCATGGCATTCTTTCATTCATTTGGCATTCTTTGTATATAGGTGTTGGCTATCTAATACACTGACTCCTGCCCTCTGTCCCGAGACGAATACTGAAAATTGTTCTTTAAGGCAAAGTGAATGTTTTTGTCCATCTCTACAAAACTCTGTGTATCTCAAGACCCAGTATTTTGTGCTATTCTGTGTAAACTGCATTAGAAAGTACTTGACAGCTCCCCCACTCGTGTGTGTAGTGTACACCATTACCAGACCACTGTGCTGATCATCCTTAAATCCGTGACCAGGTTCCCAAGCAAATGTCCTGCTGTGAAGTAACAGACTGGAAGATTCATTTCATCAGCACACAGGGAGATGGGAAAGTAACATTCCAGATTAAAATAGGTTAGAATGAAGCACAGTATAGTCATACCTCTGTCAACCTTTCAAAATACACGAACACAAGAACTGCAAGTTTTACTGGTGCTTCCCACCAGCACATCCATTAATCAGTATGCTTAATGAGATAGAATTGTAAACAGAATCTGATTTGAAAAAGACATGAAATATCCCCCAAATGGAGATTCAGCCTTATTGTGTTACCATTTAGATATCCTTCCTTAATGAACACAAGTGTCTTTATAAAGCTATAAATTCTAATGCTACCTCCTCTTCTGTAGCATTCTCCCATACAGAACTTCTCTTGCATTTCAGCTGGAACTTCTTCCTTTCCAGGGCCCTGATGCTTGTGTTCAGCTATTTTCAACCTGAAAACACAAGCTTTTTACTTGTGACAAGTTTGCTTTTCCTTTTCCCTTTTTATTGTGCAACCTCTGCAAAAAAAAACCAAAAAAACCAAAATCCAAAAAAACAACAACAACAAAATCAAACAAACAGAAAACAAAACCAAAAAAGCCCACCAAAAAAATAAACAAAACAAAAAAACAACCAAACATAAAACCCAAAAACCAAACAACAAAACAAAACAAACAAACAAAAAACAAAACAAAATTCAAAAAACCAAAATGAAAACCTATGGACTTTTGCCTATACTGCAAAAACTATTTTGGCTTCTCCTAAGAGAAAATCTGCTGTCTTTTTAAAACCAACTGACAACAGACCAAATCTTCAAAGTTCTATGTCTCACTTTAACTGTGCATTCTAAAATGCCAACCTGTTCACTTATGTCATCAGATACCACTGATAAACATTGACAGGGAATGTTGCCCAGTACAGGAACTTAGGTATACACAGACTCTTCAAAGGTTAGAGTGTCTGTCAGAGATTTTGCTTAGTCCAATTCTCCCAGTCAATATTTTCCATGGGTTTAAAGTTGGCAAGAGTAAGAAACATTATCCCAACAGACATTTATGTAAATCCACCTGTTTTGAAATGTGTTTAACAGAATTAATTCAAGCTGTCCCACAATGATAGGTCTCAGTGCCATTTAATTTGACAATCTAAATGTAGTCTATCAGCCCTTCTGTAACAGAAATGGATAAGGTGTGTTTCAAGAAGGACATTATTCAAGTTTTCAGAAAACTGTCTGCATTAAAATAGGACTTGTAAACCACATTAAACATACAGGAGAATAGAAATGCTTTGGTCCTTTTAAATGTATCAGCAGCAGAAGGGTGAAGGATTGACAACTGCTTAGGTATGACTTAATAAGAAATGAGCCACAGACAAAAGTACTGCTGTAAGGTCATATACCTCATTTTGTAATTCTTATTTCGCAGCAGAGTGTAACAGAGGTTTGTTTATAAAAGACAATCGAGGACAATTTTCATGCCCTGAAGATATTGCCAAGAAAGTATGTCCAACAAAAAAATAATATTATTCAACTGACAGGTACAATTGCAGTACAGAATGTAAAAGTACTTAGATGCACTTGGATTTAGGTAATTGCCATTTTAGTGAGCAAATACTGTTGTTTTTTTGGTTTTGTTTTTTTTTTTTTGTAATAGGAAAACACTTTTTAATAATCTTTTTCCAGTCCTAATAAGAACATTTTTTGAAATGTGTAAAAATAATGGAAAAATAAATAGAGGAGATTTTGCTCACAGAAACCAATACTTAAAATGTATTTTTGGTATAGATGCTGCAGGAATAAGATAAGTAAGATTTTTTACAAGATATCTCTTTGAACGTACTACTATAATTGTTGAATATATCACTTCATCATGTAACAACAATGCTCTATATGTCTTTTGGTTCACTCACATCTGGATGTCTGAAATGGTAGGAATGGATCACAAATAATATTTGAAAAAGCTATAAAATTATTTACTGGCCATAAAGAACTTTGTTTTCTATTTTGGAAAGGCTGTTTTTCATTACACTCTACTAGAAACTTAAAAAAAACCCCACCCTATATATATTTTAAAAAAGGTCTGTACAATATTGAAAACATTTAATTGCCAAGTAGTTGTAGGGAGAATGCAGAGGACTGGAAGAACTCAGGGAAAATATAAACATGTAATAGAATTTAGAAAATAAAAATTCCTGAAAAATTCAAACTTACACATTTTAGTTTACAATGCAAGCCCTAATTTCTAAATCTTCCAGAACACTGATAAATTGTTATAACATATTAGAATTATTTGATGGTGCTGAAGAAAGGGTCCATGAATAGTGCTAAATGGTATATGTTTAGTACCAGGATGTTCTCGTACACATACTTACAAAAGATTTAAAAATGCTTCTCATAAGTCACAAACCACCATAAAATTCAGTATATCTCTTCCAGTAGCTGTCTAATGAGAGGCATATCAAGCTGGCTGTATGAGAATTCTGCAGTTCTGCACCGTGAACTAAGAAAGATCATAATGTTCCCCACTTAATTAAGCAAGCTGCAGGATCTTTTGCTGCTGTATGAATGTTCCACACGATGTCAGCACAAATGGTGCTTTTGCTAACAATGACTATACCACTTTTTTCAGCTGGTCATTTTAAAGTATGAGAAGTTTATTCCAATAACTCTCTAAAGCACTATTTCTTATGATAAAAGATACAGTTAACTTGAAGTGGACATTCTTGGGAGTCAATAATGTCATTTTCTAAAATTTGTATGCAAAACGATATCAGAAAGTCTGGAAACTATATAGAAAGTCTATCTATTTCACTTTTAAAGTAACAAACACTTCAATTATTCATTGAATGAATTACCTTTCTTGAATTCTTAAATGTTCAATTTCAAATTATAGTAATTTTACATTTATAAAGAACTGCTTCCACCACTATTTTTCTGTTTTCCTTTCATTGCTTAGGACTTCATAGCAGCAACAGCAAAAAATGTTTATCCTTTCACTTTAATAATGTACTCAGTTTGGTGCTTTGATTTTAAGGTCTGCTAAATATTTTATGTAGACTTATTTAACAGTAATTTTTGAAACTATCATATTACTTATTTATTCCACAGGTGTATTCTAGCTCAAGGGTCTAGGACTAAAGATACAAGCTAACTGTATTTGATGATTAATGTTGGTAGAATTCACTTTTAGGAATATGAAAATCATCTTTTAATTAGATTCATCCCAAGTTTGGGCTCTTAGAAAACAGAACAACTTGAATTATATTTAGAATAGAATGTCTATAGATAGTGTAAAGCACTATACTAAAAGGACAGTGGTGTTAAAAAATAGTGCTGTAATGAATACCATCAAAATTAATAAGGCCATGCAGATTATATAAAATATTTATTTGAACAGATCACAAGAAACCCCATTTGTCAAGGTTGTTTGACACCTATGGATCAAGGTAAAGTCTCACCGTGAGAAGTGTAACCATAAATTTGATCGGCTGTCAGAAAAACAACCCAAGAAATTATCGTTGTTACTTCAGTTTAAGTGACAGCAGGATTAATGGTTCAAAAATTTAGTGTATGTGTGTCCTATTAAACAAAAAGTTATGTAGGAAATTGTGGTTTTTTAATAGATGATTTTTATTAATCATTATCTTTGAAAATAAAAGTGACACTTCCCCAAGCCTGGAAAAATCTAATGAATTTCTGAAAAATAAATATTATATCAACAGATGACATCTTTAAAGATGAGAAAACAGAATTAGAAACCCTGGGCTAATAAAATATGACAAGGCATCAGATTGCAAACAGAGATCCCACAGCACATTAAAAAGAGAAAGAAATGAAGCAAGACAGTCTAATAAATATAATATGTTTCCTCTTCTTCTCCTTCTTCTTTGTGCACAGGTTTTCTCTCTTGTGAATATTTAAAGATGAAAGCAGTAAAAGTATCCCAGTTGCCCATGTTCAGACTTATGTATTCTGAACACTGTTATTTAAAACACAGAATTCTTAAAGGCTTAATGTGAAACACTGCTGCTTACAGAATTTTAAGATAGTAAAATAATAATAAAAATGAGTTAGTAACAATAAATTTGTCAATAACTTGATTATAGTTGGACTGCTGGGTAGAAAGTAAATATATTTTTATTCTAAATGATAAATATGTGAGTGCAATGGCATTATGTGTACTTGCAAATCCTACTTGGAATTCTTACCAGAAATTTGTTAAACTTTTAGTAGAAATTATTGGAAAGAACTTAACTGTCCCTCTTTATGTTTTCTGTATCTTTTTCTCTCACTGTTTGCTAAATTATTTCTTTTAATTTCTTGGGTTTGCTTACAGCTTACTCCTAGGGAGAATACTTTTTCGTGAGTTTAACAAATTTACTTTTCAACTCATTTTCCCCAATATATGTACTATCTATAAATTAAAAAATCCAAATCTTGACATGTTACTGTTTAGTCACTGGAGTTCTAAAATTTAAGGTTCAGATTCTGAAAACTAATTAGATTAATATATTTATGGATGAACTTGAGAACCTGTTACTTATTTTAGTACAGTATATAATACTATATTTTGATCAAGAATGTTAAAATTACTTATTTTTTATCAAGAAAGGACGAAATAACAGCACACGCAGCATTAAGATGCCCTTTCCTGTTTCAAGTATCCTCTTGATTTTGTACCTTTAACACTGAGAATTCTAAAGCAATAGTTCTTTCTTAGAATCTTATCCTGGGATCTTCATCATCTAAAATCCTGAGAATCTTGTGTGTGTGCATAACGTAGACAGAGGGAGTCTTCATAAAATAGAACTGCACTGAGGTCATTCTTTCACACACTGAAGTGTTAATAACAGCATTGAGAAGACACAAACACATGAAAACACAATGTAATTGCTCTCTCTAACTTATATGAAGTTTAGTTCACTCTTTAATCGCATAACCACTCATCCTTATACACCTCCCAACAAAAAATATGCTTCTACTCGTATATACTCTAGATTATGATCATTTAATGAGAAGCCACTATGATTTTTTTTTCACCACTACTCCATAGTTGGCACCTGTTATTATTATTTACTCTACACTATTCAAAGTCTTGTTTTAAGACAATAATTATTTTTGTTTCAACCTTTATGGCATTCACTTTAGCATCGGAGTGTTTTACAACACTCTTTAATACACCTCATAATATGTGTCTTTTCACAGATGCCTGAGATAAAACAATACTATTATTCCCACTCTGTAGAGCCAGGGCTTCCATTCCCATCTACAACCCTCAATTATATAAGTACATAAGGTATATGAGGACATGACTTCTACTGATTTCAGTGGAAATTAGATATTTGAGTAGTCAGTCAAAATTTGTTTAGCATTGTCCTTAAAAGTGATAGCAAGTCTTGAGAAAACTTGCTTTCAATTAAAAAAAATTATGTAAGTCCACATCATATATTATGTAATATAAATTATTTAAAAAAAAAAAAACAAAAGCAAGCTTATTCCCATCCAGTTTGTCACAATACTGTATTATATTATCTGAGGAGCCTGCCTGCTTTGTTACTTGGCAAGAAAAAAGACAATATCCTCTCACGGTTTTCATCCATTACATGTGTATATGTATGTATGTTTACAGCTTAAATATTTATACAAACAGACACCTATATATATTGAAAGATACCAATGTTGTGATACCTAATATCTTAGCATATATACACCAAAATAAATACCTTTGAAGAGACTGGCTGGGTTAATTGCTGTGCATATGCACTAAGATTTATCCTTAAATGTTACTTATATTACATATTTTTAATTTTTCTCTTCAACCTTACAGATCTTCTCAATCTGGCCAAAGAGAATGGTTGATTAAGCTGTCCAGTTAAATCTATCTTAGACCTCCGTGTATGATTATTAGATGCATGAAATATTGAAAACTCAAATTTCCTCAGTCACAGTTGCAACCACAAAAAATATTCCAGAATATCTCAAACGATACTAGATTTTTATGTGAGGGCACTTGAATAAAGACCTGTTTCTCCAGTTAATACAATATGAATGGATATGAGCATCTTCCTTGTATATTGACACAGTCATATCTATGTCTACATGTAAGCATCTATAGCACAAGTATTTGCAGTCTAGAACTGAATTGTACCCTTAGATGTTCTCTGTCAGCATTTAAAATAAATATATTATACTATCAGTTTGAACACCACTCCTTCCTTGAAAAACTCCACAGGAAACAACTCTGTACCTTTCCTCTGCAATCTCTTTCCTAACCAGTTAATTACACATTCGGAAAGTCAAGGTCAGAAGGGAATAATTTTTTTTCAAAACTTTCAGAGTTCTCAGTCTGATATAAATTAAAATATGTAATGCCAAAATGAGGTTTGAGAAAAATTATAATCAAATCGTTTAGTGGGAAATGATAAATTTAACAAGCAGCAATAAATAGCAGAGCTGTCTGCACCTGACCATACAAGCAATAACTGTCACAGTCATAATTTTGCCATCATTATAAAGAAAATTTGGCTTTAGACCCTTCATAATGCCCCGCTCTCCAGATTTTCTAAGAGTTAAAAGCAGTTGTAATTTTCTTTTTTGCATCTTAGATGTGTTAGTCTTTCCTATGGCAACCAGTGAAAATATCGATTACAAAGACAGTGATATTCCTAGAACTCAACCTGCATTGTTGAACCAACAGATTATCCCCTCAAGACTGAGACAGAAGTCAATATATTACTGCTAATATAATATCTATCAACAATCTTTAAGAGTCAAATCCTTTCTCACATTACACACACCTTTCAAAATTCTTGTTTTCTCACAGTTTAACTATAAGATGTCTGAAGACATGACAGCTACATCTTCCACTGCAAAAATAACTGATCTATAATGGAAACTGACTGGCAGAGAGATTTTAATGGAAGAGAGGAAAAAAACTCCATGCAATTATGCACCCAAACTAGGATGAAATCTGGATGAAATCCCTGCTATTCAGAATCAGACTCAGAAATGAAGTTACAAACAAAACTCTATTTTTCTTCAAAAGGACTATATTGTGTATGTCAGTGATTTGACTATTATGAAGTATTCTTAAAATTTGTGAAGTCAGTTTGAAACTTCCAATGTTATCCCAAACACATCCATACAAATTAATTTTTTCTGTGGAATTCAATAGTTAATATTTTTATAAGAACCTACTTTTCAACCATGGACAAAATACACCGACTAATATGTAAGATCAGGACCACTGGACACTCTATCATGTGCCCCTATAAACTGCAATAAAGACAAAAAATAATGAAAAGAGAATTTTAGAATGGAAAACATCAGAAAGCTTTAAATGCAAAAGTCACTATGAGCTCCTTTTCAATATCAGCACAAAAACTATCATTATAAAATAATGATTGTAACTGCAGCCATAATATTCAATTTTAAATAGCAAAATTTTAATTTAAAAAAATGTTCAATTACATTATAGGCTAAAAAATAAAATAATCAACAAAAACTTCAAGTAATTTGAAATAAAAAGATTGGTTGCATGGCCAATATTTCAACTTTTATCTATCTTGGTACCTGCCAGAAGGACAACACAGAATGGCACAAGCAGTCCAGGAGTGCTTTTTTGACTACACTGATAACCACCTCCTGGCAGAGGACATCAAGGAGACAAAAAGAGAACTCACTCTCCTGAACTACATACCTGCAAACACAGAAGAACTAGTCAGGGATGTGAAAGGTTTGATGGCCACCTTTGTACAGTGACTGTGAGATGGTTCAGTTCAGAACCCTAAGAGAAAGGAAAGCAGGAAGAAAGGAAATAGGGAAATAGAATCACAAACATGGCCTCCAGAACATAGCTCAGCCTGTGCAGGGACCTGCTGGGAAGAATCCCAGGGGATATGGCCCTGGAAAGCATTGCATTCCAGGTGAAATGGATGCCTTTCAAGCATTGCTTCCTCCAAGCCCAGAAATCATGCACCCCAACATACTGGAAGTCAAGTAAACGTGGCAGTAGACCTGCACAGGTGAACAAGGAATGATCAGATGTATTTCAACGTCTTTATTTATGAAAGTAAGAGGAGGTACCTGCCTTTGAGATGAGCAGAAGGAGCTTGATATTTTGACTGAAAAACTAAACCCAGAAAAAAGAGAAGACCAACATGACTTTACTATCTAAAAATAAACAAGTCAGGTGTCTAAATACAGGAACTAAAGACAATTTTAGATGTAGTGAGGTACTTGAAATATCTGTACAGGTCTGGCAGATGTAACATGGACCTTCTGAAGCAACAGCTGGAAGACCTGCAGTGATAACACAGAGAGGTAAGCTCTCAAATTACACTATGTATCCGTATTTCACAACCTGAATTGGTCCCTTAGTCTACAACTGCTGGTCTCTTTAGAATTTAACTTTTTCTCCCAATAACTATTCAGAAAAACTTGATAGCAAACTAATTTCTCAACTTTTAGGTAAGCCACTGTTAAGTAAAATAAGGCACCCATACGTCAAGTAAGATGATTCATAGACTTGGGAAGTTCAGCATTAACTTTTGTGCAAGTCTCTAGAAATTGCATGAGGAGACCTAATTTGTAGCTGCAGGTGTATAGTGTATTGCTAAAGCAAGAACAAAAACTAGTCTTTCGAATTCACCACTACACCATCTCAGATCTTCAGAGACAATAACCTTTAGCCTTTCCACAGCTAATTGTTAGATCTAAGGAGTTTAAAAGCATGTTCCAAGTCATTAATTAAAGGATAAAAGCAGTAAGAAAATAATTTTAGCTAACTGGTGTGTTCTAATAGAAGTTTTAATGCCTGTAAGTATTAGCAAATTAAACATTGTTAAATACAATGTTTAGTAGAAAAATACTCCAGCCGAAATGTTGAGATACGCAACACAAAATACAGTATTACAACACCTTTGACAGAAAGAAAGAACAAGGGACATGATAGGGTGTAATCAAGAAAAATGACATTGTCATATATAAATGTACTTTGCTTTACACAATGAACTCATAGAAGTTCTAGAGAGGTTCTTAAGTTCAAAACAGAATTTTGCGTAGTATCAGAGCAATACTAAATCGCTAAATAAATAGTGCTCAGTTCTGTGCTGACTTGGTGCAAACTCAGCTATTGAAGGCAGAGGAGGTAAATAGGGATTGTACATTTCAGAAATATGTTTTGCTATGGTTGTCCACTTCTAGAAGATAGGCATGCATATCAAGAAAATTGAGAGTATATTATACAGTTTGAGCTAAATGCATGGACTGCAAAAATCTAAATTCTGAACATAACTGAGATTTACTATCAAACCCACACCAAATTTGTTGAAAATTCTCATTCAATTGGTGTTTTTTCCCTGCATACTTGTTGTGCCTTCTTTTTACAGGATTCTAATTCTTCAGAACCAAAAAACAAAAAAAAAAAAAATTTAAGAATCACCTTGATTTTGACGATAGTTTGATAAACATTTTTTCACAACTTAAAACAAGACTATATTTTATTAAATTACCTACCTCTTTGGTATTTTATCTATTGCAGGCAAACTGAAATGAAGCTATGAAATCTACAGTTGTACACAAACTAAAGAAACTTGCTTGAAAAGATGTCAGAGTGTTTAATGAAAGTGAACAGAATTAACTCTAACCTCAAATATATCCCACTTACTTTCCTTAATCATGATAAAGATCATTAACAGTAGTGAATAACTGTTTCACTACAGAACAGAACTAATTATATGCATACCATATAATTATTTTCTTGTATCTGCAACTGGTGTAAGAATTGGGAATGTGAACACTGTCATTTAAACCATGCCAGATAACCATCCTGTAAGGCTTTCATTATTTTAATAATAACCAACACTTTTATTCCAGATTGATTATTTTTAAAGCAAACATCAAAACACCATTTCAGACATTACAAGTCTCCTGTTTTTCACATGAAATAAGAAGTGCAACAGAAAAATGTAAAGGAAATATTTAAAGAAAATTGAAAACTTCTTCCTGAAATTTTGTTACCCATGTAAAGTGCTCATACTCATACAGGAAATTGTGCCACTGCAATTGACATGGTAGACAAGGATCACTTATGTAAGAGGCAGCTCCTCCTTTTTGAATAACAACCTGCTGACTTAACCATGGTTGGAATCAAGTCTTTGATTGGTGATCAGGCTTGATGTTTAGCAACCTCACATTTATGTAGAAAATGTACTAGTTCAAAGATACAGCTTTTACATTTTTCCAATAGTACTTTGTTGCCTGGTTTTTACTAAAGAAAAATGGTTTATGATTAATAGTGATGGTTTTATGCTAATCATCCATCATTTATTCATAAACCTGCAGATGTTAGTTTTCTGGAAGTCATTTCATCCTTCCTGAAAAGTTGTAAAACTTCTACACATATTACATGAATATTACAAGGTCACATTCTTACCAATGCTTTCTTTAAAAGTCATACAGTATCATTAGTAGCTGTTGGATATAGCTGCTATCTTATTTCTCTGTCACTAGTATTCTAATGTCACTCTGCAATGATGTGTGACCTAGTATATCCCTTAGGCGTCTATTTCCATTTGCTATTTCTTAAATGGGATCATGTGATACAGAAAATAGTCAAGGTATTTTTTGTGTGCTTACATAAACATTTAAGAAGCCTTCAATACTAAAAGAAAAGAATTCAGGGAAAACCAGTAACTTAAATTCACATTAAGTCAGTAAAAGCTCAAAACTATTTGCACCAGCTTTTACAATATCCTCGATGTGCATTTCACTTAGATAAAACTTGCCAACTCAGAAGCCAGGCCTAGGGTCCCATGTCGCATCAGTCACAGCAGAAAAAGTAGGCCCTGCTAGGGAAAGAACCATGCTACTGGAAAAAGGCTGGCAGATGTCATTACTGACAGGAACTCTTGGAAACTTCCAGAAGCAGCTGGCACTGAGGGGCAAGATTTAACAAAAACAAACCCAAAAGAAGTAAGAAAATTAATAAGTCCCACCCCTGCAAAAGAAAAAAAACAAAACAAAAAACACCATAAAAACTCATGTGAGAGGATCTATTGACTTCCCTTCTCTCCTTCGCCCATATTCATCAGTTATCCCTTTCTGAATAGATAAAATTAGCCCACAGAGATCTGTTAAAAACCAGGATCATTCCCCCAAAACTCTCATTATTTAACATCTATGAAAAAAATACCTTTTTTTCTTTTTTTTTTTGGTGCCTAAAACTATCATAACTTTTACAATGTAATGAAAGACAGTCTAGACCAAGCCTGCAATGTGCCATTTGTATGTATTCATCCATTGTAGTAATGGAGAATTTGAAATAACTGAATACTTCTACTTTTAACACAGCTGATATCTTTTGAAAGACTACACATTTCACATTCTTTTACCAGGTTAGGCTCATTAAAGATGTGCCAATAGTTGAGGTACTTAGCTTAGAAACATCTGGAAGCTTTTTGCCATGAAGAGAGGAAAAGGAAACTAAGATTTGTATGGTACTTCTTGTATCACCATTTGAGTGCCATGTAGACTGGTTATGTTATTCAAAATTTGATATATTGAAACAATATGAGTAAGGTAAAGAATATAGCATTAATTCACAGTAAAAATGCATTATGTCAATCTTGCAAGCAAGTAAGAAACAGAAAAGCTTGAAAGCAACTAGCTATCCTAATAAAAATTTACAGCAGTTTCCTCCTCCACTCTAGTTTCAGCAAATTGCTTTGAGTTCTGGCCCTGTTGTGAGGCTTTTTGCTCCACTCTTTATTTTAGATAATAGCTATAGTCTCACATGAACTAGGCAGCGTAAATTAAAAATATTACTCACTCACCTAGCAGCACTTTACACTGATAGTGTATCCTAAATAGGCTATAACCTTTACTCAATGTGAGTATATTTGCACTGGTATGTCAGAATTACCAAAGAGCAGCTTCTTTCTCAAATTTCAATTTAATGCAAGGAAAATATTTAAAAGAAACCTATGGTAAGGGGTGGTGGGGAGGAAAGAGAAACTAATTTTCTCAACACTAACATAATATTCTGAAAATATTGGGCATTGCTACTTGAATTACAACTTTTCTAGAGTTTTGTGCTGAAGAGACAGAACAGATTCCATGAAAGAAAATAATTTGTGATCCTATGCTTTGTATAAGCAAAATATTTCCTAACTTTTTAATAAAGTGATAGTGTATGCTGAAATGATGAACAAACTTCTTAAATTTACATGAAACGCTCTCTTGTTCCAAGGTTGGATTAAATCACTTTGTGTAAAACTATTGCGAATTTTTAGTATGTAAAAGAAAACAAATAAGATAACCTTCTGCTGCCTATGTATGCATTCAGAAAAAGAAGACTCTGAATCATTATTTTTAAAAATTAAATACTTATATATACTTAGAAGCTAAGAAGCAGCAGAAGGAAATTAAATACTAATTAATATGATATTAAAGGAAAACTAATAGAAATTTAAAATAAGCAATAAATTTAGGGGCTTTTCTCAGTATAGAGTTGACATTTTACGAAAACAATTACTATTAGGAGCAGTTTGTTAATAAATTATCAGACCTTTATAGCAATATGCACCTTCCTAAAAAAAAAAAAAAAAGGAAAAGTAGCTAAACTTATTTTACAGATAATATACCATTTACCTCCTATTTACTGTGTTAATGGTACAGGATGCATTCTGCTATTTGAATAAGTATTTATTTTATTTTATTTTATTGTGTTAATTGAAAAGGAGCAAATTTATGACATATCATGGAAATACAGAATCATGGAACAGCGTGGGAGGGACATTAAGGAGCATCTCTGTTAACACTGTGACAAAGATAAGTAGCCTACAGTTAAACAGGAGCTGTGGAAATAATAAGAGCCTACTGTTGGAGGTTGGGGAATTTTTCCATTCTGTTGCTAGGGGAACTTTAATGAGCCTTAACTACCAGGTACCTAAGAGACAAAAGATGTGGCCGGGTTTGGGGAGGAAAAGCACCTGGCAACGTCGCTTCCTCCTGGGACATTAGAGGGGACAGTTTGCCTTTTTTGCTGGGACCACGGGACTCCAGCTTGGCACTACCTTTTTTTCTTCCTTGCTGGGTGAGCTTTCTTTTGGGAAAGTGGGGGATCCTGACCCTTTTCCCCCCACTCCCGGAGTGTGCATCCTCCTGGCTGGCTCTGGCGGCTGCTGTGGAGGAGCCCGGCAGTCGCTGACCCACATCCCCTCTGCCTGCCGGGACACACTGCAGCTTTCTGCCACCGCTGTGGAGTTTATGCCACCTTTTGCATCCCAGCCCCTGTGAGTCAGCTCTGCCATCCATCTT
>VZRN01001879.1:1262306-1284136 GCA_013397935.1 Dasyornis broadbenti
GGGGGTCATATTCTCTATTCTAAGGGAGGTTCCCACATTCCTTAGCAGACACCTGTCTTTCAAACCAAGACACCTACTTCTATTGTAACCTTAATGTTATTTTCAGATTTTGATGTAAACAAGACATATTTATTAAAAAATTTGCAAGTGTTTAGGTTTTGTTTAAAAGTAGAGAGTGAGAGTGAGCCATAAACTCATAGAACACCATCTCTCAAATGCATTATTTGATTAATTTTGATTAATTTGATTAAGATAACTTTGATCTAGATAGAATGAAAACCAAAGTTAAATGAGATCATAATGATTTCTTCTACTTTATTGCCAAGAACAATTAAATACCAAAATTAACATCTTGTTTTGATCCCTGTTCAGAGTTGCTATGAGATAATTTTTAGGAAGCAGAGTTCCAGTGTACATATGCAGACCATACACTTTTATATTCCCAAAAGGCAAAAATATGACTAACTAGATAAATAAACTTTCCCAGAAATCCTGAACCACTCAGGGTGCCTGGTCTATACTGCTGCATCTTGTGTAGCACTAATCTGAGTTTAATAGTTGGTACCTACCTTTCACATAGTAAGGAGATATGATCACTTGCTTAGTACATATGGATTTAAAAAGACCCCACATTAATTTGGATTGATAAATATCCCACCTACAGCAGAAGAAACCAAACACTGAGATCTAGAAAATTGTTACTCAGGGTCCTTCTCCTTGTTTCCCTGAATAGCAGACAGTAGTGCAGAGTAAAAGAATGACAGGATCATTGACAGGATTGACAGGATTTCAAAAAAAAAAAAAAACAGCATTATCAAGAGGGAACCTTAGTATTGAATTTGCTGTTGCATACACTTTCCTGAAAAAGAAAATTCTTGGGTGTCATTTCTGTGCCAAAGCTAAGACACAATGTTGCTACAGCTTAAAATCAGCTTTTGTAAGGGAATTATTGTTTAATTACAAAAATACACCTAGAGCTGACACTCTGAAGAGAACTTAGCTGCTACATATTTTGACTTGAGCAGAGTTGTGTAAATGTAGTAGGAAATAATAAAATAAAGTAAAAGGATGACTTTAGATTATGTTTGCAATGCTAATGAAGCTCGTCTTAGAAGAAATTGAGATTTCATGAAGTGCTTCTTTGAGAGAATGACCAGTTGCCTTCTAGGGGACAAAAATTAATGTTCACATTGTCCTGTGACTGAAAGGCATTGTATAATATCTTCATGAGTCACATGCAGTTTATGTTCATGCATTCATATATAACATATGCACATAGAAGATTTAGTCATGTATTTGAATCCAAAACCTTCAGTGTAAATACTAGCATTTTTTCTCTCCCTTGAAGAAAGCATTGTCAGATGCTGAAATTTTCATTCATTTTGTCAGTAGTCTGAAGATTGAAATACTGAGAAAAATTCTTTTAAAGAAGATATTTCTTGTTCAGAAATGTTCTAAGAAATATATTCTTCAGATGTTATAGCAATGTATCTTAGAACTTGTGTTCCTATATGAAAATTTGTAAAAATCCTAAAACATAGATCAACAATTTAAATTTAAACAGTTATAACAATTTTGAAAATAAATATTTTCAATTTTATTACTTTAATTATAAATTCTATTTTTAATTGACAAATATTAAATTTATATCCTGCCTCAATGAACATTTAATTATACTATAAATGTAGAAAAGCCTTACCAGAAGATATGAAAGGACTACTTCCTTTTACATTGGAGTTGAGTCCTATTTGTAAGCAAGACCTGAGTTTGAGTCTTACCTGGGAGATCCCAGATAGACTAAGTTTTAAGCAGTTTAGAAATGCAGTAATGCAAAAAAACTTGTTAATTTTGATAGTACTAGGTAAAACTTATTACAAATGAAATAAAGTCTATCATTTGACAGTGCAAAGTTCTGTAAAATGAATCAAAGAGGTAACTGCACAAATCCTATCAACATAACCAATATTGGATAATTTTTATGTTTCAAAGCTAAATGATTTTTCAAGCAGTCTTCTAGATACAAACAGAGTAGGGAGTATCATTCTAAGTGAGTTCCCTAAATGCTTACTTTGTATTGTTAAGAGATATCACTCTCTTCTCTGGTGAAATGCTTTCTTGTTAAAACCATGTGTGTGTTCCCTAAAAAAACCGAAAAATTCTTATTTCTCATTTAGTGACCCTAACGAATTTTGTCCTACCTGGTATTCAAAAGAAAAATATCTCTGTATCCTCTATTTTCTAACACAGAATCACAAATGGATTGATCGATTTCTCTTTTTCATTGATTTGCCTAGTTTATGTGTTTTTCTGTTCTACTGAAAAGAAATTGATCTGAAGACTGAATGTTTGTATGTAGTCATCCTGTCCTTACAAGATGACTTACATCCCTACAGGACTGGACAGGACTTATTCAACTAAATTTAGACTTCTATAATGTACATCCTTGTATTCAGGCTAGGTCCCATAGGCTCCTGCTGTCCTAACTGGAAAGAAATAGGCTCTTTCAAAATGAAATTCACCTCATATTTAAAGTAGGTCAGATATATTGCTCCTCAGAAGTACCAGTTTCTCTTCATTAATTATAAAGGAAGCCTTGGTGATTAATTCAGATGAAGACACTTAGGCTATACATATCTGATGGCTGGTTCAGTTACCTTAACATAGATGTCTGGCAACATTTAAGATGCCCTAGGTTATCCAAGGGCACATGCAGAGGACTGGAAATTATAACATAAATCTCAGGAGAGAAGCCAGTCTTTCTAAAGGGGGAGCTTAAAATCCAGCAGGGTTCATTAAGAAACCTCACATGAGCTACTTAGGAAAAGTCATCAAGTCCTATGGGTGTTTTCAGTTCCAGATTAGTTGCCTGCATATTGTACATATTGTATATCGTGAATAACTATTCCAATAAAATTAATTTACTTAAGTATACTTTATCAATTCTACTGTTTTCCAGTCTTCACAGACTGTATAAACAATGCAAACAATAACAGAGGTTAAACTCTGACTACTTACATTTAAACACCTAATTTCCCATGCTGACAATCTGGAAGTAAATCTAACCCCTAAAATGTGATAAAATTAATCTTACTCCAAGGCTGATGATTTCAAATATCACAGAATTATAGAATGTTTTTATGTTGGAAGGAACCCCATAAATTATCTAGTTTCAGCCTCTCTGCCTTTCTGGGCAGGGACAACTTCCACTAGACCGTATTGCCCAAAGCCCCATCCAGCCTGGCCTTGAACACTTCCAGGGATGGAGTATCCACAACTTTTCTGGGCAAACTGTTCCAGCGCCTCACCACCCACTCAATAAAGAATTTATTTCTGCTCATATCTGATCTAAACCTAATCTCTTTCAGTTTAAGGCCATTCCACCTTGTTCTACCACAAGGCCGTCTCCATCTTTCTCTGAGTAGTATATCAAGCCTGTTCAAATTCATGTATCTAACTTGTATGCATTTCAAAATTAGACAAATAAACATTTTCCAAAATATCTCTGGAAAATTTCAGCAAGTTTTAAGTAGGTAGGTCATTATCCACACATTTACGTGCTGGAATAATATACACATATAATTAGATTAGATTCTGCTTCTGATTTAGTGTCTTAGAAAATGGTGATGAACATATGGCCCAGTTGAGACATAAACTCTGAAAATCACCTTTGTTAACCACTGACACCCAGGCAATTAAGGAAGAGGAAATACAGGTGATGAGAAGAAAGTAGGTGACTTGAATGAGCACTGGAAACTATATCAAGAATTATTTAATTAACTAGGTAAGCATATTTAACTAATCAGGCTTTTCTTGTGCAGTTTAAATCTCCTTGCTACAACCTTCTGCCTTCTCTTTAGTCCTTGTTCCAGTTCTTTCTTTCTTCCTTTCCTTACTGTTCCTCTTTACTACTATTTTCTCTTCCTTTACTACTGTTTTCTCTTCCCTTACCTTGCTGAAAGCTCTCATATACCTCTAGATTTCACTTTTCTACTTGTTTGGGTTTTTTTGCACTATATTGCATTTCTGTCTTATTCTCAAATATTCTAATTTTCTTTTTATTCTAGATTCACAGTAAGGGCTTTCATTGCTCTTTCTCCTTCGCTTTTGCAACTCTGACAAATCTACTTTATTATTTCTTTCCACTGCTTTTCCTTTCATACCTGAAATCTTCCTGAGTTTCATTCATTCTTTACTAACACTTCATCTTGATAATCTGGATTTAATGATCTGATTTTTAAAATCTGATTTTAATTATCTGATCTTAACAGATTATACTGTTTGATGAGACTAAGCACTCCGAAAGGCAAAGTGTCTGTGAATCTAGATACAAACTATAACTTTATTATAAAAACACAGTTCTTTCTTTGTTACTGCTTTTGTCAAGTTTTCTCTCTGTCTATTGGTAAATGATAGCACAGCTATGTATGCCTTTCTGGGGTTTCTTTCTGCAGATAAGAATAAAAAATTGTTAGTTTTCAGTTGTCCTGATCTGGCAACTTATAGTTTCCTTGTTTGTTTTTAATAAAGCAATATTTATTGCTTTTTCCTTTCTGCTACACACATATATATATTTGAGTGAAAGAATATATCCATTTAACTGTAGCCATCTGTCACTACCAGACCAAAAATCTAAAACTAATGGAGTAGCATGTGCTTTAAATATGAGCAGTATCTTCCCTAATGACAATGCCATTCCTTAACTAAAACAATCATCTCAGAAGAATACTAAATGCTGAGGAAATGTTACAATACAAAATAAATCTACTTTAGCAGATAAGAATGCAAGGAAAATAACAGAAAAAAAAAAAAAGCTTCTTAAATTACAATGAAATTCATAGACTTAAATTAATAGCTAGACAACTGTGTTATCACTTGTGGGACAAATGGTGTTCAGAACTACCCTAACATCAATTTGAGTTAATCCCAAATGAGTTCAACAGAGTAACTGCATTTTAAAAATGGAGCAAAACAAAATAAAACCATCATAATTCTTTAGATTAATAATGCATTTCTTTTAAACCAAAATATATTACGAGTCCCCAAACTTCCCTCTCATAACTTTGTGGGTTTTTATTTTTCTGCAGTACTAAGAAAGACTGGATACTCTGTCCTCACTGAAATTTGAGGACTCTCAGGAATTCAGATGTTGTCTCCATTACGGACATTGTGTTCTGTTTCAGCTTCCCTAACAAAACCCAAATACAGATTGCATACATGTAGTACTGCATCTTATTTGGTTTTTAAAAAATGTCTTAAAAATAGCCAAACCCTTCTGTTTCTCATTAAAAACTAATTCTAATGCAGTACTTCTTGGGTCTTACCTTTTTCAGCCAATGTGCTCTTAACTGAAAGCATATGGCTGGGAAATATTAATTATAGAAAGTTTCATAGAAAATGCATTCTCTACCAAGTGTAGAGATAGAACAGGGATACACACCCACTTTACAGTCTCAAACAAAGACCAGTTGTCTTGAATGTGCCTTAAATCTTAGGAAAATTTATCACAATACTTCCTAGGAATAATTTCCCAGTTTTAGTGGTATCTCAAAGACTTCTCTCAGTAAAAGTGATATCTGCAAATATAATGGTCTCAGCTAAATTTTTCTATGGTACTAATGTCTATATCTAAGCTAGTCACTCTAAGATTCGTTTAAAATCAAACAAGACAAATAAATACATTTTAGTGTGATGCGTATTAAGATTACCACCCTAGGAAGAAGTAAAATCTGTGCTAAAGCTAGGCATATGCAGTTGGCCAGAAGAATCCCACATGAAAATATTTGATTAATTTCTTTTCAGTTAATATGTTAAACCCATTTTTGTTTGTTTGTTTCTGGATTTTAGCATCTGCATTTCTGCTGTCTGAAAGTCTAGTAAATAGTATTCCTTGGCATTTCTTTGGATCCATTTAGCAGCTGTTTTGAAGATAAAGGAGTCAAAATTACTGAGTTGAATTCTGAGAAAAGTTTATACTAATAATAATGAACCTTTAGACAAATTTCTAAATATAACCGAGACTCTAGCACTGAACACAGAGATATAGCAGTACCAGTATAAGAATTCTAGTGTAAATATTTTTTTTCCTATAAATTGAAAAATGTTGCACAAATGCTTGCTTGGCATAATGTCAGATATCAGAGTATTTCAATTACTCTGTGCTGGAGTCTGAAATCATCAGATTAAAAAAAAAAAAAACAACAAAAAACCCCCCTGTGAGTTAGTAAAACTGTTTATTCAAAAATAAACTTTCCCACAAATGAGCCCACAGATAAATGAAATTTGCAGGAAATATACCTACTATAAGTCTTATGTATAAATATGTATCTTAGCACCTCTTTTTTTCATTCTTGCTTTGTCAAATAAAAGGTCATTTATACCTCTACTTGTTATTCTTTTGACAATTTCGGCATTGCAGATTGAAATTCATTTTTTTAATCTTTACAATATAAGTTTTTTCGTAATTAACTTTTGAGAGGTCTAGAGTGTTTACAAATAAGAACAGCAGTAAAAGAAAAATATATTTCCACATATACTTTTTGAGCTTTATCCCAATCACCACTGTACTTGACACACTTGAGTTAGATTGAGAATTGGTTGTTTCTATAGCTACCATGATTTCTGAGTGATACTTTGTAAGAAATAGTATGTTCTCATTTTATACCAAAAGGATGATTTTAATGAAAGTGTAGTCATGTACGACAGTGTATCAGCATGAAATGCATTGTGATGCATTATATAGAATTAATTTTATAAACAAACACACAAACCAACCCAAAACCAAAGAGCAAAAATAAAACAACTAATAAACTTAACATAACACACTTGTATTTAATTTTGTAATAAAGATGAGCATCCAGGTGACCAAACATCAATATATGAAACTGACTGGCAAAATAGTTCAGTACATTGAAAAAAGATTTACTAATTACAGTGTGTGTACAGTGAAAGGGGATTTTTAATGTCTGCATACAAGTTGTTCTGATATTCATTCATCATTTATTAGAAGAATTTCTAACAATACTAGAAAACAGGCTTGTTTCCCTCTGAAAAAAAATTCATCCAAAATGGCAAACAAGGATAAATTTTGGTACTTCATCTTTTTTAGGCTACAAATTATTTTCATTTTGCCAGTAAAAATTGGAATATGCATTCTGTCTTTCTGTCTGTCTGTCTACCTATTCACATATGCATACATGTATATAAACCCAATAATCCCAGGGAATGGTTACTCAAACATTTTACTTGTTAGTAAATGCCCATCTATCTCAGGTTTCTATAAATAAACAATATTACTGAAAATATAACTCTCCTGTATAAACACTAATATGACATTTACAGGAAAAGAAGTCTTTTCAACATCAAAAACATTCTTGTACTGGTGTAGTTTAGTTATGTGTCCAATCATTTCTTTTTAGCCACAAGCTTAGTTTTCATAGCTCTGCAGTAGAGTTAACATAAAGAGCAGCTGATTCTGACTTTAACCTTGAGACACAACTGCAGTATAAATATTAAAAATTGTAGTAGACATGAAGGAGAGCACAAAAAACCCTCAAGGATTCCTACTTCCTTCAGATATCCGGAGGTTATATACTTCAAAATTCACAGTACACAAGAGAGTAAAAAATCTGATGTGGAGATATTCTACTGTGAAGAAGGGAATGGAAGTGGATTTGTGTTGCTTGCAAAAGAAGAAATGTTGCTTTCTCCTTTGCAGGCTTGCAGAGAACAGGAAATTTTTGAAAGGTGATACAGCTGTTATTACAAATAATACTTGGATTTTTCTCTTTCTGCATGTGGGAAGCACAGTGAAAGTGGTTTGCTTCCAAAGTCTGACATTTTCTAATGTAACTCAGTATTCTGAAGACAAATCTCTCCATGACCGTGATTGATCATAAAAGTCTAACTGAGCCTTGTATAGAAAACATGGTATAATTCTCATATATTACTTTTGTGTTCCTTTCCTCTCTCAGAACATTTTTGTATGTAACCAAAAAACATTGAGAGACCAAAAAGTTTTGCCAGTTGTTTTCACCTTTCTCAGTCTATTTTATTTTCACTCTACTTTTCTCCAAAAGTGCAATGATAGAAAATAAAATAAACACCTTGAGAGTTACACTTCATGGTGAAGAAAGGAATACATGCAATGAGTCCCAGGCATTTGCTGCCAGTAATACCATTTGATACTGCAAAAAGAAAAACCATTAATAATCCATGTCTGACATTTTGTTATTGTGGTATTTCTCTTCACTAATCAGGCTTCATTAACAATGTAACCAAAAAGACAAATATGTCACTGTGTTCTCTTAGTGTGCCATTAAAGAAATAAACACTAGCTATTCTCCACAACAAAGAAAAATCTGTAATACTCACACAAATATTTTTTTTCTATTTGGTTGTTAAATAAAATGATTAGTGTAACTTATCTGTATTAAGCTTAAGTTTACTGAAAAAAAAAGCTAGTGCTTCAAATGCTTGGATTTTGGATAAAAATGTAAAAAATATTGACTGTGAGTGACTTGATTTTTCTGAGATAATAGGTCATAATTAATTACTTATTTTATATCTGAATAATGGCATTTTGTATGCAAATGTATATATGAATTAAGTTACAATAATTACAATAATGTTCCTCCATTTCTGAGAGGGGAAGAGAGAGAGAGAGAGATGTAGGTTATTAACCTATTTCATTTTGATATTCTGGTAATTCTTGGTTAAAGTAAATGTGCAATGTATAATTTCTGTGAATATGTTTGCCTTGAATTATTTTTAGCAGGTAGTCCTTGTAAATAATTGTAGTATAAATGACCAACTTAAAAATATCTGTATATCAAGAATATGTCTGCTACACTGACAGTTTATAAATGCAAAGGACTTTCAGACAAAATGAGACTTCTGTGTAATTACTATTTATATTTATTTATATTTATCCATAATAATTTATACAACTTAATGTTACCATTTTCATCTGATGAAAAGACTTCTTCCATTTAATAACCCAGTGATTTTACCTCTTGGTGCTCCTGATTTCTCTGAAGACATACATGGGAAAAACTCAGCAGATTAAGAAGGAAAGCAACATAATGGTGCCACTTTCCTATGTATCTCTTTTCTCAGTTTTCATTTTGCTTCCTGACATTTATTCTTGACTGTCAGGTAGAGGTGATATGGTTTTCTTTGATTTAAATTTTATGACCAAACCAGTTTTTCTTTGTTCATATTTCTTATTTCATATCATTGCAAGGAAAAACAGATAAACAACCTCCAGGGCATCAAAAATGTTTGTACAGTTGTCCAAAATGTTATGATGTTCGATTGATAAGAAGTACTTTTAGTGGATGTTTTGCTATTGAATTCTATTAGACATACTTTTATAACACCATTTTTAAAGTTTTGCTGAGATTTAGAGTTTTCTCTTGTGGTTATTTTTTTAGACAAGAGTCATTATTTCTTGCCGCTCCTGTCAGAATGCCATCTTGATCAACATAAAGAAATTCCATACTTTCATAATTTTATTTCTATGATGTTTAGCCTCAATGTCTCATAATTAAATAACTGATCTTATAGATGTTTTGTAGATACGAATTTTATTAATCAGATGCAGCATCCCTACATGGAAGGGATTCCCCATATTCCCTGTATCAAACTCTGTATTACTTTTAAGGATAATCCTGGAATCAACTCAATTTTACCATCATAGAGTTAGTAAAGGATGCTGATCTAAGGGGAAAGTTTCTGCTTACTTGGTAGGATGGAATATTAATCAGCAGAATATACTAATTCAATGTGTACCTTTTCTCTGATGCTTAACATCCAAAAACATTGCTACATGCAAATGAATTCTGAAAGCATGGCTTTTTTTCTTTATTACATTTCTCAGGAAATAGCTGAGCTTCCTTGTGTGTCTCCTGCCTGTTGACAAGATTCCTTTAACAAAAAAAACATGGAAAAGGTCAGTTAAATTTAAAATGCTCCTGTTAATATTTTGCTTCCCTTATTTTACAATCTGTAACAAAGAACTTTAACAAAGTGTTTGAATGCTTTCTTGTCTGTAATTTGGACTGGTGCTGTTCACGCATTTAGATACACAGCAGCTTTCTCTTTTCTAATTTAGAAAGGAGTTGTCATTATCTTGTCCAAGTGCTGAAAAAAAAGGTTTTTTAGAAGGCTGCTTCAAAATTACCTGTATTTGTAGGACAAATAATGCTGTCTAATTAGGAACTGCCGTTACCTTAGCAACCTGATACTATTTGTATGCACACACATAACGCACACATACAAACATTATGTCTCTCTCAATGCATATTTCATGACACATAAGATCAGGAATCTTTACCCATCCTTCCACATGGAAATTTGTCTTCTTGACACAAGAAAATTACATCTGGAATATTTTATGGTATGTATAGGCTTGCAAGAGTCCATTCTCCATTACAGAAAAGCCTATGCACCTTGTGCTGTCAAGTAAAAAACTTTATGTTTGACAGGATTTGAGGACAGTGAAGGTAGTTTAGATGTCAATGAAGTAAAAATACAGAACTTCACTCATTTTAGTTTTGTTTACAGTTTCAAAACAGTGAAAAAACATGTCATTACAACAGGGAATCAAGCATAAAAAACCCATTAAGCAATATAAGGTGAAAATATTCATTATTCATGAAGTGTGTTAGTCTTATTTTGTAACTGTAACTAAGTTGTGCATTTTGTATTTTTAACATATCTGAAAATCAAACAGATTTGGCAAACAACTTATTTAATCTTTGCAGTGTTTTTTGGATGCAGAAGTTTAGTACAAGAACTGAATCGCTTTGCGTTATCCAGTTCAGAAACTTGTGAACTGTGGTTGTGTAGATTGAGGAAGGAACTTGAAAGCATCAGAATAATATTAAGCTCATGAAAAATATATAAACTTGATATATCTTTGTAATTATTATTATTATTATTATTTTTAATTTGGGAAGGTCAACTGTTACTTTGTTATTCAAATTGTGTCTACAATATCATTTTACATTGAAGAGGAACATTTTTTAAGTTTGTTTTTCATTTGAAAAGCACTCAAAGGTTAAAAACTAGGTACCAAGTGACAGAACTTGGAATTCAGAAAGAAAATAGGTCACTATATATTCATATATCACAACACAATATCTCAAATAGTGATATTTCTTTTGCTATTTTTTTTCTTATAGTGACATATCTGAACAAATGGCACAGATAAATTTCCAAACGGGTAACTCGTCTAAATTTGGAAGCAATAAAAAGCATTATTTTTTTGCAAGGACATTGTTTCTTTAGATAGACTCTAATGAACTGAACTGTTAATGCATTCTGGACTTGGTTGGCTGCCAAGGTCAAAGCATCATTATCATCAAGATGGTTTAGCTCAGCAGCCACAGAATGTATTAGGGAGGCTGTGTCAGTCTGGCATTAAAGAGAAATGCCTCAACTGGTAAAACATTTTCAAAGCAACACTTACTTAAATAGTACCTTTTAAAGATTAAAATAACTATAAAAAATAATAGGTTTGAGAACCATCCCTTCAAATCAATTTCCAGAAATCTATGAACATGAAAGTGCAGTCAACATCACTGTCAGGACTGACCAACATCTCAAGAAAATATGATCACATGTAAAATGCTACATATAAGAGCAGCCACACACAGATCAGGCAGGGTCATTCTTAGCAAAACTAAAATAGTTGAGCCAAAAATTTGCCAAGTGAAAAAAAAAAAAAAAAAAACACCTCAGTTATATAATAATAGGGTTATATTCTCCACACCTAAAGTAGAGCATTGTATTATCCGCTACCTGCTCTCCCTCCACCCCTGTTGTAGAGAAACAACCACGTCTCTGTCCTGCCTGAATTCCATGAGGCTATTCTCCTGCCAGATACCCCAGAAAGCATAGAGAAGACTCTGGACATGCATCCAGTTAGATAATGCTGACTGGTAAAAAAAATGTAACTGCATATCTATTCTCCTGTGTTCTATAATAATTTTGTTAGTGTTGTTTCCAGTGATGATATTAGTTATTATATGATGCATGGAAACATACAGGAAGGATTTTACAATCTTTTTTTTTGCTTCTTCTCTACTTCTATGAGCAATAAACATGAATCAATACATCTTTGAGTATTTCTGTCTCTGACTAAGGAGTGTTGTTTAGTCTCCAAGTTGAATAGCTTTGTTAGCTGCTTGAATACTCACAGTCCTTCAAATATCATGGTGTCGTGGTTTGATGCTGGCAAAATGCCAGGCACCTACAACATCTACTCACTCGCTCTCCCCTGCCGCAGTTGGGCAGAGCAGAGCAAAATAATTAACACACACACAGGGCTCATGAGCTGAGACAAGGAACCAAGAGAAGACGCACTCAGGGCAAAACCAGCTGAACTTAAAACTGCAAAGTGATTTACTGCTAACAGAGTCAGAGGAGTAAATGAGAAGTGAAATAAAACCTTCAAAGACACTGTTTCACCACCCACCCCTCTCTCTCCTTCCCAGCAGCAGCACAGGGGGACAAGTATAGGGAGGGGAGGGGTAGGTCAATTCATCACCAAGATCTTCTTCCGCTGCCTGGGGGAGAAGAATCTTTTCTTCTGTGTAGCCGTGGGTCCTAAATCTCACAAGCAGCAGCCTGCCCGAACCTGCCGCAACGTGAGCTCCCCCCACGGGCAGACAGTCCTCCCAAAACTGCTGCAGCGTGGGGTCCCTCGTCCACAGGGTACAGACCTCCAAGGCCAGGACTTTCCATCTTGGGTGCAAGGCCTCTCTCTTCACTGGGACTCCCACTGGACCACAGCCTCCTCCAGGCATCCACCTGCTCCGGTGTGGGGCACATCCCCATAGGCTGTGAGTGGATCTCAGCATCCACCGTGGGCTCCATGGGATGCAGGGCAACAACCTGCTCCACCATGATCATCACCACAGCCTGTAGAGGAATCTCGGCTCCAGCGCCTGGAGCTTCCCCTCCCCCACCTTCTCCACTGACCTTGGTGTCTGAATGTTGCTTTCCCTCACAAGTTCTCACCTCCTCCTCCTTCTCTGTCTAAAAAGAAGTGCGTGCACCCATTGTTTTGATCTCTTCTTAAATATGTTATCACAGAGGCATAACCAACATCACTAATTGGCCCAGCCTTGGCCAGTAACCTGTCCATCATCTTCAGAGCCATCAGGGATTGGCTCTGCTGGACATGGTGAAAGCTTTGAGAAGCTTCACAGAGAAGCCATCTTTGTGCCCCCCCCCCCCAGCAGAAACTGGGCTAAGCAAAACTAACATACATGGTGATGAAGACAACATGAAAGATGAATTGCTGTCACAACACATATACATTGATTTATAATAGTAATTGGTAGAGGAAGTCAGCACACCACTGTATATTGTCTTGTATTGAACTTTTTATTTTATTCTTGCTTATACATATGCACTTATAGGTATGCAATGTTATTTAGCCTTTTCAAAAGGCCTGTAATTTCATGAATTTCTGTTAATTTTTCAGATGTTATTAGTCAACAGATTTTCTTGGACTGGTAACTTAGTCATATAACTCAGATATGCACCCTGACTTTTATGTTAAGTACGTACCCCTCTGTGGATACCAATTCAGTTCTAAATGTTAATATCTGTACTCCACACCTACAGTGATGCTGAAATTACAGACATTCTCAGAAAAGCATAATAGCTAGAGATCATCTGAGAAATTTACCTATGCTGAAACCATACAAAGCCAAGCTGAAAGCTGCCACTCTTGCTTATCAGAGGAATAGCATGATATGTAAAGGGATCACCTGGTCCTGGAGTTATGGATCAATATTCTTTTATGCCCAGGTACTTTATTCCTCTTCACCTTCCACCCTACTACAGCTGAAATGGTAAATTCAGCTCCCTAAATGTGTACTTGATCAGCTTCTCCCCTGTTCCTTCTCTGAATACCATAAGAGAATTCAATCTGAATAAATATCACAGAGAAACAGACAAGTTTTTAATGACTTAAAAGGCAAAGTTTAGAGTTCACTGATTTCTTCTATAGCATATAGGTTTGAAAAGTTATACCTTTGTAAAATGTATTAAGTACCATTAAAAAAAACCAAATAACAAACCTCTTGAAATTAAGAAGTTTGATTGACTTACTGGTCATGTAGTTAACTTCTGAAGAATAATCCATTATTCTTCTTCCTTCAGTAGAGAAGAAGATATACTTGCAGAAAATACCTGAAAAGCCATATTAGTTTAATACATTTTATAGAGTATCTCAAACTAGAGGCAATTTTTTAAATAAAAAGAGAAAGAAAAGTCCAGAATTCAAAGCTACAAAATAGCTCTCTGCAGCTACAAGTTTTCTTAAAAACTAATGGACTTTTGTTTGGTTTTTGTGTGTGTGAAAATTACTCATTTTCATGATCAGAGGAATAATTTCCTTTGATTATATTCACAGTGAATAGGGTGACATTTTTGCTCAGTCCCACAGAACAAAATGCTCATTTGAGGTCTAAGTCCTGCTCAGTGTTAATAAGACCTTGACCTTTAGAGAACACTTCTTATATATGCAACAACAGTTTTGGAGGGAAAAAAAAAATCTACCTATAAAGGAATGGAATAAAATGTCATAGTTATACAGTTCTCCTTTTGTATCCTCATAATTACTGTGCAAAAATATCTGCTTTATTGCAATGCCAAGAAATATGTATTATTTAATGTGATTCACTCTTTTTGATATTTATGAAAAGATATGTATTAGATGTTGATATTATTGAATTAGATATCTTCAAAAGTAATATTTCTAATGCTTAAATATTCAAATTGCACCATTGTAGAAAAAATTGCAAACATCCAAAAACAAAAGTAGCCAAAACTCATGTGTTTGTTTTTTTCAACTTCATGAGCTTTTTCAACTCATCTTGGTTGTTTTTTTGTAGCTGTTTTTACTTTTAAGGAAGAAAATGCAGCACTTGGTTGGATGAAAATTAAAATTATTAGCTACTTCTTTGGCTCTTATTTTGTAAAAAATTAGAAAGTGTCAAAAGCAAGTATAAAGACACTCAAATTACCTGTCTTTTTTGTTATCAACTGTCTACAGTTTAAGGTAATCTTTTTTCAATGCTGTGGATTGAAAACCAAGGAATTGTGTGAAGATATCTGCTGTCAACTCATAGCTCATGGAAAGACCATTTTATATTTTAGAGTTAATGATAGTACACAAAACACTGTGCATGAAAAACAATGTTAGAAATATATGTACACTCATGCTTTGAAAAATTCTCCATTTTGATTCTGAAAGAGTTGCAAGCGGATTAAGTATAGAAGCATAAAGCAAGCAAAACAGACAAATGTTACCTGAAAAAGATTAATAGACATTTCTTTCATTGCAGCATATTCCCTCGTATGCTGTTGCAGAAAGTCAAATTTTACAATATTTTCCTCTGGCCCAGGGATATTGTTTTCTAGTTTGATTCAGCTTGATTATTTCTCTGAAATATTTCACTGCAGTTACTAAAAATGCAAACCTTTCTGAGTTGTGTTCTCCAGAAGGAAAGCTGGAATGTATAAGTATCCTGATAAACTTTAATTGTTTATAGAGTTGAAGTAATAGTTGATATGTATCATTTGCATGATATTATTTACATTTTTAAATAAATAGTAATATTTAATTTGTAAACATGACACAAAAACCTTCCTTATCGATATAAATCATACCTGGAAGTAAAGCAGAGCATATTGTGAGGAACGTATTTCAGTCTAAAGGCTCTGGGTATTACTATTCATTGAACAGATGTACACAAAGTCCTTGACTGTGAAATATTTAGAAAGCTTTATTAACACCCACAATTGAATACAGTAACTACCATCATGTCAACACTATGAATCGAGATGTTAACAGCTCTTTTGTTTACCCTCCAACCATCTGGAATATTTAGCAAGCTCAGACGCGCGAAACAAGGAAGCAGCATGCTCAGGTGCTACTGTCCGTTTCAGCTGGACAGCTTTTTTAACACAGCTATTAGTCTGAATGTTCTCCATATGGAGTGGCACAACCTAACTAGAACATAAAAATTATTTAGAAAATTCCTTTCTCATTAGTTTTACATTAAAAAGTAGTTCATTTAGACAATTAAATTGCACATAACATTAATGTTGTAAAGTATGTTGGAGATGACTGTATTGAAAGAATTAGTCTATTTTAGCTGGCACACAGAAATGTAACGCTATTAGCACATGTCATTCTGTGGATATTATAGCAAATTATAATTTGGAAATGAGGCAGTAAAAGCAAACATTCAGGAAGATTAAAAAAAAAATTAGAACAGTATTTAAGGGCATCTTCTAGGTAATTTGTTAATGGTATATGTGTTGATTGGTGGAAACATATATTACCTTCCTTGGAACAGCTACAAATTTTAAAGGACTTGCATTTTTTAGATCACAATACAAATGGAAATACAACTCCCATAGAATTGCTAAAAAAACCTTATAAGAAATATATAGTGGAGAAACCTAAAAATACAGATCATATATTATCAGTGCTTGACTTACAGCAAGCATTGTTTAAGCTTCCTTGGTATAATCAGGATAAGAACAAGTTTGGGACATGCAGCTATTGATTAAATAACAATAAAGGGAAAATATTTCTATTGAATGTGTGCTAATTTTGTGTATCTAACATCCCCATGTTCAAATAGGTTAATGAAAATGATCATATTATGGCTCAAATTGAATGAATTAACTGATGATATTGCTTAGACATTACGATGTTAATAAAACAGAAGGGCAAATATCGAAGTTTAATTAAAGTGATTTACATGAACATTATTCCTCTTTGACTTGACCAAAACAGGACAATGACTCGACTAAAACAAGACAAAAAATGCAAGTAGACTCCATCTGCATATATGATGGGCAATTATAGGACATCATTATACTCTCTAATTCCTTTTCCCTTTTTTTATTGTAAAACTTTTATGTCAAATTAGTCTGTTTAAGTTTAAAGTTGTTCTTAAACTCTTCAGCAAAGTGCATAGGACATTACAGTGTGGTAAAAAGAGAAAGAAAAATTGTCTCAAATAATTGATACTACCTGAGGTGAGCTAAAGGAAATCAAGAGTTGAGTGAATTTCAAAAAAATTCTGATGCTTACATAACAGAACCATTACGTGGACAATATAACTTGTGGTCTTGCTTCAAACAGAAGGCTGGGACAGAAAGTCTCCTGAGGTCACTTCAAAACTAGACTTTTCTATAATTTTCTGAAAGCCAATTTTTGTTTTGTTTTAAAATTATCTACCTGTCTCCTAGCATATTTATGCTTAGGAACCAAACCTCTACCAGTTCTCCATGTATTATTTTTTTCCTTGTTTTTGAATACTACTTTGTATGTTATTTCTGGCAACTAAGAATTGCTCCCACTTCCACTTTTAATTTTAATTCACAGACAAATGGTGTGTGAGTCTCAAAAAGATTTTCTGAAGAAGTCACTCCTTCCATCTAGCTCAAAACTGCAACAAAGGCAGACCTATGTTGCAGTCCAGTCCTCTCCTTATGCAGATAACCTGTAATCATTTAGCCAACCTTGTAATGCTACATCTTTTTTTTAGTTACATTTTGTGGGTTTCTTACAGATTTGAAAGTACAGAGTAAGTCTAAAATACTGTTTTAGGTACAAAGCAAACTAATTTTGTACAGAATACATAAATTTTTCATTACAGTTGATTGAATTCAAAATATATAAAACAATATGCATATTTTGTTTACATGTAAAATTATTTATTCAGTGGTGATGCATTTTATCAATTTCAGAAGTAAGAAAAAGTCTTTCAAGGCTTTTCAAAACATTGCATCACTGTAATCAACAGAATGATGTAGAAAGCAATAGGTAATGGCATAAATATACAGTATAATTTATAAAACATAAATAACTCATTCTGAAGTAAATCTTTAAAATTTTTTTGTGCTATAACATTGCACAGACTCTTATCTATAGCTATAGTTTGCAAGCTTTCAAAAAGGAAATTAAAATCTTCCTTAGTTTTAGTCAATCTTTGTCACATAAAACAGTGAGTTAAGTGAATTTTTGCCCCAAAAGTCTTCTCTTAACAAATAGCATTTTCTGATTTTTTCATGTATACCTCTGGATATTTCATTCTAAAAGTTCTATTGCTGTGCATTAAATTCCAAGACAATGTATGTCCTTGTGTATTCACCATACACAGTATATAAAAAATTTGGATAGATGCACAGGTTATCATTGATGACAGAACACTTTCTTGCACCTCAGATGAGAGATACTGGAAGAAGGAAGTTTAGGGAGAGGAGATGGAACGAATATGAACAGGACATTTTTAATTTTTTTCAAGTGGTACAGAAGTCAGAGGTTGTTTCTTTTTCCATTTTCTGATTAATAAAAGACAAGTTCCTTAAGTTTTCATTGACATCTGAAAACTTTCATATATGAAAGTAGTTTTTTTTTCAATTCTATTTTTTAATCTCTACTTGTATGAATGAAGGAGATGATTCTGGTCTTTTAGCAAACAACGTATACTTTTCAGGAATAAATAATATATAACAGAGTTTTGCAGATAAGTATCTTTGAATTTTTGTCATCTTTAAATAGATGCCTTAGGGTTTGTTTTTTTTTAATATCATTTTCTTAGATCTTTCAGCAACTGTATGTGAAGTAAACAATTTGTATCTGACTTATAATTGCTTGTTATGTATTATGCCAAAAAAGCCCCAGAACAACTATTCTGTCAGAGTGACTTCCTAGAGGAGTATGGAAAATTTTAATAAAACAATTCCTTGTGTACACATCAAAGTAGCATATATTTTGTTTTCAACAGCTGGAAATATAGCTGAGGATATTTTTATTCAAATAATCATCTATCACAATATTCTGTTCAAAATCTACTATCTTGATGAGTAAGATAAAACATAGATTCAATGTGCAGACCTAGAAGATGCACTAAAAATATATTTTAACATTCTACTTATGTTGTCCAATCAGCATCAAAACTCATTGTTTTTGCTGTGTGGCTTGTATTTTGTCAGCAGAATGTTTGATAAACACAGCCTCAATACTCATATACATTCCTGATTTTCAGACTTAAAGAGGGATTTATTTGATACTGATATTTATTTGATACATGTGGGAAAATTCCCAGGGTCGCATCTATAATTCCTGGGTGAGTGAAAAAGTAAATTTCACTTGATAAAAAGTATATATATTCTGTGCTAGGGAATCCACCCTAGAAATTCCTATATTTCTCCAGTGACAAGAAAGGTTAGATGAAAAAGGTAGCAGTTCATACACATATGGAAATTCTCAAGTTAAATGATATTAAACTATCAGGTTTTTTTTCCTCAACTACAGAAACCAATTTTTTTTAACCTTTGAAATCTTTACATAGTTTGCATATCCTTCTGCAAACATGGAACCAATTAAAGAGAGCAGAGAAGTCTTACATTGACTAAGGACTATATGGACATGGATCCTTTGCATATGTTACTGGGATACTGATGTGCGCCTTTCTGAAGATGTAACATTTTTCTCAACATAATGTAGGGCGTGACAGACTACTTTAGTCTTCAACCAGAATTACTAATAGGAAGAGACAACTGAACATATGAGATGCTTTGCTAACATACTCTGAAACGTACTGGATTTGAAATCATTCAAGAGCCAAAAGAGGAAGAGAAGTCACAGGGAAGGGACAGTGTGAGAGAGCTATGTGTGAATGTCTGTGTATGTCCATGTATGGAGCACATTATGTAGAAAAGCTAGACTGTATTTATATAACCATTTCTTACACATTTTTCCTCATTGTATCTTTTCTGTCTGGTCATGCAATTTTGTATTTACTCACACCAGTTTTTCTCCCTTTTCTATGTTTGAAACTCTCCTTCTGTTTTTGACTTCAGGAAGTTGCTAGTTTATTACACTTGTATACTTTTGATGCATTTGGGTTATTTGGTCTTATGCTATTTCTTCAAATATTATTTATGTAAGACAGAGCTCTCTAAATACTTTTTACTTTGTATTTCATTCCCTTGTGATTTCTGTTGCTATTTTTTGAATTTAGTTATGGCTGTGTCTTTAAGACCAATGTTTTATGTTTACAAATATGCATTCTCCTCATTTTAAGATTCATAAATTCCACAATTGCTCTTCTTGAAGTTGCCTTCTGTCTTGAAATTTTCCACTAACTCACTTCTGCTAGCAATATAAAATAAAAGATTGTTTATTTCTGTTGTGTTTCTTATCTAACAAATGTTTTTTCTAATTTTGTAACCCATAACAGGTGCTCCTTGCTATATCCTTAATGCATGTTTGAAATATCTAGGTCAATTTGCTTATATTTTGCTGCTGTTGAAAATGATAGAACTTGACTGTTCCTAGACTTCACTGTTTTAATCATCTTTTACATAAACCATTGTGACAACTAAATGGTTATTACCACAAGTACCATCCAGCACCATCAGCTATACTAAACTTTCTGTAAATATGTCCTTCTTACTATGACTGAGCAAAGCCTTAACTTTGTCATGTTTTGGTCCATCTGATGGGTTAAGTTCACTTCAGTGAACTAAATGTTCTCATTAAGCCTGAAAGAGAAAAACTCTCAGGATTACTGTCTGGAAATAAATTAATCTTCTCTGAAAGAGCTATAAAACCTCTATGAAACCTACACATTTTGGACAAGTTTGAATACTTTTCAGGATTGGGACTATGAAATTCAAAGGGTTCTAGAAATGAAGCTTCTACAAAAAAGTCAATACCAGCCACACGTGACAATTATGTAAGCACTGTTTTTTCAATATCCATCTACACATGAATCATTTATGAAGTCTAAAAAACAATATCATCTCTTGAAGGGACTTGACAACCATAATTATTGTGATGTAAGAGTCAGTTTTTAAAATTTGTTCTGTATTCAAGAAAGAACTAAATGTTCAAGCTGTTTGTACAGACTAAAAGATCCTTGAATTTGGCACTTTAAATGTTGCATACATTATAAATATAAACTAGAGTCAGTGCTTCAATCTCATGTAATAGAGATATAACAAATGTAACAAATAAATCTGCTACTTGCAGTCAGTTCCTTATTGTTCAATCTTTTGTTATAACCAAAAACCAAAGAAAATTCTTGCAAATTGTAAATGATGGGATTTATTGCATAGAATTATTTCTTATGTCTCACAATCCTATTTTTACTGAGATACTGGGGATACTATTCTTACTCAAGCAGCATGTTAGAAGAATAATAATGAAACTGAGTAATACTCAGAGATAGAGAAAAAATACTTCTACTGAAGGATTTACTTTTGAGGATCTTTGAGTTCAAAATAAGGAATCTCACTCCCAAAAACCCCTTAATACTTAAGTGGGGGGGGGGTACTGAAGAAAGGACTTAAGGGTAATAAGGAGAGAATAGTGAACAAATTGGAGATTTTAATGGTTCATTGATAGGAAGACTTATGGTAGATTTTTTAAATGAACACAAAAGATTGTGAAGAATTTGCAGAAGAGGAATTCGTGACAATTTCATGCAGTTTTTAGTCTGAAAGTCATATTGAGTTCTGCATGGAAAATGGATCTGAAGTACAGAATTCAAGTATCCTTTGTTTTTAGTACACTAGATCATTGTTGAAAGTACAGTAAAGGTACACTACATTTAATCCTAAAGTAGTAATATGAAATAGTTCAAATTAATTGTACTCTAGAAAGTTGTCTAAATATGAAAGGATCAAAGAGCATCCAATTCACATGTTGTAATTATACATGAGAGGAGAGAGGAGGAGAGGAGAGGAGAGGAGAGGAGAGGAGAGGAGAGGAAAGAAAAGAAAAG
>VZRN01001879.1:1284199-1296572 GCA_013397935.1 Dasyornis broadbenti
TATAGAGAAAAGGGCTACACCTTCAGATGAGGCAAATTCTGGGAAAAGGATCAATTGCTGGAATGACAGAGTAAATACATATAATGAAACTTATCACAGATATAAGAGAGAGGAGGAGAGGAGAGGAGAGGAGAGGAGAGGAGAGGAAAAAAAAGAAAGAGGAAGAAAGAAGAAAAAAAGAAGAAAGAAGGAAAAAAGAAGAAAGAAGAAAAAAGAAAGATGGAAAGGGGAAAATGGTATATATAAATACATTTACCTGTTATGTGTATGAGAAAATGGACATGCACTTAAGCTTCCTCTAATAGTGCCTGTCAAACTAATGTTAGAAGTAGAATATTGTGACTAAATAATAATAGGCTAATTCTTCTATGTTTGACAGAAATATTCACTGAGAACTTCAAATTGACTAAATTATCTAGGTACTCTACGAGAAAGCTGTTCCTACAGAGACATATGCAGAATTTATTACTTGCATTTCACTGTGAAAGTAAAGAAAAATCCAGCACTAAGAAGATCCACAGAGGACCACTGCAATAAATATCTGCTTGTACTGGACATTTTAATGCCCAAGAGTCATGGTTGATGTCTCTTACTTGTAAAATGCCAATCTATTTTTTAAAAAATATGTCTTTCCATACATTTTAACTTCCACCTTACAAAACCCCCAAATGTTCAATTGACAGATTTTATTTCCATTTTCTAATATTAGACACTAAAAAAAACCAAAAAAACCCAGGAAGACTGGGTTCTTCTAATCAATCTGATGGCCATTCGTTAAGGTATGTGTTTGTGTACTGTCTGTCTGACACAGAATTATAACATGTCTTTGTAGCTGTGAAAACCTACAGAATATTTTGACTTCTTAAAACAATGAAAAGTCTCTTAGTGACAAATCCTTTTCAAAGGAAGTTAAACTTGAAAAATCTTATTTTACATTCTGGATCTGGTATTGTTCTGAATTGCATGTTTATCAGTTTATTATTAATGTGGATATTTCATTGAGCAAGAACATGAAACACTAGATTAACGCAGCAGTGAGAGAAATCATAAACCTTGAGGGAGTTACCATATTACTGTCATCAGGAAAAGTGATAAGCTACTTCAGATATATTAGTATTAGCTGCTGTCTTATTTAGAATATTAATATTAGCAACAAGTAAATGTTATGTCAAATAAGTTGAGAATTATGTGGCAATATAGTGGAAAATCTTTGAAAATAAAATAAAAAAAAAACCTATAAAAAAGACTGAATAAAGATATATAATATTGTATTTTAGTGAATGAGACAGTTTTGTCAAAGAGACATTCTAGAATGGCCTACCAGAAACTGTGAATTATATATTTGATCTTCAAGTTAAATAACCTATATCATCATTATAGTATGATGGATAAAGAAATACTGTTGCAATTTTTGGAATAATACTTGTTATATAGAATTAACAAATACTTTTCATTTTAATTATTTACATATGGACCAAAATGTTTTGAGACCATCCAAACTAAACAGCTAATTGCATTGTTTTCTAAGTGGCTCTTATTCCTTTTAAAATAGCATGAAGTCTATACAAAAGAAGCAGGAAACACCCACGTGTATTTTTGAGAGAGAAAAGTCAACTCTAAAAAGGACCTGCAGTGGTGTGATTCAGCCTTTGCTTCCACTTTTTTTTCCTGTGACTGGGGGAAAAAACCCCAGGAGCTGGTTGCCATGTTAAGTGTTGTTTCTGGCACTGTTTGGAACTGGCTACAGGATTCTTGACAGAGAAGACTTCCCTTTGAGAACTGAGTTATGGAAGCATAGACATATTTCAGAACTTCAAAATCAACAGATATAACAATATGCATAACCTTCACTTGTTAATGGATTTTTTTTCTTAGTTACTGCCTACTAATTTTAAATTTTACACAATATTATTGTTTCTATTCTGCTTACAGTGTTTTTTCCTAGAAATAAAACATTTGCAAGATGGCACAACAATTTATAATCCTTTTTCTGGACTTCTTTTTCCTGCAGAAAATGGTTTCTGGGTGTTTTTCATCACAGGATTAAACTGCTAGCATTTTATATGTGATAAAATTTACCCTTTAAGTATGCAAAAGACATAGACCATCCTATCAGTAATGGTGAAACAGGTTTTTGTCTCTCAATGGAGAAAAAAAGAAAAAGAAGAGCTAACCAATACAGCTGTAGTAAACATTGGTATCATATTTTGTACATCAGTTTCAGTTTGCCTGAAAGGGGGGTTTCATATTCTTAGAGAAATAAAGCTGCTAAAATATTCAATCCTGAAGGCAAGATAGAAAATGTAAAACATCCTGAAACTCTAATGGGATGTCTACAGATAGTAGTGTCATACATTTTAATATTCATATCACAAGAGCAGTCAATTGTGATACACAGAACTTTCTGGTATCTTTTTACGCATAACTAATTTACAGTCAGGTTGAAGTTTTTGCTTTATCCTTAGTTTGCCTTATTGTTTTCTTAAAAATGTATACATGGATCAAATGGTACATGATGAAGAAATACCTTTTCAATAAATACACAAAGCAAAAATATGAATGAATGTTATTATCAGTGAATGACAATTATCCAGAAAGTGTCTGGCTGTATTAAATCAGAAGGGATTACGTTAATAGGATGCAACAGATTAGGCTAAAAGTATTCTGAAATTCTGCCAATGTATTGAAAATCTCATTTTTATTGGTATAGTTCAATACTAGTATTCTGCTCAGCATTTAAGGAGAATGAAGGCTATTTCCAAAATGCAGGAAGCTTGTTTGGCAAAATTCTAGAATCATTTTGTTACCAAATCTTCATATTTTTTATTTGAAGATGTATATGTTGCCATTTCAGAAGAAAAAAAAAAAAAAAGAAAAAATATGTAGACAGGTGAAATACTTTCTAAGAATCCTGAAAAAAAACCCCACTTGAATTTGCAGTCTAAGTTTTTTGGTTTATTCCATTTATATTTCTTACTTTGTATAAACAAAAAGGCTTTTCAGCACTGCAGTTCACTGTTCTGAGGTAATAAACTGCAAGACAACTTCATGCATTGTAACTTAACCATTACCCTAATGACTTCTGCAAAGTCTGGCTGCAAAACATCTGGAGACACACATATTTGAATTAATAGTAAGATTTGAAAATTCTATACTTCAGCTTTTGGCAATTTAAAAAAAAAAAAGAAATTAACAGATTCTTCTTTGTATACATATCCCTCTGGAGCTAATTGTGCTAATTGTTATTAGTTGCTTGACAAATTTACAAACTTTACAATTTTTCTTTTTCTTCCAGTCAGAGAGGTAGCATACAAGTGAAAAATGCTCTCTTCATATGGAGTCATTAGTCTCTAGAGCAGTTACTAAGTTGTTTCATTTTTCTAATTGTGATTTGATTTTATTTACTGAGGTTATTTCATTGTTTTAGTACTAATTTAGATTAAAAATGTTATATACAGACATACACAGTTGTACAGAATAAATTGAAACTTTTTTCTTTTTTCTTCCTTTTTCTTTCTGGGACTGCTTTACTCCTCATAAAACACAAGCTTTGCATATGTGACATTTCCAGTATTTAAGCTGGGAATATTATTTATCCTCTATACAAACTCTTAAAATTTGAAGACAGCAGGGCTATTAAGATTGGAATATTTTGATTTCATGTGTGGAAGGTTGTTACTCAGATATTTGAAATTTAGGTATATGGTTGCATGAATTTCTGAGTAAACTAAATAAATTGAGTAAATGTGTAAAGTTGGACCCAGGGAGACAACACTTCTCCTCCACTATTAAAACAGCTGCTTAAAAGAAGTTGCTTGTCCTTACCTCTGTAGCAACCTTTCTTTGACCATTGGGCAGGTAAGGAGTTAAGGCTCCAAGGATAGATTACATGCCCAGCTTTTTAGAGGTAGATCTGGGTATAATAATTTCTACCTCTCTGCAAAGCAGACAATGTAATTCTATCAAGAAAATTCCTGGATAAAAATAAATACTGTAATGCCAGGTAGATATTAGTCATAGACACCTTCTTAATGTCCTATGCTAAATGAAATGGCCTGTTTAAAGCAAAATGTGTTTTTCAAGACTTACACACTTACCAGAGTACTTAGCATAATTATTGATATAGAACATTCATTATATTAATATAAAAATATTTTCTATGAACAAAGAAGGCTATGAGATTCAGTCCTTACTTTAATTGCATATAGTTTTCCAATCAATATCAGTTGCAAAGCTATGATGTATTTACAATATTTTTACTATGAAGAATATTCTTTGTTTGATAGTTTTATTTCTTCTGTTTCATAGTCTACATAACAAGTATTGCAGGAAAGAACAATTGTTCTGAAATATAAACCAGCAGGCTATAACTAATGACAAATACACTATTGCAGAAGGAAAGCACTGGCTACAGTAGTTTCTATTATTTTAAGTGTCATTTTCATGGCACATTCAGAGAATTAGAAAACTGTAATGACAGTTTTGCAGCTTTGAAACTTTTTAAGTCCATTTTTATTCCATTTATGAAATATTTTTGTGTACTATGGTTTTGTCTTGGAGCACACAAAATATTAAGAAGCTGATAAGGTGCTCTGTGTTCCAACTGCTATTTTCAGAATGACTCTGGTAAGTCACAGCATTCTGAAAACGGCGTTGTTTTCAGACGAACACAAGCAGCCATCTACAGGAGCTACGACTCTCAGACACTACATGGCTATATTGCTGTGAGTGTTGCTTTACTTCTCTCCTCCTGGAAACACCTGAGGGTTGCTGATCTCCATTACTGTCTTGTTTCTTGACCAATTTTTTTTTTTTTTCTGAAAAGGCCAACATAACTGTAATATCTGACTTTTTCAGAGGAGCACTAGCTGAGAATCTTGAGTAAAAATGTTAATTAGCTCAGAATGAAGCACGTAATTAACTTACTATACATAATCTTAAATATCTTCCTATGCCTTTAGTTATTGCTGAGATTACTGCATTTTATGAAGGTAACACACTGGCAGAAGAGAAACAAAGATTTTTCACAGCCCATGAAACTCCCTCAAAAAGGGGTGGAAGAGGTATTTTGGCTGTAAAACCATCCTGAACCCTGAATAGTTGTATTGCTGTCAATATCTATCCTAAATTTACATTTACATTAGTTGTAATTATTGAAGTGAAGGTGTAGTCTTCAATTAGCATTTAACTACTTCTTGAGCTATTGAAATCTTCACATGTAATTTCATCACTATGTTCTAAAATTAGGGATAGGCCTCCAATAAGACACATTTTAGCTCATGGTGTTTGATTTTGGCTAGGTCAAGTATACCTCTTGTGCAGTCTTAAGAGTTGTGCTCCTCACTTTTGAACACATTATTTTGAATATTTCGCTGTGTCTGTGTTCTCTATGAAAATCTGATATGTGATGAGCTGAGAGCTGAGAGTTCCACTAAAACACAGACAGTAAGATTCACATCAAGTTGGGCAGGAATGTTGATCTCCTGGAGGGCAGGAGGGCTGTGCAGAGGGATCTGGACAGGCTGGATCGATGGGGCAAGGACAACAGTGTGGGGTTCAATAATGCCAAGTGCTGAGTCCTGCACTTCCTCACAACCCCATGCAGTGCTACAGACTTTGGACACAGTGGCTGGAAAGCTGCCCAGAGGAACAAGATCTGGGGGTGCTGGGCAACAGATCTTGAATGTGAGCTGACAGTGTGTACATGAAGGCCAAGAAATACCTGGATGTGGCACTTAGCACTATGGTTAGATGGTATGGAGATGTTATGGTTAGCTGGCATTCCAAATCTTTGCCTCACTCTCAGGAACTTTAATCAGGGTTACAAAGACAGACTGGTTTGTTACCAAAAGTAAAACTATTATTTCTGCATTTTATTAAATTAATTGTAGGTGCTGAAGACTATAAGAGACCCTAAATGAGTATAGCCATGCTGAACTGTTGAGCCTTATTCATACGTTGTCAGCTGTGCTATTGGCTGCTGCACAAAGAGGGTGAGATGTTACTGCTCTTGAAACGTTAAAGATTCAAATAACTCTCTGAACAAATATCAAACATATATAGTCTCAAAAGTATCAATTGTGGATTATATATGCACTTTTTCAGCCTTTATCTGTGCAAACATGAAACATAACTACTTGTCTTTCTTCTTAATGTAAATCAAGGCAATTATATTTCAAGTGATAAGGAGTGGGCAAAGTCTTTAATTTTAAAAGGTGTTAAACACTTTCATTCACCTGCCTTCTGGTATGCATGACTATCTGACTAATCTCTCAAAGAACATTTATGCTATTATCTGACAATTAGCCATAGTACTGCAACATCATATTGGTACCGATAAAACTCCACAGCACTGCTCTGTTTCTCATATATTGGAAGTTCAGACAGGCTATTAAACGATTTACTGATTCCATGCTCTAATTTTCTTATTCACCAATTCTTGTAACTGTTGAAAAATATATCCAAAATATTTATTTTGTATTTTATATAAAATTTAAAACAACAATAAATTATATGCTTACCCTGTAGTACGTTGCAATATAAGCAAGGAATCTGTTTTTAGACTGTCACACTGAATATTGAAAATATTGACAGAGGGATGGAATTAAGGAAGGAAATGTAAAAGAGGATGGCAGTTTTAATTTTCTATGCATATGTCATCTTTTCTTTCAGAACTGTATTTAAGTCACTGTATTTAGGTAAATGACTACACCTTCTGTAGTCTGTAATCATAATGAGATGATTAACACCTAAATTTAGGTACCTAAATGCAGACATCTACATGTGAACTAGGACCAAAATTCAGTTGTCTAAAAAAATTTTCTACTGACTCCATTTAAGAAGCATTAATGTCCCTCACTTCCACTCTATTTGTCAGATCTCTTATCTGCCAGCTTTTGCATCTGTCTCTGATACTCTAACATCCAAGAAAAAGAAGCAGTAAAAAGCAGGAAAAAAACCCCTTGCTCCTATTTAGAGGAGCTTAGATTTATTTCTCTGATCACATGTATCTTCTGCTTAAGCTGAATATTCAGCTTCCCACACTTTCATTAACTCTAGGAAAAAGATCATTGATTGTTGTGTGAGCTTAGTTACACAGCTCATATTTAGACACCTGCACAGTAAGCATTGGAAAGCAAGTACCTGAATAGTGATCTGAACTCAGCCCTTACTTTACTCACTTCTCCACATTTTTCCTTCCTTTCTTAACTTTTAAATGTCTTACTTCTCCTGTTGTTTATATTACTTCTCTAATTTAGTACTTTTGTTCAGTTGCTCTTTAGGCCCTCAAGAAAATCTGAGATACCCTGACGTATTCATGACATTTTTGTGGGACAGGTGGACTGACAGTGGACCAAAGCCCTGGACTGAGAGCTGAGTGCCAGGACAAGCACTGCTGGGCTCCTTCCCTAGTATTAGGCTTTTATGTCATACAGCTGCACTAAACTCTGCTGCTGACTTAGGGCTGCTTCTATGGAGGTGTCATCAGCTTAGAATATGTAACAAAAATAAATCCTACTCCCCAGAACTTGCCCAATAAGCAAAACTTAATGCTTGTTTACAATATTGAACTTGTCCAATCAATATCCATTGGTACTATCTATTACATACTTGGCTTATGTTGCAAACTTCACTGAAAATGGTTTTACAGTGCTTAATTAAGAGGTTTTGCAAGACCTATCACAGGTTGCAAAAGACTAAAATGTCTGGTCACATCATATAGTTAGCCAAGGGTTTACCAGGAGGGCCTTTGAGTCATGAATGACTACACATGCTCAAGAATATCCTGGATAATAATTACTCTCTCCTGACCATTTACTATCTCCTGAGCCATTAATCCATGGCTGCATAAAATAGGTATCTTGCATTATTGTGCTTTTTGCAGTTTTCAAATCACTTTGTTAAACTTAACAAAGGTGAAACAAAACAGGAGAGAGGAAGATACATTTTAATTATGGGGTGCAATAAATACATATTATACAGGATTTTAAAATAGTATCACGGTGTTTATTTCTGAAATATGGTATGCAGACACAAAATATCTACATGAACGTGCACTTAAAATAATACATTGATATAATCTGTTATATTCAGATCTTAATTTATATCATGGACTTACATATTTTATCACACAGGTTAGCAAAAATAGTGTGCTAATTGCAGAGAGCAAGTACTTCATTATATATGACAATTTGTTTATTGCATGTAGCAATAACATTATCCCCCCTCCGATTAAGCTTCAAAAATAAAAGTAAACATACTTTCATCCAGACTATTTCCTAAAAATATAGTTGTATTAGATTAGAATCAAGTTTAATTTTGAGTTCTTATGAAATCACAGTAAAGTGTAAGTTAAAAACACAGGTTTAGTTTAGTTTGTGAGACCAATAGATCCTAATTTTATAAATGTCAATTTTTTTTTCCAGTATTTGACTGAAGTTAAATTGGTATCAAGATTCTTCTTTTTATTGATGAAAATACAATTATGTTTTTACAGAAGATTAAAAAACAAGCAAGCAAGCAAACAAACAAAAAAACACCTAATTTTCCCGCCTCTGTATTTCTCCTCATGCAAACACCAAATTAGCATTATCCCTGTGAATAATGGTGACATTATAAAATTTATACAGAATACTACACAATATTATTATGTTTTTAGAGGTGAAATATAAATTAATACAATAAAATAAAATTAACAGGAAGGACAGACAGGGAACAAAGTTTTGCTGGTATTCTTTAAACATAGCTAATCTTTCAGTATTTTCTTTATTTTTGATAAATATATATCACTTGAAATCTGAGATGTGAGTTCAAGGAATTAATAGATTATTTTAAATAGTTTGCATGAATGATTTTGGAAGGTCTCAAGGAACTGCCCATAGACCCTGGCCATGCTCTCTCTTCTACAGAGAGATAAATCCTATTTGGTATTCTGTTGGAAAGTATTTCGCACCAGTACTACAGTCTGGCTGTAATAAGTGGTCAGTTACACGAATTTGGTTTAGTTATCTTTATATCTTCTCACAAGGAGTATACTTCAGTTTTCTTGTCTGCGTTCTACCACTGTATTTTGTAATGTTATTAAGGAATGAATTTGATAAAAGCTATATTTCAGCTGTAGAGTATAAATAATTTGAAAGCATGGGAGGCAAATAATTTGAAAGCACATGAAAGAGGGAAATCTGTTCTTTCTTTTTCCCTTGAAAGACTTCTTTGGAAAAATTAAGTGCCTGTAAAATGGTACCATATAATATGGCAAATCTGAAAGGAATTCAAAGAAGAGAGGGTGGTTTAACAATGTATTGTGCTGCATGAAATTAACCATTTGATTCTCCTTTGTTTCTGAGCAAATAGTTTACCAGTTAATCAGGTCCATAACATTTAAGTTATAAACTAGGCCATCACTTTTCTGAATTTCCCCACCTTTCAGAATCTGATTTGCACAGAGGTCATGTAGTCATACTGAGTCAATGGAAGCAATGAAAGAGGTGTTTAGATCTCTAATTCTGAGGAAAGTTTTCACAATACTTATATATTTAATTCTGCAAATGTGTTTTTTATGCTTTCCTGCAGAGCATGTTAGCTTTGACCTAGCACCTTAGTAAATGTCGCTTTCAGTCTTCTGTGCTATTGCTGGCCTGTAGTAGTCAGCTTGAAACCCAAACATCACTGTTTTTCTCTCCCCTCAATGTCTTTGGTATTTTCAAGGGTTTTCCCCACTTCGTTTTGAATAAGGAGTCAGGTAGTAAGGGAAAGAAGAAAGCTTTTGCCAAACAATGTATGTTGTTTTCAAAAGCTGTTAAGAACAAAGGATATTTGGTTCCTAGTTTGCAATTATTTTATGTTAAATAAAATGCTTTTAACAGAAGTGGATTAATGAATATTTAATATGATGTGCAAAATCCCTTTTGATATCCCTTTGAAATTCCTTTTGCCTTCTCTGGGGCACAAAGCTTGGTCAATTTTTAGCATGTTTAAAGTGGCTAAACACAAAAATACAAGGCAGTATCTACTGGACAAACCTTCATAATAGATAGCTAAGACTAATAACTTGTAAAGCTGGGCTTTAATATCATCATCACCTCCAAAAATGCACCTTAGGAGTTGACCAGACTCTTGATGGTAGGTTGGCTGCACTTCTTTGCTGTTTGAAATGGGCTAATGTTCAATGTTACCCAGCTGTAGGCTCTGTTTTGTTCTTTTTTAGGTTTAGGTAGTTTTATGCCTTTTCATGTCAATGTTTTTGCTCTTGAATAATTTATTTACCAGTTATGCACAGCTCAATATCTTTCCTTCTGTCATAAATCTTGTGTTTGCACTCCTCTCTTGCACATGTCTGTTTGATATACTTTTTCATGTAATTTTGACCTAAGATTCCCATCAAAGATGCTCAATATTTCCTAAAGTAAGCATGCTTGCAGTACTTTCTGTCATGACAGTGGCATTACATTTCTTCTTTTCTTGACATCAATACTTTTGCACTTTATTCAAAATATTTCTGACGTCTTAATCTTTGGGACTTCTGTCTTTGCATGAGAACATTTCAAATTCTGTTCTAAAGCCTAAATAATATGATGGATTGAAAGCAATGTTTGTGAGGTTTAAAAGGCAATAAGAAAAGATGCCCTGGCAGGGAGAGCATGTTCAGAAAGGCTTTGATTTTCATAAAACCTTTTGAGTTCATGGCAAAGAAGAAAGTAAATACTGTCTGGCTTCACTTGTCTTGCGTATGTTTATTCAGAGAGACAAGTTCTTAGAGTATACTGTGAAGTAAATGCATGTTCATGTTTCATTCTAAGGAAATTGGTTAATATATTAATCATAAGTAAAATATTTTAAAATAATAATGAATTTTCTTTTTTTTTTTTTAAAGTGTGGTGATGTTTACATTATGTGATTTTATATGTTTTTCCTAACTAGCTGTTTAGGTACATTGTGGTAAATATGGCAAAGTGCTCTTAGTGCCACAGCGCCCATAACTGTATCTTCCATCTAGGAAGAAAGAAGCACAGATAATATTATGTCAGTGGAATTTAATAATGGAAATTTCTTTTTGTAATATAGATGACACAAATTGATAAAATTGAGATAAAAATTAAAAGTTTGAAGAAATTAGCCATATTATTTAAATAGGACTCTATGTTTTGCTTAGATGCAAATTACAACAACTAAAGTATTTACATCAATACAGTTAGCTTTGTTTTATGGCTACTTGTAGATTTTGTAATAAATTCAATCCAAAAGATTTGTTGGGCTTGGGCTGCTTCTACTTTTTATTTTTAACTTACCACTATTTTCTCTTTATTAAACACTTTTCTCTTGTATGCATTTACAATGAAAGATTTAAAGTGCATCCACCCCTGGGGTCCCCAGTGCAACATATAGACCTGTTGGAGAGAGTCCAGGGGACAGCCATGTAAATGGTCAAAGAGCTGGAGCACATCGCCTATGAAGACAGGCTGAAAGAGCTTGGATTGCTCAGCCTGGAAGAGAAGACTCTGGAGTGACTTTATTGCAGATTTCTGGCAGGTGTACAAGAATAATGAAGAGGTACTTTTAAAAGGGCACACAAGGGTAGGACAAGGAGTAATGGTTTTAAACTGGAAGAGGGTAGATAGTGCGAGGAAGAATTTCTTCATTCTTGAGGGTGGTGAAACAAGTTGCCAAGTTGTGATACCTCATCACTGGAGATGTTCAAGGTCAGGTTGGATGAGGATTTTAGCAACCTGATCTAGTGAAAGATGACCATGGCAGAGAGGCTGGACTATAAGTTCTTTAAGGTTCCTTCCAATCCAAACCATTTTGTGATTGTTTCTCCTTTTAGAATGTCTTCAGACCAGGTCTGCTTCTAGGTAAAACCCTTCATCTTGTCTGAACCAAGACTTTGATTTTAAGTTTCCTTCTTTTTGAGAAGTCAGATTGATGTGAAGTGTTCTTGTCACGGTTTCAGCCTGGCCAAATGCCAAGTACCCCCAAAATAACACACCCACACCCAGGGTTCATGAGTTGAGATAAGGAAACCCGGGAGAAGACGCACTTAGAATAGGCAAAACAGGACTAACTTAGGTTGCAAAGTGATCTAATTTATTACTAACAGAGTCAGAGGAGTAAATGAGAAGTAAAATAGACCCTTCATGGCCACTGCTTCTCTGCTCACCCCTCTCCCTCCTTCCCAGCAGCTGCACAAGGGAACAAGGCATGGCGGGGCAGGATAGGTCAGTTCATCACCCAGATCTTCTTCCCCTGCCCGGGGAGAGGTTCTTTTCCTCTGCGTAGCCATGGGTCTCACCGTCGGCAGCTCGCCCGACACTGCTACAGTGACGCTGGTCCCCACACAGGCAAGCAGTCTCCCCAAAACTGCTACGGCGTGGGG
>VZRN01001879.1:1296720-1319209 GCA_013397935.1 Dasyornis broadbenti
AGTGGATCTCAGCATTTCCCGTGGGCCCCATGGGCTGCAGGGGCACCCCCTGCTTCACCATGGCCTCACCACGGCCTGCAGAGGCTGCAGAGCTCCGGCGCCTGGAGCTCCCCCTCCCCCTCCTTCTCCACTGACCTTGGTCTCTCCATGTTGTTTTCCCTCACATACTCTCACCTACTCCTCCTCCTCTGGCTAAGGAAAAGTGCGTGCACCCATTGTTTTGATTTCTTCTTAAATATGTTTTTCACAGAGGCGTAACCAACATCTCTAATTGGCCCAGGCTTGGCCAGCAGCATGTCCATCACCTCAGAGCTGGACATGGTGAAGGCTTCAAGAAGCTTCACAGAGGAGCCATCTTTGTGGCCCCCCCCACTAGAAAAACCTTGGCCAAGCTAAACCATGACATTTCTATACTCCATGCTGAACAGAAGAAATGAAACAGAAATTCTTCTATCCATGGCTGAGAGAACATTATCATTGAGGACCAATTTAGGGTAATAAGCTTCATTCAAAATCAGAAATGCGCACTATCTAGAATTTCAGCTGCCATAAGAGGGAACACAAGAACAATGTTTTTCCTCCCACACTGTAGCAAAAAGCTGGAGTTATGCTGACAATTAACACAGTAAACACATAAAATTGCAGGAGAGGTTAAATAGACTTAAATATTAAGACAAGGTAATAGAACAGTACAATTCTCGAATATTTTGACCAAATGCCAAAATAAAAAAACTCACAAAGGGAATTAATTTGTTGGGTTTTTTTTTTTTTCATTTCTTTTTAATAGGAAAAAGATTTGTTTTTAAAAGCTATGTAATCTGTATTAGGTGGTCACAAATAATCAAAGCTAATATTACATTTTACACCTTAAACTTGCCTGAACACTTGTACTGCAACATAGTCTTTAGCTATTTTATGTGCCATTCTTTTCATACAAATTGTTAAATTTCTGCAGAGTTAATAAATCGTTGAATACAATGCACAGTTCTTCTGACACAGATAAGATAAATAGAAGTAGAAAAACTTAAAAGCAAAATGTCAAGGATGATTAAGAGCTGAGTTCTGTATAAGGAGAAATTAAACTAACACACTTGAGTTTGGAAAAGAAATTATTGACAAGGGAAAAGAAAGAAACATGAGAAATAAGAAACAACTTTTTGCTTTTTCAACAGAAGATCTGTTTCAATGAAGAAGAACTGACCAAATTCAAGATGAAAAAAAAGCAGATTCTTCACAAAATACACAAATTTTGGAAGTCCTTGAAGAAGGAAAGTTACACCAGTTTAAAACCTCTGGAAACAATTAATGAAAATAAAACATACTTGAGGTTATGGCCAAGGGACACCATCCATTGTTCAAAATGTTTCTGAACTGCTATTAGCTAGAAGCTAGGAAGATATTCTGCTGAAGTATCATTACATGTAATTCTTTTGTTTCTCAGAATTTGCTAATTCGTTTGTATTGCCAGGTAGCTGAATAGTTGTCTATTGTTTTTTTTGCTGTTTTTAAATACTCTTCTTTGTTAGTACAGAATTTGGTACTTGGGAAAAAAAAAATAATTTCTGTGTAAACACATGAAAACTGTTTCAGATTGTAGAGACACCACAGTCCACCATAACTAATCTTATATTTATCTGTGTATAGACTATTAATAAGAGCCAGGGTAACAAAAAGTAGCACAGTTTCCAAAGTAACATGGCCAAAGCAACTTTGACTGGCAATACAAGTCGGTGTGCTTTACCGCTACATCATCACCTCTATGCTATATTTAGTATACTATCTATATTGCACATTCTGTAATGCATTACAGCTAATTCATGGCCTTTTCTACTTTTCCTGTTCTCTATACATTGTTTTCTTAGCTATACAGAGTTAATGTTAAGCAACAGAAGTTGAATTTGATTCAGTAATTTTTCAGTCTTTGGTTAATAAATTGTCAAGGATTTCAGCAATGTTTTTATTTATTATTTACTATTATTATTTTACATGCATCAACATTATTGCAGAGGTTCTTGGATTTCAAAGCTGTAATTGTGTCATCCTTCATTATTCTTCACTTGATCTTTGGAGCTTGCTGCATTGTCTGTGAAAGAGAAAAGAAGAAATGAACAGTAAACTCCAATTTTAACGTAACACAGTAGAAGTGATAAATTGTTTTGGCATGTCATAGAAACTAAAGGAGTTTAGTAAGATAAACATGTGTTAGAATTTATAGGGTATAAACTACATTTTTTATAGCTGTTATAAATCACTGGACAAGAAACTGTAACATAGTCAGGATGATACTTTGTTCTACTCTACCTCTGAGCATTTATATCCATCAAAGAAATTACAGCTCAAGTAGGTTTTAAGATGTCATTTATTTACAGATGATGATAATGACAAACAAAACCTTACCTAGTACACTGTGCAAGCTCAGAAGCAAAACTGAAAGACACAGGAAAACATGACATAAACACAATAAATGAAACTTTTTTTTTTTTTTTAATTTACAAGAATTAAATATTTCATACAAGGTGGTTGATTTGATGGAGTTAAAAGATGGCAGACACATTTGGAGTATATGACTATAGTAACTACAGTCTGATGTGTGTTGGTGGACACAGTCTGACCACAGAATATCAACTGTTTCTCACGAGAAATTATTCCTGTGGTCATTTAAAACAACCCATAAACTGTCTTTCCCTCCAAAGCTCTGTGGCCTTCTTTAGCCTGCTTTTAGGGGGTGTTGTATGGATGTTCTGAAGTTCCATGATAATGGCTTGAGTGGTCAATGTGTGGAACAAAAATATGCCAAAGACTTTACAAATTGCATTACAGTTTAAATTACAAATACATATAGCCTTAAAGTGACTTCATCTCTTCACTTGCTGCAAAGGAATTCTTTTGTACATGACATACACAGATGTGCTTATTATAGGTGTTTGGCAGACAAATTCTGGTTTTCTAGTACATGCTAGAAGGGCTGTCTTTATTAATTCATACATCATCTTCACATAAATAGTTTTGTCTTCCATGACTGATACCAAGCTCATGGTAATTTTTCTGAATTATTTTTCGGTTTTGTTTCTATTTTTTTGTTTTGTGTGTGTGGGTTTCTTTTGGGGTTGTATTTTTTTTTTTTCAGGAGGGGTTGTATAGGTTTGGGGTTTTTTTAATTAGTTGGACTCTTGAAATAATATAATTATCTTACACATCTTAAGAAGTCTGCAAATTCAGAGGATTGTTCAATTTTGTTTACAGGTGTTTCTCCTCAGGACATGTAATGTTTCTTAGTTTATTTTATTATTAAATCTATATGAGCAGGACTCTGTATTCTTTATGAATCAGATCATGGAAGTCATCACGGACACAGACACACAAATATTTATGCATACTTAGAGAAAGACATCCTAGTGTTTTCTCTTTTAAATACTATTAAGATTACTTAAAACGAATAAGTTACTCCAAAAAGGCTGGTTTCTGTTAACTTTTCTGACCACACAGATTACATAATATGGGGAAACACTTCAGCCATAATGGACTGGGAGCCCTTCAGCTGCTTATCTCGTTTTCATTTTGTAATGCCTGTTTTGAAGTGTACTAATCTACTGAATTAATGAAAAAGATAAGAAGAAACATTGTAATTAAAAAAAAATTTTTTTACTCTTCATAATGATTTATCAACTAACATCAATTAATTTTAACACACAAAAATAATAGTTTCCCCTTTCCTGCTTCCTTTCTTCATCTAAATCTTCACTGACCATAAAATGAGGAATAAAATATTCCCTAAAATTGTGTTTTGAAGGGAAATTAAAATTAATTACCACAAATCTAAGGGAGGCAATATTTTTACAGCAAGGTAATGAAAGCTTCTCCTATAACATCACAATTTACTGTCTAAATTTATAGATCATTAACTGAACTATAAATTGTTATAATTGTAATGAGTAGGAAAAATGTGGGCTTACTGGATATCATGCCAAGGACTCCAAGTACCTAGGTATCTAATTCCAGTTTACTGCTATCACAGTGTTAGATAATGAGCTTATTTCCTTAGAAAATGGAATTCTGGTTCACATCACTTTCATAATTTTGGTCTTTTCTGTTTGACTACAAGCAAAAATTAGTGAAAATGTTATGAGAAACCATTTAATGAGAGATTTAGAAACTTTTGAATTTGTCCTCATAATAGCTTGGAAGCAGCTTGTGGGTTATTCAAAATGAGGAAAGCAGAAGTAGATTAACTGGTAGAAAACCAATGTGCTGAGCAACACAGGATGAAAGGAGGTGGTAGAATTAGAAAGAGGAAGAGGGAAGAACAGAATTATAGATGACAAATGGCATTGAGGACAGGTCTCAGGAGTCTCCTTTTTGTACTTTTACTTTTTGTAATTTTATTTTTTGTAGTCACTTACTGGCTAAACTATAGGGATTAGTGATACAAAGAATTTGTGTTTTGGGGTGGGGAAGGAATTAAATCTGCAATTCTATACTCTTAAAGGCACAGAGGTGAAAAAAAATTTGAGACTGGAATATTACTAACAGAAAGGAAGCTAAGAGAAACATAACCTCGGAACTGAGCAGTATTCATTAAAAGTAGGTAATAGTTACTAGTACCGCTAAACAGAAATATAAATTATTTCAAAACTCTATGTCCTTGTTCAACCCATAATTTTTCCTTCTGTGCTTTTGAGTTATGACAGTAAGGATCTTTTTTTTTATTGTAACTTAATGAAAATAATTTAATTCAAATTGGTATATTTAAATTCATGAATATGTAGGAATCCACTCCAAGACACAGTGAGTTATAGCTGAAAGGACAACAAATTTTCACAAAAATTGCAATACAGAAAGAAGTAACTAGAAAAATTCTCACTTACTAAACACGTAATTAGGACTTGCATATAATTGCAAAACCAAATCCTCAAGGGTATCAAAGATATCCCTGTACATATATCTGAAATTATCCTTGTAAAATTGTTCGTCTAGTCAAATTTTTCCTGCCCATTAAATTGTCATGTTATAATAAAAAAGGTACAAGGGGAACATCTTAATTAATATCCATTGAAATGAGAACTGTTAATGAATTGTTTAGAAGGGCATTTCTAAATGTTCACACCAGGGTGGTGGATAAAGGCAATATAAAGAAACAATTACTTTAGTTTGCACAACTCTGTTTCAGAGCTCTGCTGTTCACCATGTGTCAAATACTGTGTTTTAAGAGGAGAAATTAAACCCGATTTTACAAAGAACTATGTTGAAAAAAAGTTTTCAGGCTTGGAAACCACAGACTTCAATTAAGAAAATTTGCATCCTATGCAGTCCTAGATTAATATTTAGGAAATCAGACCTGGAAGCAATGAGTACAGTGCTAAAATGGTGAGCTACTCCTCAGGTATGAGTGTCCAAATTGTAAAATGTTAGCATGGCCTGTAACACATATTTGTTCTCTCCAGGGGTCACGTATTCCCTGGTTATTTCTGGTCATTTTTTCACAGATATCAAGAGTTAGAGGTCACTGGAATAGATGGCAGAGACAAGTCTTTTTTTCTGAGGAGATGAAAGTTTATTAAAATGCTGTGCCACTTTGCAAGGTCCAGAGAATGGGCCTTGGCTCTATTTAATTTGCTATTACAGACTTAGTGTTCACATAGCAAAACTGATTTAATATAACTGTGTTTATTTAACTGGGGTATAGTATGTACCTTCTTCATAAATCTAAATTTCAGCATAGATTAAGCTAACCTAAATTAGGTTAAAGAACCCCAGGGCCTCTTTACTCTTCAAACAATAGAAGAAAAAAAACAAAACCAAAACTAAAACCATCACCAAAACAAACAAACAAAAACAAAACAAAACAAACAAAACCAAAAAAAAAAAAAACCACCCAACACAGATAACAAAAAGAAACAAAACCAACCAAATAAACAAAAAAACCAAAACAAACCAAAACTGAAAAGAGTAAAAAATTAGCCCAAGAATTTGATTGCTTTCTTAAGATAATTCACTGCTTTCATTTACTTCAGAAGTAGCCTAAGGACTTTCTATAAATTTCTCTCACTGTCAATTAATGCATCTCAAATAATTATCTTCTGTTACATGGGATAAATCAAGTCTTGACATCCACTTCTGCAATGTTTAACTCTTAAAATAAGCTCAAGTTTTCCTATTTTTCAAATGGTTCTATTGGTCCCAAAGACATTTCTGAGTTTACTCTTGAAGAAGTTAAATGAGTAAAATACACATTTTTGCTGTACCAGCTAATAAAATTGGTGCCAATAAGCAAAGTGTTTGTATCTGGAGAACTACAAATCTGGACCAGATTCAGAGGAGGTTAAAACATATGAAGTTTGCCTATATATTGAAAATTTGAATCATTTCACAATTGAAGAAAACAACAACAAAAAAATCCTTTTCTTTTGAAATGCATAGCAGAAATCTTGCTTCTAATTTCATAAAGATTTCATCTTGTGCCAAAAGATATAAAAGTGTCATGTGAAAAAAAAAAAAATGTACAAACAAATAGCATTTTGCATTGAGAAAAAAGGAAGTGTATTATATGAAATTTTGTGGATGTATCTTTTACTTTTTTCTGAAACCTAGTCTAGGGCAACAAACTGTAGGTAATCCTGCTTGAACAGGGTGATGGACCAGATGAGCTCCAGAAGTTCTTTTCAGCCTCAGCCATTCTGTGATTCTATAATTTGTTACAAATTACGATGTGACTTTCTCTGTAGTTTTGTACCAACAGCAGTGTTAGTAAAAAATGCTGTACCTTCATTGTCTGATGATTGTTCCATTAAATTCTTTCATAACATAATAAAATGGTGACAATTTTGAAGGCAAAAGGAAGCGGGTATAGGTAAAAAAAATCCTCTGTGATAATATACAAAAGTTTACATCATTATTCAGTTGAAATACTTACTTAATTAATGCCCAAAATAACATAAATGACAAAGTGACAGCTTATGCTCAATATTTATGAAAAAATACTACAAAAATATTGTATATTCAAATTTATATGGATTTTTTAAAAAATGCAGTAGAACTGAAAATTAATTATTTTGACATTGCTTAAATGCATTTTCTCAATTGATTAATTGGTTTTTTCCAGAATAAAATATTTTATGGAGACAAATTATTTTACCAACGAACATTTGGACATAGAATGCTTAATTTCAGAGAAGAATAATTGATCTATCAGTTAAAATACAGAGGATACAAAGAAAACTTTTCCCAATAATCAGAGCAGTCTGAGATGAAGAGAACTCTTCTGCATTTTTCTGAAGACTTTCAACATATTGCTTTATATTCACAGTTAGTTTCCTAATTTTGTGTACTAACCAAATTGTCCCACTTTATGAAAACACCTCACCTATTCTAAAGTTACTATACAAGTTTCAGATTTCTATGCAAAACCAGAAAGGGGAAAACCTTCATTTTCCACCTAAACCCACAACAAAACAAAGCAAAAATGGCAATTTGTTTTGTTTTTTCTATTGTGCCCATATTAGACAAAAGAAATATCAAACATCAAATTTGGCTTCAACTAAATATATAAAAATATATTTATATTTTTTTAATACTTACTCCAGCAAATATATCTAGTATTACATGACCTATGTTTTCTTGTCAGCATTTGAAACAGGAAGTTTTCCAGCTGGAAAATTCTTAAATATGAGTTAAAATGCATTAACATTCATCTGGTGCTTAAATAAACTCAAAAAATTGTTCTCATCTTGCCTAGATTAGTTAAAAATGTGAAAGACATTCATAGTTTCATGGATTTAGGCTCAGGTCCTATGCAGCCCCACAGAGTTACTTTCATGTAATTCTTTTGGAATTTGTAAACCTGCCTTCCTTTATAACCGAACCCTATATTTAAGTATTATATAGATCCTATCATGGATATGCAATTATTGACTTCTTCCTCTGTAAGAAGGGTCAGTTTGCAGTTCTCTTGGCTTGGTTAAGTCATAAACTTTTAAGGCAGCTGAAATTCCTAAATTAGGTTTTCTTCACAATGTGGCCTTTATATCCTATAGAAACACAGCTTAATATTTTCTAATAAGTTAAAACTGGGGTTAAAGCATAGAATTTGTTCTTTGTGAGCAATTAAAACTAAATGCAGCTCTTCTGAGACAATAATAGATGTGGACATATCTGTCCCAAATTCTGTTTATCAGGATCCTGATGACAGGAGCAAGGAGAAATAAAGATCTCTCTTTAGTGGATTACACCAAAAGTTTTCAAATGGAGGAAAATGTGTGATTTTGAGCTTTCAGTTTATTATATTTTTACCTCTTTATTATATTTTTTAAATCAGATTAAGAAAATATTTTTTTGTTCCACCTATGTGTTGCAGAACGGCTCCAAGAGCAAGGCCTTAGATCTTTGGAGGCATTGTGCGAGCAAAGCAAAGTGTAGGCCTCACATGTACGTGATTTAAGCTGAAGGGTAGAGAGGAATTCTTTGTTTAAAGGAAGAGGGCATGTGAACTGCTCAGCCTGCACAGGTGGGTTAGCTTAGCTTCAAGGACAGAGGGAAGCAGCCAAGGCTGAAGAAGAAACATACCAGTCTGATAAGATACTCTGGGATGGGAAACAAGGAAGCATCGGCATGTGAGACGGGAGAGACGTGACAGAGCTTGGTCTGCAGTCAGGCTGTTACCGTTCGCGTGATAGAAACAATGTACTCCAATTAGAGGAGTCTAAGGGCCCGTGGACACTGCTAGTTAACCAATAAAAAATGTAGGGTAATTGACACTATGATATATAAGTGGTGTGCAACACGAATAAAGTAGAAGCTTGCTTATCACTCATATTGGGTTGGCGTGTCTTGCTTCTCCTCGCCGCCGGCACCTATGTTTTGAGGGACTGTCAGAAATATAAACCCGATGAGAAGTACCCATGCCACTATATAAAAGAAGGATTGTGGTGTTTCTCTAGTCTTGTGGCACAAACCAAGTGTCATGATCGGTGGGTAAGGGGTGTGATATTCATTTGCAGTTGTCCTCAGGCTGAAAAAACACACCAGACCAGGTGTCAAGAACTGTTATGCTTTCAATATAAAGTACACTTCAATAAGTTCTCAAGTCCCACCTCAAATTCCTCAGTGCTAGTTGAGAAGCCACAACACAATACTCAGAAAGTGTTGCCTAACCAGCCACAACACAAACCTCCACAAACTCCTCACTCCCTGAGCAGTGCTCAGTATAGAGTGTGGATAGAAATGAATGGCTGTTCTTTGCCCAGCAGAAACACAGGAAGAAGAAAAATATCTCTAGTCCTTAGACCTCATGTTGGTCCTGCCACATGGGTGGTCCGAAGCTGGGGTTGTGAGACAAAGTGATCAAGGCATTTCGTTTTCAACCAAAGGCTTTATAGCTGGAGTCTCTTGCAAGGTGCTTTTACAGCATTATAATGCTTCTTGACACAATAACTAAAATTACAGCATGTGATATTGGACTTAAGTGTGCCTTTCAAAAAATTTAGAAGCCAATTTTTTAGGTTTTTTTCAGGAACAGTGTAGAATACTCACAACCTTCAAATAAGAAATGGATTGATATAATAGTATTTTAAACTGAAACTTGATGTACCAAAAGAAACAATAAAAGGATGTGCAAATTCCTCAAATAGTATCTAAATGTAAAATATGAATTTAGTTTTGAGCTCACACTACATAAAACGTTATGTACTCTTGCAGTGATGTTTCTAAGAAAATTATGATTCATAGAAGTGTAGTCACAGATCAGACACAGGACTTCAAATAATGTTCATTGTAGTGAGAGGGGAGAGCAAATGTGGAAATCGTGATGTAGACAGTATTTATTAACATATTGGAGCTTACATTTCCATCTTTACTGCACTAGAATATTTAGCTCAATGGGCACATTTTGCAAATTCTTCCAAACAGAATAGAATGGAATTTGCAAGTTCATTTCATTGTTAATGTAACTCAGACTACATAAAGAACCTAATACAATAATGAGCTATTAGATATTTAAATTAATTTGATATGTATCAAAGTATCATATTAACATTAATACCTTGTGCTTTAATTAAGCTCATGAAAGCCAGTACAAGATAAAGATGAAATGAGCAAACAACATTAGATAATAACATTCCTGTTGACAACCTAATAGCATTTTCTTTTGACCATTTAGGAACATGTTTTCTGTAGAAGTCATTCTAATTACTCCAGAAAACTGAAAAGCTAGTTACAAAAATCATTTGGTAAAGCCCTGCAACCTGTGTAAAATTTTTTGCATTAAAAGCAAAAGACAGCTCATATTTGTATCAAAATGGTATTTCATGGTCTTTAACACTTGAGCACATAGTTTTCAGCATTTCACTGTCCTTAGAAAGTGCAGTAAATTTTGTCCTATTGCTTGGTTCTAAACAATTTTACTTTTTTTCATGTTGTTTGAAACATTATTTTGACATGAATTGAAAAAAAGGTAGGTAAATGAGCACCTACACTATCATGACACTTTTCTAGCAAGCATTTTTACAATTTAGTTTCTTTCTTTCATACAGTTTTCCAAGCATAGTTGTAAAGGCATCCAACTGAATGTGAAGCTAAAAGAGCAGAAAATGGTGAATATAGATGGTCAAGGTACTCCACATAATCAGAGCAAAATTGTTAAAAAAATCTCACTTTAGAAATTTAAACAGCAATAGTAAAGCTAATACATGAAGGGAGTAATGGGTATTCAACAGCTTTCGTATGGTGTTCAGCAAAACCAGAACAGGTCTAGGGACTTAAAATTATGCATCATTCAAAACCTTCTCATGTTAAAACTAAAAGTTTTGGAAGCCAAAATTTAATAAAAAGCCACTGTCAGAAGACTAAGTATCCTAGTTCTTCTAAAGGTCCCAGGTTCTTATAGGTTTTTATCATTACTTGTTCCTATTTTGAAAGACTGAAAAATTCATTTTAGTTCAACACATTTTGGAAGTTACTAGAATTATTGCTGAAAACCATCTCATTAGGACAATTAAACAAAATGGGGAAAGAATTTGATATGGAATCTTACAGCGAGTTTAAAAGTCTTAAGAGACTCTCTTGTCAGATTTCTTCTGTCACTTTGCTATCTGGTATATATGTTCACAGACATACACATTGCACACATATAGATATTCTTCTATCAAATTTTTGTTTATCTAGTGTCTTTCCTGCTTTGAAAATCCATCTGTAAAAAAACTACTTCTAACTGGTCAAGAGATAGTAAATGCAAAGTTATTTTTCTCCTTCTGCTTTCAAAATTTCCAAATATGCATTTCAATATAGGATATACTATCTGTTGATGATTTTGACCATAAATTATTGATAAATTATCAATATGTCACGTATATGTCACATATATGTCATATATGATTAATTTTAGTTATTGACATATTTTATCAATAACAGTTAAATACAACAAAGTACATAGCTATAATTCACAATAAATTACCTATAGGTAAAATACAGTTTGATGGTTTCTGATTCTTTACTGGGCTTCATTTTAGTGAGAGGTTAAAAAAAGAATATCCCTAAAAATCCCTAGCAGACAAGAATTGCTTGGGCATGGTTTGAGGTTAAAAAGTGATCACTTGAGTGCAGGTAGGCTGGAAATTCACAAGCACATGTAACTTTTGGGAGTAAATATTTATAACTTGAGAATACTGATCATATTACAACTCACCCAAAACATGTGTGTCGTTCAGCTGAACTGGACTTTGAGCAATGGATCATTAAAGGGAGTTTTTTGAAGGCTTCATGAGAACTCAGATTACACTTGGCCAAGTGTTTCACACAGTTTCCTGTCACTGTCAGAACTATATCTCTGTGTGTCAGTGAAAGGGGAAGGAAGTATTTTTGATCTTCAGAAAAGCAGGAAAGAAACAGAAATGCTACCAAGCCCTTTAAAGTGTTACAGTTTAAAGCACTTAGAAGTTAACAAATGCGCATCAAGCAGAAAGTTCACTTGGAAACTTCTCATTATCTTTAAGTCAAAATACTTCTGTAGTGGAAGGAGTGTAGGTTGCCTACACTGTACATTTGGCAGTTTCTTCTACTTTCCTATAGTACCTTCTCTACTCCAATGAGTCACTCACTGAGGACTCCAATCAATATTTTCTGTAGATAAATCACTCATTTTTCAATGTTTTACAAGCAGCTCAAATTTAAGAGTTGTACTCATCCAGATGGATGAAAGCAGAACTTTTATTAAAAAGGAAAAAAAAATTCTTTTATCAGAGCTTTTGTGTACCTAATCCTTGATTCTACCAGCAACAACTTCATTCATAAAACCTGAGGTGTGGGATCTGTCTTTACCTCATTATTGTCCTATGTTCTCTAGTGGAAGGAATTAATAAATGCTTTCACTACTTTTTAAAATTTCTTCCTTCTATTAGCAAGTAATTTCTCTTTGTTCACAGGCTAGATTATTTTTACAGTCTCTTTTCTTATATCCTCATTAATAATCATAATTTCAGCTACTGAATTTTTCTACGTCAACCTGTATAATGAAAATAAATCTATTCAAAAAGTAGAAATTTTATAAGTGAAGTTTGATATTTTTTTTTAATCAGCAGGTGCAGCTTCCTTTACATACATATTCATATACATACATATTCCTATACAAACATACTTTAGCCAAGAAAGTCTTTAAATTATCCATATATATATATCATTTCAGTATGACTAGAAGAACATTGAGGACCTGAAGAAATCAATTAGTATTTTTTAAAATTCTGACAGTTTTCAAAAGAAAGTTATTTTTGGAACTGTCAGCTCAATATTTATTTCTAGCAAAATATGGCAATTTTTTACTCAGAACTCAACAAGAAAATGTAATTAAACAATAATAAACTGTTATCAAATAACTCTAATGAAATCAAATGACATTTTTAATGAAATTCCAAGTTTAATCCAAAAAGATGGAATTTTCCTGTTTAATTTTTGACATATGATATGTCCAGTTTAAGAAACAGAACTATTCCTAAGCAACAATGGATCAGAGAGACATCTTTTTTGGGTGCATGTAGTTTCTTCTTCAGAGACTGTATATGGTCATACAGATACTGACAGGAATGATTAACATGACCCCTAATTATTTCAATTCCAAAATCTGGAAATTTTAATTGATTTTTAGTGATAAAATATGCCTATCAATCTTGGTTACACACTAAATCCCAATATCTCTATTCTTTACATGCATCTCTGAGGACAGAACTTACATGGAGTATTTTAAAAGTCCTCTTTCAAGATCCCAGTTTTAATACATATATACATATATCTCCAGAAAATATTTTTTTTATCTATGTAAAATGCAACATTTTCCATTACAAAGTCTCTAGACCACTGATAGGGCACAAGTACTTTGATTTAACGTTTCTCCAAATATTCTTTTCGCCAGGAGAGGTGACCTTTCAATCTTTTCACAGGATTCTTCTCAGAGTTCTCACCTTAAATCAGAGGCCATGTGAAAATGACTCTACTATACTATCTCTGATCCGATTTTGTCCTGTCTTTACCGTACCTGGGATCCACTTGAAATGACTTCCTACGGATTTCCAGCATCTGCCAACGCTTGTAGTCAGTCATTGTAACAAGCCACCCTGTCATTTTATTTTAACACTTTCCTAGGAATGTGCATCAAAAAGCTCTTCTAGGCTCATTCCATCTGTCCAGAATCATAATTTTGTTTCTTTCTTCTTGAAAAGGTTATTAATTTATTGATAATCATTGATGATTTATCAAAGTTTACAACATTTAGGTATGAAAAAGGGATTAGAAGAGATCATCAGGCATTTGAAATTATTCTATCTTTACGAAGGTGACAGGGAACTTTGAAAAAATACCCCACACGTTTTCAGTTTAACTTAAAAGAAAAAAAATATTACAGGCTCTTATCATTTGAAATTAGAAGTAGCTCAGTGTACATCCTCACTAGTGAAATTAATCACTATTAATTAATGACATTAATCACAAATTAATGAACTTAGTATGAAGAATCCCTCTTCAAGTGACATCCTGAAATTGGCTGTTATTTCCCCTAAAGTATTCTAATGTATTTTCATAATCTGTCTCTACAGTAAAAGATGATTACAGTTGTCCTGTGAAAGAGCACTCCAAAATCAGGTGGATGATGCACAGTCTTAAAAGATGTACCCTTAGTTGAGTTGCGCCAGGTTCTATATGTAGATATTAGTAGGACAAATCTCATTAAAGAAAAAGCAAACAAAAAACCTTAAACCAACAACCCTCCCCCACCCCCCAAACTAACACAAATAATTTGTAATTTAATTAATGTGTATTAAACAGCCTGTATGTGCCAAAAGCAGACTGAAACATGAACTAAGAAATTATCTAATTAAGATATATATTAGCCCAATAACCCTGAAGAAAAAATGATACACTGGTATTTAATGTCATGTGATCACAGGAAATGTGAGAAATATTGAGAAGTTTCGAGTTAATTAAAAATTTCCTTAGCCAGAGAGTACTTGTATTTTTCAGGAGCAGAGAAGAGAATTCAACTAAAGTACAATTACTTAAAACATATGGTAACTTTATTTTATGTTTTATTGTCTGGAATTTAATTTGGAAAATTTCTGAAGGAATATTTTCTATTGAATTCAGTCTCATCATCAGTGATAAGGGCAGGTTACACAAAAGGACATGAGCCTAAAAACACTTCATGGCATTAGGCTTATTCCACTGGCTTGAACCTGAAGATTGTAACCACAGCTTTAATTCACCCCGCAGTCTAGTAAGTATGAATTCAAATGGGCTTGTACTCACAGCTCTCAGCACACTAAGCAGGAGATGTCTAAAGTAGTTGATAGCATTCCCTTCAAAACTTGTCTTTGAAGCCCCAGCTCTTTAAGAGTTTTTTTATTCCTACCTCACTACTTTCATTTAGATACCCTTAATGCTAATGTCTGTACCTGCCAGATAGAAACTAGAAAAACTTTATTTCTTCATTGATAATAAAATGTATTCATTTAAATTTAAATATCCACATGGGTAAAAGCCTAGAGTTAGATGATGTGTAATCCACCCCTTTTGAATAATTTCCAAAAAACATGAGTTAGACAGCTTGAATCCGATTTCAAGTATGTGAATCCCAGGTGGGTATATATTTCATTTATTCTGCCAAATTGCTGGCAACTGTTGATACATTGAATAACAGGAAACTAAGTTTCTAGACTAATTAAAAAATAAACATTTTATGTTCAAAGTATTCCGTGTTAAAATTTTGGAATGCCTTTTTTTAGTACTCTGAGTGCTTTTGAATTTTCTTATTAAATGTTTTAGAGAGCTGGAATGTGAAAGTCAGTCTTATATTTCAAGTCATCAGGCCCACGCTCTACACTACATATGCTCATAAAGCTATTTTTTGGTTTCTCTTCCCAGTCACAGCTGAAGGTGCCCAACAGCTTACTTTTCTAGAGTTCCTATTTGCAACGTGGAGGCACAGATCTCTTTCCAGCAGAAAGCTGGAGGGCCTTCCCTGCGGTCCTCCAGCGCAGTCACATCTGTGGATTTCTGGATGATACACGGAAACTCCATCTAAAATCACAGTCTTCAGAATAAATCTAGATTACTACCTAACTCTAAAGTATGTAAGAAAGATGGTTTCAGTTCAGCCCTTAGGAGTGCAGAACAGTCTGGGATCTGCATGGCTGGGGAGCAGCTCTGTGGAAAGGGGTTCCAATGGACAGCAAGCACAAAATGATCAAATAGTGTGCAGCTGCTGTGGCAAAACAAGCCAGCAGGGTGCTGGGGTGCAACAACAGCATCACCAGCAGAGATACAGAAGCTATTATCCCTCTCTGCTCAGCACTTGTTACACCACACATGTAATACTGCTTTCAGATGTGGTCCCCACCAAGCAAAAATATGTTGGTAGGCTGGAGAAGGTTCAGAGAAGTGTCACAAAGCAGATCCAAACACTGGGAAGCTGTCATGTGAGGACAGTCTGAGAGAAATGCATTTGTTCAGTCTTGAAAAAAGCAAGTTTTGGGGAGACCTTGTGACCCTGTCCCGGTATTTAAAGGGTGGCTATAAAGAAGTTTGCAAGCAGTCACAAGGAAAAGATGAGAGGTAATGTGTACAAGTTACTCTTGGGGAGATTCTGACTGGACAGAAGAGGAAAATTTTTCACAATGCCAGTGAAATAATGTCATTAGGAAAGTGGTGAGTTCCCCAATGTTGGACACTTTTATGCCTCAGTTGGACAGGGTGCTGGGCCATCTTGTCTAGATTTTGCTTTTGCCAAGAAAGTTAGGACTAAATTATCCTTGAGGTCACTTCCAACCTGGTATTCTATCGTACTATGATTCTATGATTTGTAGCTACTAACTGTAGCTTGGCTTTATACAAGAAAAAACTGACACTTTGAATCATGAGTCATCTGCTTTTTCTGGCCAGAGAGAGTGCTCTTGCCATAGACTCACATCATTTCACTGTACTGTATCTGTAAAGTCTGGGTGCCAGCTTTATAGAGGGAAAAATAACTCTACTGTCTGAGCATTCTTATAGACCTTAACTGAGTTTCCTTTCCAATAGGAGCAACATTAAAATGTTATCTAATGAAAATGAAGTACTTTCCGTTCTTCATTGTAAACCATAGCTTTGCCTCATACATTTATTCCTGAATTAGACTACTTTGGTGGATAGAAACAATACAACCTTATCCATAACCAGTTTTAGGAGTCATGTTAATAAAATAGAATTATTGTTCAATATTTTTTGTGTGTTTCTTGAAAAAATCTGTCAGATTGAATAATAAAAAACGTTATAAAATAGGCTTAAAATTAAAAGAGAATAAAATTCACCTGTCTTATGTTTCCTCCCCCCACCCCTTCATAACTTATCTACCAGTCTTAGCACAGACATAGTAAATCTGACTCTGTGTTCCCTGGTTCTCTGTCTTTTTTGACCTTTTTAGCATAGTGGCATGTGCCTGAGAATGTTGTCTCAGCAGGAAAGGATGGCTTTCCTACAAGACCAAGCAGTTAGCTGGGGGAAAGTGTATGAGTAAAGAGGCTGCAGTATGCCAAGCAGAGGAAAGCAGGAGAGAGAATGAGGCAAGCTTTGCTTGCTCTGCAATTCTTTAGAAAATGCTGAATTCTGTCTGGCCCTTCTCTGGGGGCCTAAAACAACTTCATAATGACTAAGGGGGTAGTTTCAGTTAATTAGCCCTGAAGATCACAAAGCAAGTTTTTACTACTCTTCCAAAAAACCCCTTAGATTCTCCCTAGATATAACAAAAACTTCTGTCGTCTTTCCATTCCCTTTCCTTTACAGTTCCTATGAGAAATGATCCGTTTGTTACTTGACTCAGCTTCTGGCTTAAGTGACCTATGAAGAGAAGACCACAATTTTCTAGTTTGTAATAGCTCACACAGTCTGCTCCAAAGGAAAAAAAAACTTCAACCTCCCACCCCAGACAAGAGAAATTGGCACCTTTTCTTCACAGCATCTGCTGGTTTTGGCTGGGGTAGGGTTAATTTTCTTCACAGTGGCTGGTATGGGGCTGTGTTTTGAATTTGTGTTGGAGACAGGGCTGGCAATATAGAGATGATTTTGTTATTGCTGAGCAGGGCTTGCACAGAGTCAAGGTTTTTTATGGTCTTTTATGCTCCTCATACTGCTCTGCTGGCAAGAAAATTGGGGGTGCATGGGAAATTGGGAGGGCACACAGCCGGGACAGGTAACTCCAGTTGACCAAAGGGATATTCCATACCATATGGTCAGTATATAAAGTGGGGAAGGAAGACGGGGGGATGTTTGGAGTGATGGCATTTATGTTCCCAAGGATTTGTTAATGCGTGAAGGGGCCATGCTGTCCTGGTGAAGGCTGAACACCTGCCGGCCCATGGGAAGCATTGAATGAATTCCTTGTTTGTTTGTGTGCATGGCTTTTGCTTCCCTTTTTAAACTGCCAATCCCAGCTCATGAGTTTTCCAGCTTTTATTCTTCTGATTCTCTCCTGATGCTGCTGGTGGGGTGGCTGTGTGGCATGCCTGGGGTTAAACCATGACACAGCTCAAGACAGTCTTTCTGAAACATGCTGAAGTCATGAAATCTAACAGTCCAGGATCCCTTCTGTACCACCCCATACAATATACCTGCTAAGAAGGCACAGAGTAATGGAAAACAGTAAAACATCTGTGTTTAAATCCAAAATATATCAGAAATTGTACAAAAAAATCAAAACTTCATTTACTGAGAAAGCAAAAATCACCTAGAACTTAGTGAGACAAACCTGTGACAAGAAAGAGTCTAGAACTGAGGGAAAGAAGGAAGAGATCAGAGGAGATTTCAGGTGGTTCAAACTCATCTAACACTAAAAATCGCAGTGAGTGGGTGAACATGCAAACAGGATCCTTCAGGGAATGGCAATTGAAAGACTTGCCAACACCACCTTACTTTTGTTTCCCTCAGGACAGAACCAATTTCTCTGAAGGACCAATGGAGTGAAGCTCTGAAGAGAATGAACTACTAGTTACTGTGAACAGTATGAATGACCAGGCTAGCAGTGTGCTGCTGGACTTTCTCTTTTCTGAATCTTCCAACCAAGCATTAAGTGAAGGCACAATGCCAGAGGTAGGTGTTCAATCGACATGTGTGTTGTGTCAAAACTGGCATCAAGCTTAGATGGAGAAAAGAAAATGTGTTCTCAAATATTAACATCAGTTCTTTGTTTTTGTAGTGTTTCCTGAATGGGCAGACAACGAAGAATTTCATACACTTTCAGCAGCCCACATACACTGAGTGAGACCTTGAGCAATGCACAGGTGTTTTGCCAGTATTTGTCACGATTCTCCTTCATGATATGCTACTGATGGTATTCACAATATGATTATTGAATAATTTAGGTTGTAAAGCATCTCCAGAGTCATATCTTCAGTCTTCATAATACTGCAGTCCCAAGCAAGCAATTTTGTTCAAATTCTCTTCAAAAGCTCCCTGGAACTTCAGACTAAAACACTAGCACTCACAATCTGCTGGCATTAATACACTTATTTGTGGAGATCAGTTTCTCAAAGTTTTGTAGGAAGCTAAAATAATGTTTCAAAGACGAAGAATATCTGTTTTTTATTGCCTAATGCTTGCATTGACCCTATTGAACTATAGGCAATATGCCAGAAATCTTGGAACAGTTTAGGCACTCTTTCTTATTAATGCTATTACTGGTATCTGTCCATCTTGCAAAGCAATAGATCAAAAGACATGATCAAAGATCTTTTTTTTTTTTTTTGCCTAAAACAAAACATAAATTTACACAGGGATATGGTAATGTGTTAAGCCTGACTGGATGCCAGGCACCAAAGCCACTCAATCACTTCCCTTCAAAAGTGGACAGAGAAGGGAAAATATAATGAAAGGTTCATGAGTGTAGGACCAGGATTCGGTTTATCTAGTTTTTAATCACAGTTCTCTTCAGAACAGTTGTTCTCCCCTTGTATTCTTAACATTGATATAATGTTACTGTTCTCTTCTTCATTACTGAGAATGAGCGGCATTGAACTGATCATTTGTGTGCTGATTACAAAACATTCTGTTGATTCCTCATTAACCTCTATGAACTGCTGAGAAATACTGAACTGACCTGACATATTTTTATAGTCCCCTTTGCGGCTTGCCAGGCACTTAATCACTATAGCTCCGAAGAAATTACTTACAACTTTGTCAGCGTACACTTTATTTTCACATTTACGCCAAAATAATGAATATTTGGAATGTTTACATGGAGGTCAAATAGAATAGAATATTTTTTTTCAAAAAAAGTAGTTGCAATGTGGAGCAAATTACAATGACATCCAATTGAAACAACACAGAAACAGAAGGTTCAGAAAGAAGCTAATATTTTTTCAGATAAGGAAAATATTGACTGTGACAGCACTGACAATATTTCAAGGGTTATATCTGTTGCTTGGATATAATTAAGTAAGTCATAGCTAATTAGGGATAAACTGAGAGAACCAACCCAAAAGACGTAATCAGGCTCAATTCATAATGTTTGATTTACACTCCTGAGTGTGCTCTTGTTTTCAGGCCTTCTGGTTAGAGTTCATTTCACCAAGATTTATTGCCCACATCTGAATCAGCCCATATCTGAACATTGTTCACAGTCAATTGTAGTGGGTCTACCCTGGCTGGATGTCAGGTACCCACCAGAGCCACTCTATCAGTCCCCTCTGTAACTGGATAAGGGAGAGAAAATATAACAAAAGACTCATGAGTTGAGATAAGGACTGGTAGAGATCACTCACTGAATACTATCATGGGCAAAGCAGACTCTGCTTGGGGATCTTAACTGAATTTATTGATAACAAAATTAGAGCACAATAATGAGAAATAAAATAAATCTTAAAAACACCTCCTGCCACTCCTTCCTCCTTCCCAGGCTCTACCTCCTCCAAGTTCTCCAAGAACTTCTTCCACTTGGGTCACTCTTCCATGGGGTGCCGTCCTTCTGGCACAGCCTGTTTCAACATAGGTCTCCCACATGGTCACTAGTCCTACCAGGAAACCTGCTCCAGCATGGTCTCCTCTCTCCAAAGGTCTGCAGGTTCCTGACAGGAGCCTTCTTCAGCACAGGATTCTCATGAGTTCGAAGATGCCTTTGAGGCACTCACCTGCTCTGGTGTGGGTCTCTTCCATGGGCTGCGGGTGGATCTCTGCATCATCTTGCTCTCCATGGGCTGCAGGGGCACAGCTGCTTAACCATGGTCTTCACCACGGTCTGCAGGAGAACTTCAACTCCAGCACCTAGAGCACCTCCTCCCCCTCCTTTTCCACTAACTCTGGTGTCCAAAGCAAAAATCAACTCTCTTCCAGCTAAAATTATTCACTACTTCAGATATATATGTCTACTGTGTATCTGCCTACACTTGGTGAAAAATCCTTCTTGTGTCTGAATGCATTTCCAAATTTATTTCATTTCTGGAAGTTTTTTGCTTCTACCAGTTCTTCCTACTTTTATTTATTTTTTTTTTATTATTATTTTTTTTTAATTTTCCTGTTCAGTTTGCTTCAAGAGCAATACCTGTACATGTATCTAACTGTATCTATTATTGTACAAAGTATACACAAATAATTTAATCAGTAGGACTTTTATCTATATCTCCCTTTTTTTGCGTTGTCTTAGGTTCTCCAAAATAAAATAATTTTCTGGAAATAATTGAGTTGTGATGAAGGATGCTTTTTTCCTGCATCAATATATACCACTGTACTCTTACAAGTTCAGATGATTTTTATTCACTTATCTTGATTCAGCAGAGAGCATGATACAGAAATAAATTGAATAGCAGTGACAAAGTGATTAAAGAAAATAAATATGTAAGGTTCTCTTCTTGCATATCAGCGCACATGACATTGCTGATCATAAGAAATCATTATCCTGACATGCAAGAAGACATACCAGAAGAATATACCAGTCTCCATTTTCCTGGATTGTTCATGACTGAAGACATAGGAGACATTCAGGACCTTCCTTCTGGGACTCATTAAAAATCAGGGGTTTTCTCTATAAAAAGTAAATTTTTATTTTTCTTTAGGATATAAAATATCTAAGTAGTTGCATCATTATGGTATTTGGAAAACTGAAAAGAAGAAACATTGTAGGCTTCCATATGTAATTCAAGTAAATATGAATTTCACTAGGCAACAGTAAAAATAACTTACAGTTCTGGTACAATTTCCTTTAGCAGAAAGCCTCATACAATAAATTTTATCTGCAATTTGAGTATATTTCTGAATTCCATACTAGTACATAAAATGAAGTAAGATAGCTGCAGCCTGATAAATATTTTATATATCCTGACTGGATAAACAGATTCAGATGCATCCCAATACATGATGACTACCATTAGTCATAGTCACCTCTTTATGGCCTCAGCCTTCTGGAAAATTTAATTCATTTGTTATGCTCTGTGCATAGCCTGACAGCCATGAATATAATAGGCATTTGTTCCTTGCCTGCAACAGTCAGGTCACAATGTCCAAATGTTCACAATGCACATTCAGTGTTACTGAGCAGAGAGCATTGTGGTCATGCAGATGTCAGATAGGAGGTTGAAGTCATGCAAGACAGGGAAATGTTATCAGTGCCTCATGGACATCCGTTTCCACAGAAGATGAGGAACAACACAGACTCCAAAACTTCTGAGTCTGAATAGGAACAAAATTTGACCTTGCTTTCTTTAACAGGGTGAAAAAGAGCAGGTAGGTTACAAAAATGTAAACATACTAATAGGTCAACCCAAATTTTGACTGTTATGCAAATATACCTATAGCAAAAGCATAAGGAAAAAAAAAGGAAATATTCCCAAATTCACTAGCTGTACTTTCAAATCATCAGGGTTTTATTAATGCAAAAACTACATAGATATTCTTAAATTTTGAAATGAACACACAGCCACTAGTAGGTACAAAACTTTATTCAGTCAAAAAGGGCAAAAGTTGAAGTGAGTACTTTTTACACCAAAAAAAAAAAAAA
>VZRN01001879.1:1319246-1330563 GCA_013397935.1 Dasyornis broadbenti
AAGGGAGCAGATGGGAGAAGATGCCTATCCTAGGCATACTGAGAGCATTCACCAAGTAGCAGGACTAGAATAAGGTCCTATATCCTCAAGGAACTTCCATAAAATCTCATTGATTCCCTTCCTTAAGAAGAAAAAAAAATTAGAAGATGATAGCAGGGAAACAGCCATGCATATTCTTCTTTCTTTTAAATACTTGAACGCCCAAACTGTTTGAGTATAATCCTATTGAAAGAATTGTCACACTTTCTGTAGTCAGAAAAAAATCCTCACTGTAGATAGCACTTATAAAAATCACCTCATGACCTTGCCTTAATGTAGACCAGTGATCATGTAATTTGTAAATGTGAATTGTAGCTTTTTCTGTAAATAGACTCATATAACTCCAAATGTGGTCAGTTGGAATACAAGCAAAGGAATTGTTTTTCTTCCCTGAAAGTGACAGGATGTTACATTGTATTTTCTAATTAGAACATGTTTCTACTTAGGTGTCACTTAATGGATAGCAGGTTCGAATTCCTTTGTGATGCTGTATTGGATGCAGTTGGAAAGGTTTTGGTATGGGGAGAGAACTGCAGTGGTGACGTCTTTGAGGAGCTGCCAAGGCTGCCCTGCTCCAAATACAAATATTTCCAGCTGGGGCCAACAGACCCACCACAGGACATGGCTGAGCCTAGCAGCCACCATGGTGGCAGCTCTGGTAATGTGTTTTTAAGAAAAGGCAAAACATTCACTAAGAGGAAGGAGAAGATTTTCTGTTCTTTTTATGTTTTATGAGTGATAGTAATACTTCTAGGCACCACAACACAGATACAAGTGAAACATGGATTGAAAGCAATGATAAAAGTAAAGCAGTTAGGAGTCTACTATTATGCTTCTGCCTAAAGAATGAAAAAATAGTTACATAGATAGTCACTCAACTGGAATAAGAAGACTAAACCTTAAAATCCCTTAAAAGCTTCTTTACCAATCGAAATGACCCCTTATTTCCACTCTATATAGTGGGTGATTGGATATCTAAATCACAGCTAGTTGCCTACACTGTTCATGCTTAACTTAAGGTGTCTAAATCTGGAACTGAATCCAAGTGGCACTTACTGAACATAGGCTTATTCCAAAGTTTTAAAATAAACTCAATTACAGGACACAAGGGATTTCTGTATACAAAAGAGGGAAAAAAAAAAAAAAACAACCCAAAAACTGAATCTGCAGAAGCAGAAGCATGGCCTACTAAATTTAGAGTGACACAGAGATATGTGTGCAAACCCACATATTTCCAAGAAAAATAAAAGAGACATGTCACATAATGTTTTTATACTCAGTAAAATCACACATTCTATAAACTTTTTACAATCTAGTGGCTTTGTTTTATTTTATATATATGTATGTGAGTATTTATATATGTATGTATTTATATATGTGTATGTCTTTACATGTGTGTATGTACATATATGTATATATATGTGTGTGTATATATATATATGTAAAGCTAATAACTGAGTAATTTCAAAGTCTGGGTACTCCTTCAAAAAGGGAGAAGACAATACCTCCATCAGTAGGAGAAGACTATCTTTCTATTTTACATCCAAAGTTGATGTCTTTCAGCACATTAGTTCTCAAAACCGATCTTTTATACTTGTAAGAATTCAGTTTGTAATGAACTTTTAGAACGAGAGATCAGCCACTTTTATTATCCTGGTATGCTGTAGCCTGATTACAAAAAGAAAAAGAAATTATGGAAGATGCTACAATATTTTACTGACTCATAAAATTGTGGTTGTAGACTGGCATATCTATAATTACGAAAACTAACTCTTCTAATGCAATGCAGGCATTAAAGGAAAATTCCATTAGTAACCTACAAAATAACACAATATTTATGTGTTCTCACATAAAAGAAGAAAACAATTTGACAAAGTGTATTTGCATTTTGGTTTGTGTTTTCTTCTCAAAATGAAATACAGGTCATAAAGAAGAATATTGGATTGTAACACCAAATACTGTCTTGAATCACTTTATGTTTTTAATTGTTTGTTCCTTGTTCAGTTAAGCCATAAATAATTATTTTGAAATAATCACTTTCTTCTGTAATGTCAAGGTCAGTATTGCTCATTTTAACTTCTGAAGCTTCTTTACATCAAGCTGAAAATCTTGCCTTTTTCAAATTATTTCTCTATGAAGTAAATAGTCTCTCTAGCTCCCCAAAACAGCTCATCCTCTCTTCTACCTCTTCTACCTTTCATCAAGGTGAGGCAATAGGGGTTGGAAAACATAAAAGAATCAAAATCCCTTTCAGTATGCAAGGGTCCTAGAATTCAATTCATGTTAGTCTCAGATTTAAGGTTGAACATGCGATTTTATTTACCTCATATAATCAATAGGGAGAAATAGGCACCTAAAAGGTTGATTGATGTGTCAACTGTTAAAAGCATCTCTTGTAAAGTCAGCTGAACCATATTTGGAGGATTCAGTTTCTCTACAATGACTTTAAAAGAAGTTCAAAATGTAATAGCTTTAGATATCTGATTCAACATGTAAGATTTCCCTGAGGTTATTTAGAGTTTTAAAGTCACGCTCTTGACTTCATCTATTAAATCAGTAGAAACCAGAAGGATACTGTTGAAATAGAGTAAGAAAGAGGCATGGAACTTAAAAGAAAATTGATTGTATATTGGCAGACAGAAAAAAATCAGTTTAGAGCATAGACTCTGTTTCTATTATATTGTATATTCATGAGATCATAATGTTGAAAAGTGATAAAATTATTAGCTGTGGAAAATATCTGAGTTTGCATTTGTTTTGGGTGTGTGGGTCTTGGTTTTTTTTATAAGCAAGAATACTCAGACAATATTGATGAGTGATGATAACAAAGAAGAATTAATGATGATGTGCAGTTGCCCTTACAGGAAGATAAGAAAATCCATGAGTAAAATTAATGCTTTGTTCATCCAAAAATTCAATTTTCTGAACAATTTCTATTTTATGTGCATTATGATTGTTTTCCATGTAATGGTAATGGGTCAGATCTCCGCCCCTAAAAAAAATTATGAATATGCATTATACTGTGCCTGTAATGGTTGGTGAAAGGGACAGGGATCTGCTCCAAGGCCATCTGACACTGATTGGTTTATGTCAATGCTGTTTGGGAGTAGTCCCATGTATAACAAAAACTCTTTGGAAAAAGGTAGCTACAGTCGTTCAGAATACAGCTAGAGAGCTCCCACACGTTGAAGGAACGTAAAATTTCAGGGGTCCTCTGAGTGCTTTCATTCAAGCTGAAAAATATGAGGAAAGCAAGATGCATTTAATTATATTATGTTTGTTTGTTGTTTTTTTATTTTCTTTTTTAAAGAAAAGTAGTATCTACTTCCCTTAGTGAAAATGAGTGTTAAAACATGGCATCAAGAAGAATATGGGATCAGTCATCACTGTGTTTCATAAGATGTCCTGGTCTTTCAACTCTCCTCTCAAGTCCACCAGGGTGAGGGAGAAAGGGTGGTGGGTGTGTGTGGAGTGAATGGCTGACTGATTTTTGTCTCTATGTGGCCATAAAACTATGACACAAGTATAAAAGGAAAAATTACATTTTTAATAACAGTCCACAATTAGCTCTCAACCCCCTTCCCTCAACCAACCAACCAAAAACCCCAATTTTTTTGGCTCTCCAAAACTGCATTATTAGTACAAATGAATGAACACAACAAGGGATACGTGGAAAATTATGAATATTTCCCCTGGTATTATATGTATATACTCTGTTGGTATTGTATATTTTTGTCATAAGTTATTATCTTCTGAAGTGCTCTACCAAAGCTGTAGAAAAATTCTTTCAGCCAAGAACAATTTATTCGCTGACACGTACATTGTATTTCTGCCATTTCTGTGTTATCTTTGCTGTAAAGATGGAAGTATTTATGCCACAGTTTGTAAGTTCTTCTGGCAACTTTTCAAAGCTGCTTTATTGTTACCGAGCACTGTGAAGTGCTTTTGCATCATGTTGCTGTGATCTAGCTTTCCATTTCACTCAAGTTTCATTTGCTGATACAATCAAGCTATACTCTTGCTACACATTCATTATTCTTTTGAAAAATGGTGTATATATAGTACTAGAGGATCAAAGAATTATTATGAGGAAAACAGAAGAAATATACTCAGCTCCTCCACAGTCCTCTGTTTATTAATTTAATCATTGTCCAAATTACATTGTCTCATATTACTAGAAGAGAAAAGCACAAAGTCTTATTTTAATGCCAGAAATTACTATGAAATATTCAAATTTCTACTTGTAACAAATCTTGTTATTCAAATATCAGAAATTAAATTATTTTGTCTTATAAATTCTAATTAGAGGCAGGAAGTTTGTCACAGAATTCACACCTATAAAACAATACAATATAAAAGAACCAATTTGCATAGAAGCATTGTGAAGTCCTACTGATGTTTCAAAACTGTATCCAGTCTATCTTTGTCCTTATAGACTATTGGTTGCTAACACTTGGACCTACAAATAAGTTTTCTAACAGTTGTGAAGGAGAATGAAGAACTACCGGATTGAAGAACAGGGAGCTGGAGGATTCCTCCTGGGCTGAAGGAGTTTGCAAGGTGTAAATTGCTCAGAAATTCCTCCTCTATTTAGTTTTTGATTTAGACTTATTAATAGCAATCATCACCATAGTGTGAGATTTCTACATATCCATAGGAAAGGGTAACAAGAAAGATTGCCTTAAAGTGATGATGTGTAGTGTTGCAGAATGGCTCCGAGAACAGGGCCACGAATCCGTGGAGGCTCTGTGTGAGCAAAGCAAAGTATAGGCCTCACATATACATGATTTAAGCTGAAGGGTAGAAAGGAATTCTTTGTTGAGAGAAAAAGGGCATGTGAACTGCTCAGCCTGCACAGGTGGGTTAGCTTAGCTTCAAGGACAGAGGGAAAGCAGCTAAGGCTGAAGAAAAACATACCAGCCAGATAAGATACCCCGGGATGGGAAACAAGAGAACATCTGCATGTGGGATGTGAGAGACGTGACAGAGCTTGGTCTGCAGTCAGGCTGTTACCGTTCGTGTGATAGAAACAATGTACTCCAATTAGAAGAGTTTAGGGGCGCGTGGACACTGTTAGTTAGCCAATAGAAAATGTAGGCGTAATTAACACTATAATATATAAGTGGTGTGCAACATGAATAAAGTGGAAGCTTGCTTATCACTCATATTGGGTTGGCGTGTCTTGCTTCCCCTCGCCGCCGGCAGTGTAGTGTGAGAGATGATCATAAAAATGTTTAGGGATAGTTATTTTCTATGAAACAGTGGGGAAATGGTCTATAAAAATAGAAAAAAATTAAAGTTTTGGTTTTCATTTTAAGTCTCAGAACTTAAATGTAAAATGGGATAAAGAAATAAGAATTAGATTCCTCTCTCTTTAGACAGGAAAATCAAGACAAGCAGGAATTTAATCTTACATATTTTAAGCAATAAAAGCATGTTTATCTCACTGTAAAAATGTAAGATCTTGTCACAGTTTTCTTCCCTCTCTGACACTCAAAACCATTAGATTTTATCACACAATGGTGGAGGATTAAAGTTCTGAATTTAAAGCTTCTTCTTAAACTTTTCTGAAATAGAACATTACTTTTAAAACAACCTTTAAAAATCTTTATATTAAAATATGCAGCATGACTTTCTACAACTCTGGAAATATGTTGCAAATAAAAAAAAAAAATGCCCAGCCTTTCCAGAGACTTGTGCTGGTCTCCCATAACCACCAGCACTTTAAAGGGGTTCAATCTTATTTATACGGATATCTAAGAAAATGCTGCCTAAGCTGCCCGTTATAGAAAATGCTGTGTCCAGAATTTTAACTCACTCCAAGCAATTCAGCGTGTCATTCCAGTCTTGAGGGAGAGTCACAGTGCAACTGCTTGTCAAATATCAGATTTGCTTTAAAATTGCTTTAATGACTTCTACGACAACATACAGTTTTGGATTTACAACCAGGGCACAGGAGTGGTAACGGGGGTGGGAGAAGTGAGGGAGTAAAACGTATGTTGTAATACAAATAGACCAGTCTAATAAAGAAGCTTGAATCCTCCATCATCTGTAGAGCAAAATAAAAGCCAGATTTTTTAAAGAGATATTCAGAGTCTTAGTTTTTTTTTACATAACTAAACCCTGAAAAGTGTTATAGTTGAAGAATCCTAAACAGCGTTTCTAAGTATGGTCGTAAGCAATAAGAGGTGCTTTTGGTTGTACATCCCAGAATGCATTATTTCTTTACTAGGAAGCACTTCAAGAAACAGCCATGTTTCTGGAAGAAGTGGACAAACTTAAGAAATGGAAAAATATAAAGAAATTAACAAATATGTATATGGTTGAGGTATCTTCTTACCACATATAAATACATATATAATGTATATATGTGTGTGTATGGACATATATGTGAACAAATATATACATATATACACACACATATATATACGTAACAGCATGTGTAGAAAGCACACTCTATACAGATGCTGCATTTATTATATTTTCATTAGTTTTGTAGTGCCAGTTTTTCCTTATAATTTTTACTTTTTGATCTTTTCTTCTCTGTTCCTTTCTCCAATGCCTCCAGTGCTATCATACAACTTCTGTACATCATTATCTTTCTTTTCCTTGATGTGCAGACATCAGTCCTCTTTCAAATGTAGGCAATATTATCTTACTCTCTCAAATATCTTGTACAGAAATATATTAATTCCTGAAAGTCATCCAACCACCTCAAACTATTTTAGTTTAGTCATAGACTTGAAATACAAATTGAGCCTATATAGCATAAAAAGCATTCTGAGATACTTTATCATGTTAGAAACCTGGACCATGATCTTACTAATGGTATGAACACACCATCTGAATCAAGATTGTAACATTACTCAGCAGAGGTTATATAATGCATTATTTGTAACATATTTGTCATACATTTCACTTAAGCTCAGCCACAAACTGCCACAAAATTGTTGCTGGTTATGTGTATTTGCAGAATTTTTTCATAACCTTAAGTCATTGGTGACTTTTCTTTTGTTGGTTTGCTGTCAGGTGTTTATATAAATGAAACGGCATATGCATGACCACAGAGCAGCTGACATGCTGTACATTCATTCTTTAATCTCTCAGTAACTTGCTTTGTTGAGCTCTGCCTTCCCTCTTGACCCCATTTTGCTATGCAGTGAATGCTAATATGCAGCTGAATGGAAGAGTCAGAGGGCAATCTGATACTTAAGAGAGGAGAAGCTAGAGTCAGGCTGACAGGAAAGGGTAACTGCACCAGAACTTTGTCTGTTCCATAGAATAAAGAAGATAAAGGAGAAAGGAGATCAACCAAGTTAATATTAAGTATGAGATTTTAAGGTTTTTGTGTTACATTATCAAAAATTTTATGTTCAAAATTTCAACTCACACCAGCAGTTCAGTGTGTCACTCCATTCTTGACTTCATCAGGCATCAAAAATTCTTTCAACAGCATTAACACCAAGATGTTTTCTACACTGAGGAATATAGCCTTCTGTTATGCCTATTGTAATTTCAGCTGATGTACCACATTGCTGTTCAGGCTGAGAAACACAAGTTTAATTAAACATCAGAAAAAACATGCTATTACTAATCATACTTTCCTTGATCTTTATATGATCAGGTGATGTAGAATGTGATTTTGTTTGGGTTTTTCCTTTTATATGTGAACAAAACAATTTAAAAAAAATACTACAGAAGCCATAGATCTTTCTGTTAAATACAAAAAATTCTTTGCTTTATGAGGAAAAGAACCCTTTTTTAAAATAGACTTAAAAGCAAAGAAAATCTGCCTTTATCATTCTCTCTTACTTTTCTTACTTTTGTAACTTTCTCCATATTTAGATGGCTTATACAGCTTCCCTTAAGCTTGTTCATGAATAACTTATGAGCCTATTTTGTCTCAATTTCCATATTTTTGTTTTTAATCAGCTTCTTTATCACAGTTGAGGGATGCATTTAGACTATCTCTTACCACATTCAAACTGTTCCAGGGTGATGTGTATATATTTCATCACTGTCTCAGTGCAACTTTAATTTAAAAATTAGCACAATTTATATCAGTTTGAATGAGATTATACAAGTATTTAAATACTAGTATTCTACTAGCTGAAACCTAAGTATTCGTTCTAACACTGTCTCCAGTGATGTATAGGTTGTCTCTGCTAAGAGCAGGAAAACCTAGATAAGCAAAATGACTCATTTAAACCAGAGTCTGAGTCAGGGTTAGAATGAACCTTAAAGTTACCACACTTTTTTAGGTTGTTTTAATCATAAAAACTTACACTTACAGAATCACAGAATTGTAAGGGCTGGAATGAACCTCTGGAGGTCATTTACTCCAACTCCCATTCCAAGGCAGGGTCACCTAGAGCAGGCTACACAGGAATGCATCCAGGTAGATTTTGAATAAGCCCACAGAAGGACACTCCATGACCTCCCTGGGCAGCCTGTTCAGTGCTCTGCCAACTCAACATAAAGTAAGTTCTTCTTATGTTGAGGTGGAACTTGTGTTTTAGTTTACGGGCATTGCTCCCTGCCCTATTGTTTGGCACCACTGAAAGTCTAGCACCACAGTGTTGACAGTTGCCTTTGAGATATCGGCCCTGCAAAAATCTCCTGAGCCTCTGTTGCATAAGCTGTGGGCTCCTGGCCACTCTTCTGACCCTTATAAAGTTTTCCTGATTCAAAAAATCCCACTGTGCCATGCACTAGCACACTGAAGTGCTCCACTGCTCATTGTGCTGGAATGAGAGCTGCTCACCTTGCCAACTGTCAAGTCCTTTTTAAACATCCTACTAGCAAGATAGTGAAGTAAAATGGGAAAGGTACAGAAAGAACAATTATGTGTAGAGTCACTTTGGACTCATTGCTGTGGCAGTAGGGGCACTGTCACCCTGCTCTGCAAAGGGCAATCTTTGAAGTATTTATACCAGCCAGTTCAAGCAGTGGATTGCAAGCCATATTCCTAGGGTTAAGAAATCATTCCTGTTCCTCTTGTATTTGCAGTTATAAAGAGCCAGGAGGAGAAGATTATATTGAAACTTACTTTCATTTTAAACCAATTTGATTTCTGTAGTTTGGCATAAAACATTTTTATGAAAACATACAGATCAGAATGTAAATTCAGAACAAATAGAATCACAGAATCATAGACATCCTGAGCTGGAAGGGACCCACAAGGATCACTGAAAGTCCACCTCCTGGCTCTGCACAAGTCACTCCCAAAAATTACACCACAGGTCTGAGAGCATTGTCTAAATTCTTCTTGACATCTGTCAGGCTCAGTGCTGTGACTACTTCCCTGTGGGTTCTACTCCAGTGCTCAACCACCCTCTGGGTGAAGAGCCTTTTCCTAGCATCCAAACTAAACGTCCTCTAACACAATTTCAGGCCACTGCCTTGGGTCTTGTCACTGGTCACCACAGAGAAGAGATCAGTGCCTGCCCCTCCTCTTCCCCTCATGAGGAAGTTGTAACTGCAATGAGGTCTGTCCTCGAGTCTCCCCTTCTGCAGGCTGAACAGACCAAGTGACCTCAGTTGCTCCTCTATGGCTTCCCCTCCAGACCCTTCACCAACTTTGTAGCCCTTCTTTGGAAACTCTCTAATAGCTTGATACCCTTCTTTTCTCCAGAAATAAATGTTCATGAAATGTACTTAAAATTGTTTGCAGAGCTGCATCTTTAACACAGTTGTTAATAAAGTGTATAACAAAAACAATCTTTTCTCTTTTTCTTTCTTTACCCTAAGAATGGAACAGATCTATATTATTCCCAAAATTAGTTTTATATTGCCATGTGTATAGAACACCAGTTGCTAATGTACGTGATTTTAAGATTTGAGTGAGAGACAAAAGAGAAATGTAGGGTGTTTGAGGGCACCAATAAACCTAAATGTCCCTGAGCAGCACACATAGGGCCTTCACCTACGTACCCTACCTATGGGCCCAGGAGTCCCATTTCAGCCTAGGTCTTCAGTTATTCAGAATGATGTTTTAGTCTCAGTGATCTCCAGCTTAGCTGTAGCAGTACTGGATCCCATGGATCCTGATCTATCAATTCTTTTCTTGGTTTGACCTTGGCTCTGCTTCATCACTGTGGTCCTGCCTGAATATTCCGGGACTGTTTCTGATCTTGACTCACCTCACCAGGCTTGATATTATGCTCTCCAAGCCTGAAAATTGCTATAAAACCTGTCTTTTTCAAGTGTCTGAGACTAAGGTTTTAAATCCAAATTAATTTCTGTCTGAATTATTATGTTTGCCTTTCTAATTTCTTGATCAGTTACTTGCATAGTCATTTTATGCAGGAACTCTATCCTTTGACTAGAAGAAATTGGGAGATTTTTAAGTGCATACCAGTAGCTATCAGACCAGGAAAGCCTAGAAAATTTAATGGGAGGTTACAAAGTGTGTAGCATGGCAAGGGTGGTGAAGCATGTTCAGACTAAGTAAAACTGGCAGCATAAATAGCTTTTAAATGGATGTATAACCTTTTTAAAGGTTAGCTATTCATTCTCCCTCTTTCACTTTTATCTGACTGAAATAAATGCCTCCATAATTCCAGTGAGATCTGAGATACTGTGGGAATTTCACTGAAAACATAAAAGAAAAGGAGTGTATTCCTGAGTACCAGAAAGACAGACTGTGACCATCTGATTTTTTTTTTCAGATACGCAAGATATTAATTGATTCTCCCTCTTGTCCTATTCTATTCCTCTTTCATATGAGTGCATCTTCACACTGTATATATTCTTTGAACTTTACTAATTTTCAGTGTTGTTCCAACCTCGAGGCTCTCATAATATCAAATGCTCCCAAAACTTCAACTTTCCTTCACATCTAAGCAATTAGGTAAAACATTACCATGTTTTAAAATCACTGTTAGAACTATGAACTAAAAAAAATAAACTTTTGTCTGTATTGATAGGCATAGAGTTATGTATCGTTTTTCAAATCATCTATGTCCATGTCGTGGTTTAGCTTGGCCCAGGTTTTTCTAGTGGGGTTGAGCACAAAGATGGCTCCTCGGTGAAGCTTCTTGAAGCCTTCACCATGTCCAGCTCTGAGATGACGGACATGCTGCTGGCCAAGCCTGGGCCAATTAGAGATGTTAGTTACGCCTCTGTGAAAAACATATTTAAGAAGAAAATCAAAACAATGGGTGCACGCACTTTTCCTTAGCCAGAGGAGGAGGAGTAGTTGAGAGTATGTGAGGGAAAACAACATGGAGAGACCAAGGTCAGTGGAGAAGGAGGGGCAGGGGGAGCTCCAGGCGCC
>VZRN01001879.1:1330879-1384258 GCA_013397935.1 Dasyornis broadbenti
GTAGCAGTTTTGGGGAGACTGCTTGCCTGTGTGGGGACCAGCGTCACTGTAGCAGTGTCGGGCGGGCTGCCGACAGTGAGACCCATGGCTACGCAGAGGAAAAGAGCCTCTCCCCAGGCAGGGGAAGAAGATCTGGGTGATGAACTGACCTACCCCCCGCCAGGCCTTGTTCCCTTGTGCAGCTGCTGGGAAGGAGGGAGGGGGGTGAGCAGAGAAACGGTGGCCTTGAAGGGTTTATTTTACTTCTCATTTACTCCTCTGAGTCTGTTAGTAATAAATTAGATCACTTTGCAACCTAAGTTAGTCCTGTTTTGCCTATTTTAAGTGTGTCTTCTCCGGGGTTTCCTTATCTCAACTCATGAGCCCTGGGTGTGGGTGTGTTAATTTGGGGGTACCTGGCATTTGGCCAAGCTCAAACCATGACAGTCCACATGCACTGTTCCATGCTCTGGTTGAGATTTAGGGTTGGCCTCTAATTATGCACCACACAGTCATCCTCTCCATCATGCTTTTTCACTCCACTCAGTTTTTTTCCTCTCTTCTTGCTAAGGTATGCTTTCTTTCATAACAAACTGAACATCTTGGCAAGAACTATGTAGTGGGGCAAAAAGTCAGGGCAGTTGCCCTTTTACAATTACTGGAGTCATCCCTAATTTCCATTACCTTTCAAAGATAACAGGCAATACCTTCCATAGACATCTTCCACCTCTCTTACTACAGGATACAGTCTGTCAGTTGCAATGTTTTTTATGAGTAAAGGTTGCTCAAGCAGTCCTTGATCCTCATCCACTGCTGATGTTTTTCTTCCGCCAGAAACCCTTTCATTAATCACAAAAGCCTGAGACACCTTTTTGGTAAAGACTGAGGAGAAAATGGCATATCTAATGAGACTTACAAGCCCTTTTATTCTTTCATCTTCTGCTTTTAGCAAGCAAATTAACTAAATTGCTTCACTTAAGTTTTCAGGGTTCATTTGTGAGTTAATAGTTTTCAGGATTAAAGTTTTACTTGGAAAACTTTTTTTCTCCTTGAATTTGATTTGAATACACATCACCTATAAGTTCACTTACAGAGGACTCAGATGCTTTGAGGCCAAACAAATTCACTTCGCCCTCTCACAATGGAAAAGAGACTGCAAAATAATGACTTTATTTGTTCTACAGTTTTGCTCTGTATATATTTTGTTCCTTATGATAATTCAGATTTGAAAGTATTTTACAAATGCTTAATTAGAAGCAGTTTTCCTCTCCATTATATTGATTGCATAGGTATTGTTTACCTTATCTACCACTTTATATGCTCTAATTATGCTGGTATTACACTACTCTGTAATTTAAAATTTAGCTGGGAAGGAGAAAAGTATTAAATCTGTATAACAAAAAAAAAAATGCAAGGAGTTTTTTACTGTTGATTTAGATTTCTGAAAGGTATAACCAAGGAGAACATTTGCATAAACTTATGTATGTGTGCCATGAAAAATTAAAACATCTAAGGGATGTAGTTATTTAATTACAAAATTAGATTTGATCATGTAAGAACCTTAGGGCTAGCAATCTGGAGAAATGGAGGAAAAGTCTCATCACATGATCATTTCCAAATTTGACTTGACAGTATTTAAATTTCCGTTACTGAAATCAGTATAAAATCATTATATGAATGCACCATGTGGTATTGTATGTTAACAGATGCTATAAATGTCCCAAAGGAAACATTTACTCAAGAAGGTACTGAAGACAAAATACAAAACTTTTTCCATTGCTATTTTTACTCCGTGTTCAAGCAATCTTATGTGATTTTGTTCCTTTTATAAAATTGTATTATGCAAAGCAAAAAAATATATCTCATTCTGGTTTATATACAATAAGAAAGAATATTTTAAATACATTAAGATAGAAGATTTTTTTCACTTGACACTTTTCTTTATACAAAACCATGCCAATTATGTCACTTGACAAAACCTATTCTGGCCATGGTACCATTGATCTGCTTCTTCATGGTACTTTCATGGATATCATATCCATTACTGGCACACAGAAATGAATTTTGACTACAGTTAAAAGCTCAGTTAAATAAATCTGAATTTTGTGGTGCTACACTTCAAGAGTATTCAGTGATGGTATTAAAGTTATGCTCTGCCAACACTGACACATGGTTTGAAATGATTGAATTTGAGTTCCATGTGACATCTAGTGCCATTAATCAACATCCAAATCTTGCATTTTATGCCATGTTGAATTTTTTTTAGATTTTAATAATTCACTTTTGCTATGTTTTCTTCATCCAGAACTATGAAATAACTGAAGACTCATTTTTTTCCCCCAAACATATGTAATTTTTACTTTGCATGTATCTGAGAACGCATCTTTTTAGAAGACCACTAGGCAGCCTTGACATCAGCTTGCCACAAAACAAGATACGAATTTGAATGTTTAGATTCCCAACCACATTTTGTAAGGGTTTATCCATGTAACTCTATGAAGTATTAAATATTTCCAGAGGACTTAAAACCTGAATTTTTCATGTGAGTATAATTGTTTGAAGACATCTTCTGGAATTAGGCCTGGGTATAAATTATAATTTTTATTAGGAGAGGCTGTTTGCTGTAGAAAATTTAGGAAATACTACATTAGTTAATGGAAGGCTGACAAACCTTTTTCAGTAAAATTATGGATAATTGAAATCTAGTTAGTATGGAGGAATTCACATGCAGATTTCCAGTCTTAAGGTAGAAATCTTTCATTAAACAATTAAGGATGTACTTTAGGATGAATTTGTCAACTCTACCATTTAGAATATTTATCTTTTTAGGTGAGTTTCTGGAAGAGAAATTTTTCATTACAATAACTGGGTTATCTGATCTTTACTTATACCCAAAGGCACAGATCACACAGGGTAAGTGCATCTTAAATGTGCAAACCAGTTATTTTTCAGCTAACATACACACAAAAGAAAGCTAGGATTAATGCAAGAAAGGCTATTGAAGGGAAACAAAACCTAGACAAAAGAAGTGAAAGAAGGTTACAGCTCTAGACATATTCACAGGGATTGACTTTTTCTCCATAGCAAAGCAGTGTCTATAGTAAATTTTATCTATGCTCTACAGCTATACTCCCCCAGAGATCCATCACCATCCACATCCAGTCTTTCACTGTCTAGTCTGCTCTCAACTCTTTCTACACTAAAATAGCAATGTTAAGGCAATACCTGGCTATATTGCCTGGTATAAATTCCTGGAACTAATCCTAAGTCAGTTACTCCTATGAAAATTGAGGTAACTTGGAAATTTAGACAAAAAAGATCTCCTATGGAATAGTAGGAAATTTTCAAAACAACTTCCAACTTTTTAAAAGAAGTAAGCAAAAATAGTAAATAATGTCCTTACTGAAAGAAGGCTGACACGTGGCGTTCCACAAGAATCTTTTTTGGGGTCCCGTTCTGAATCATAAATTATTGAGAATTGGAATAGTGAGACTCATAGAATGGTTTGGGTTGGAACATGTTGGGTTAATAATCATGTAGTTATGATCCCGCCTGCCATGGGAAGGGACACCTTTCACTAGACCAGGTTACACAGAGCCCCATCCAGCCTGACCTTGAACATCTCCATGGGGTAATCACTACTTTTCTAGGCAGTTTTCTGATATTAACTCATTATATATTCACAGTTTTCTCAAGGTGTCCATTGTTTGCCTGTGTGTAAAAACATTATCAATCTTGGTGTTATTTGATATAGCTTGTTTTATGTATATTACATTTGTTCCAAGATGGTACAATGTTTTTATCATCAGTAGCCAAATGCAAGTTCTCAGCAAATTAATTCTGTAAACGATAGTAAAGAGACACCTTTAATTTAATTGAAATAAATAAAAATCACCATAAACTCAGTTTCATGTGAAATTATTTTATTTAACATCCAGAGTATTTATCTCTTTAAGAATGTAACACGAATGCATAATCTTATACTCTGGGTAACTGCTAGTCATTTTGTTCCTATATTCAGAAATACCTTGGCCTGGGTTTACATGTGCAAGCCCTGACAAAAAGAAGATGCTTTTTATCAACTTTATGAATGGTTTACCTGTAGATGATTGATAACTACAGAATGCTATCATTATGTTTATCTTTACTTTGTGCAATAAATTTATTCTGCCTATAACTCTACAAATACTTAGGCATGCAACATTTTGCACTCCAGAGAGAAGGTGTAAATCAAGACAAGCTATTTAAATAATGGTTTGTGCTTTTCTGAACAGCTGAATACCCTGTTGTTACTTGGCAGTCACAATTCACTCACTTCATTCTGCTCTTGCTTTATGTCTTAGTCCTTCACAGTGGAGAAGAGTTTCCCCAGTCACATTGGAAATGGAACTGGTACACTAAGAGACTAATTTCTTCATAAAATTAGTATGGGGAGATGTAGGCAAAAATATTAATATATTAAAATTAAAAATTCATAGTAAACTATTGAAAAAATCTGTTGCAAGTTCTCATCTTACGTTGTTATATTAATGTTATGTTGATGCAAATAAAAGTTACACATTTGAGTATAATGGAAAACTTCCCAAAGACAGTGTCTGTTTAGCTGTTTAAAATATCTTAAGAATTCTAACAACTAAGAATTTTAATTGTAATTATTGACATCATTACTAACTAAAAGAATTATATAATTATCCCAGGTTTATAGTTTGTCACACAGTTATAGTTGTTTATATCCCGTGATCATCTAAGAATCTTGGTGATAGCCCTAGCATGCATAACATAATGTATATACAAATATAAAGATCTAATAAAAAGATATGTATGTAAATAGACTGTAATGGAGTGATGATGAATTATATGCAGTAATCTTAATAATTCTCCTTAACCACCTCAACCAAACAGCCTAGGGCTGAGATGACACTGTTTCCAATTCCCTATAGCCTTATAGTCTACTGATTCTAGTGAGCATACAAATCCAGCACTCTCAACTAGTCTATTCATTATGGATATAAATACTCACAATCACAAAGTAGATGCACTATGAGCCTTTCTTAGCATGGCCTCATTTTTCTTATGATCAGCTTGACATGTATAGTTACAGCTAAATTTTAATAGCCTAGATTGACTCATCCAAGAGAACCAAAGAAACACACCTCATATGCAAAGTCAAGAATTTATTAGTAGTCAATAGAAATCTTAGCAACCTAATTATGTGTATATATGTACATAATTTATTTAGATAAAATTATCACTTAAAAAGTAGGAAAATATAAAACATTGTAACAGGAAAAAGGTAGTCTCAGTAAAGCAGAAAAGTTACAATCATTGTACACAAAATTCCTAGCTCTACTTTTTTTCACTGTTGTGTTCACTCTTCCAAAATCCTTTCATGTACTTATGTCAACACTTGAGTCTTCAAGAAGATATGATAGGTTGCAATAAATCACTAGCATATTGAATCCATCTCAGAGGTAATGAAACGATTACAGGGAAGTTTCCTTTTCTTTACTATAAAATTTTTTGGGGTCTGTTTTGATATGGTTTTTAACATGCTCTCCCTGTAGCTTACTCTTCAGTGGTTTGCACTTCCACCTAACATGCACGTAAATTATGAATGGTGTGTTTCTATATATGCTGGATACTTGTTCTCTGTTCTCTTTGTTACCAATAAAATCTTAGTTACCAAGATCCCCAGGCTGCATTCCTTTAGTGACCTGTAATTGACCCCTAGTAAGTTGTTCAATAATACAAGAGCCCTGAGGCCTCTTGTATTGTTCTGTGCCCCTGCTTTGAAGGCCTTTGTTGTCATCATACGCCTGCACACTCTAAGTTGCAATTTTATTCTATCATTGCAGGCAATTCATGCCACAGAAAATAATCACATTTTATTGGTATTACTTTGAAATCTATGATGAAGTTATCACATGTTCATAACACAACAATAAAAAGTAAACAAAAAGAAATAATGCAATATGCACTTCCTAAACAGGCTAAAACAAAGCTTCAGGCCAGCCCAAATTCAGACAAAGCAAGCCTGACGGGTCTTAATCTTGAAGCCTCAAGGAGTTAACACAAAGTTTTTTACTACAGTAGCACTTCTTCCTTTTCTAATCCAGAAGACTATAATACATTCTCTCTATAGACCTTACAGAGTTTGTTATCAATTCTGCTTATCAGGAAAAATATACACAGTCTCAAACATCTGTGACTAATGTGCGTAATCATTAACAAATTCGAGTGTTCCATGTGGGCATTATTTGAAGTTTTAAGTTACATGAAGTTGCATGAAGTTCACCTTGTGTCACCACTACTTAGATAGCAGAAGCATTAAGTTTGCACTTTGACATAACCGATACTAGAAAACCAACACTAATAAAGTACTGTTCACCTAGATGTATATCATCACTCCAAATCCCTATTTAAGGAAGACATTTTTGTTCAGCTTGCCTGATTATCTGATTTTAACAGGAGAGTATCAAATGTTTCAGGAAAAGGATTTCAGAAATATGTCATGCTACTGTGGTGAAATCTCTATGCTCATTGTCTGTTTAGATAATTTTCACATTAATACTCTTTCACTTTTCAAAAAATTTGACTCCTTTGGATTCATTTCATTATAAAATATAGATGTTTTCTCTTGACTTATTAAAAATTATTATCCTTTCCATTGATGTCATAAGCAAACTGCAGCTTTGGCTTATACAGATCCCATCACTAGAGCATCAGTAAAAAAAAGTTATCCAGAAACAGGGTAGTATAACTTAATAACAAGTCGATTTTATTATCTTAAGGGATTCTAACTTTCATTTTGAATCCAGTAATCTTTGTTATTTCTTCCTTATATTTAATTTTCAGTGTACAATTTTTTCATGCTGATCCTTCCAAATCTTTAGGAAGCATTGTGAAATATCTGGAGGCAATTAAGAAAATCTTAGTTGGACCTAAAACTAATACAGCTGAGAAGAGGCTAGAGACTGGTCTACTTTACTGTACTATATTAACATTGCGAAATTTCAAGTTTTTAGCTTATGTACCTAACTCCAGGATACTGGAGTCCCTACACATCCTATATGTGACAATGGCAAGTTTCAGAGCATTAGCCAGTGTTTCAGAACATCTGTATAGGCTCTGAGTAACTTTGTGAATTAACTTTTCTTCCTACACCTCTGGTCACAGAAACACCCAGAAGAATTAACCTGTCTTTAAGCTGAGATTTTGCAAGTGAAGGCATTGGCCTTAGCCTTTTATTGTGACTCCTAAACATTGTGAAGCAAATTACAGCATTTCTTCTCCATCATCTGAAAGTTAAATATGTAGGGTATGGGGTGATATAGCACAATCTCCATTTTCCCTTGTTATTAAATTGTGCACCCTTCTTGGACTTCTCTATTTTTGGTCCTACTTCATTCATTATAAGTATTCTACACAGAATGTACAGACCATAGATAAAAGCTATAAGATTTCGAAGTTCACTGAAGGATACAGATACTAAAGATTACCTAACCATATGAGGCATTTACCCTTTTGTTGTTCTGTACGCTGAAGAAATAACTTTCTAAATATTTCAACATAGTCCTTCTCATTGTCTTTGCTGAAGGTTATCTTTTCATAGCTTCTCTTGAAAGAAAACTACTTCCTATAAATTCTTATTCATACTTGGAATATTGTCTTCTCTAAAAAAAAACTACATGCATGTAGTAAGAGAAAATATAATTTTCAGTTTAAAAAAATACAAAATGTATTATTAACAAGATTCGGTTTGGGCTTCTATAATACATTTTAAAAGATTCTACTTAGTAGACTACATTGGAAAAAAAACAGTTTTCTATGAAAAATTTGTAAAAAAGAGATTGTAATGTTTAAAAGATTAATTCTTTTTCTCAAACAAATATTTGGAAAATTAAAATCAGGTTTTAGTCAAATTTAATTTTGTCAAAATAAGTTTGCTGGAAGTGATGTAGGAATTGTAACTTTCACTTTTCCTTCAAAGACAGGAAAAAAGGATAAGAAAGCAGCAAATTAAACTAATATATAGGTAATAAATATTAATATGTACCTATATTAATAAATACACAAATATTAAATATATTATTTAAAATCTCTAAAATACTATTGCTTTGAGTAGTAGTGTGCATTTGTTTTGTTTCAATAATTTTTACAGTATTATTAACTATGACAATTAATATATCCTTTCTAAATCCACTAAATAATGAAAAAAAAATGGCATCTATTCTCTTATTTTCATAATTGTTTTTTTAGAAATTTAGTAATAGCTATACGACTAATAAAAATATCAATACTTTTAACTTTTTAATACCTCATTATATATTCCATTACATGTAAAAGAAAAAAATAAAGTACATTTAATTAAGTAAAGTCCACATTCTTTGAGACTTGGTTTCCAATCTATCTAAGCTAAGTATAAAAGAAGAGTTCATTGCCAGGACAGGGTTTAAAAACCCTCTCTTCATTTGGAAGTGGGTCAGAATTTCTAATGAGCTCTAATTATATACAGCCTCTGAAATAAATCTAAACATGCAAAAAACCTGTGAACCAAACCATAATTCTCAAAATCAAGACTCAGATTTTAATGGCATTACTGAGATTATTTACTTTGAAACTGATAGAGCAGTAAATGAAAGTAATGATTACAAAGAATTGAGGTAGCAAAGAGTTTCAAACCTGAAAAAAAAGTGAATCAACCCAAAATTTGCATATTTTGAGTGTGTGGGAGGAAGGGAAGGAAAAAGTGGTGGAAGTAAAGAACTGAGTAAAGAAGAAGCACAAAGAGATAAATGTAGAACAAGTTATGCAATGTTTTCTTCAAACATGTTATATTCAAAGGGAAATCCAGCAGTTAAGTAAAAACAAAAACCTCTCCAGGAGCTGAGGGGAGTATTAGCAAACATAGTTGTTGATACCTTTGAAGCCCTTAGCTAGGAAAAAAGGATATCCTCACATGAGTCAAAAACATATATAGGAACTGAGGTGAATAAAAAAGAACATTAAGCTCAGCCTGTTTAATTAATCTTAACCTAAATTTACATGAACATAAACTGGAAACAGGATGTAATCTCTTCAAAGAATGCTATGTATTGAAATTAGATTATGTATTTGAAACTTCAATTTTCATTTCCTTAGAAAATACCATTGTTTTTAATAAGCAGTAAAACATCTTCAATAACAAAACAATCTAAACTGTTCTACTATGGTGTTCTCCAGTCTTTCCGGGGAAAGTAATAAAATATTTGATGAATCTGGCAAAAAAAAAGAATTATAAGCAACAGAAAACTAAAAAGTACATGTTCACTCCTGAATAACTCAATTACTCACTTGGTGAAAATAGTTTCTAAGCCAGCACTGGTGAGGTCGCACCTCAAATACTGTGTTCAGTTGTAGTCTGTTTCTGAATTCTTCGGTTCTTTTTGTTTTTTCATTTAAATTACATTATCTTTTACATTAGTTAGGTACAGAGATAAGCCAAATTACTGATCTTTTAAGTAATTTTTCATTATGTGGATGCAAAAGTGAATATTAATTTTTTTCTTAATTATATTTTAGATTCTTTTAAAATAGAAGTATTCCATGAATTCTATGCTTTACAGACTCACAGCTCTGCATATCCATCAAAACTTAATTGTTGTCACTCCCAAAAAGGTCCCAAAGACAACTGCTCTACAGTTCATAACAGTATGTCTAAGATTTGTTTTGGTCTTTTCAAAATTTAATTGTTTTTAAACAAAAACTGATCAGATTATGATTAACATTTAAAAAGATTTATTAGAAAACATATATACTATTAATAACGGCAAATACCCATATTTTTTCTCAAGAAAATGAGAATCATGTATACATGTTACTGGAAATAATGAAATGCAAAATATAGGGAAGACAGTAGAAGTAATCTAATGTATAGAACACCACAGTATAAAGAGGATGATCTCTGAAAATCAGTTTTGGAAGATTTTTTGTTTGGTTCTGTTGTTTTTCTTTTTGTTTTATGAAACACCTAAACTTCCATTAACTTAGCATCTGAGTGGGCTTGGTTTGCATTTTTGGTTTTTAAATCAAAGTTGGAGTCTGGTGACCCCAAAACACCTGGAATGTTGGTCACAGTTTCTGCTTAGATTTGGCCGTTTGTCTTTCTTTATCTTTATTAAAACTTAAAGTTAACAGAATCAAAACTCATTCCTACCACCTAAATCTGCTGTTGCTACAAATTTCTGAAAAATCTTTCAAACTGGAATTGAAAAGACGTAAAAATAACACTGAAAAAATGGAAACTGAATGGAAAAATGGAACACTGAAAAATCTAACGCATTATGATAGAAAAATGCAAATAACCTGAAGAAAATTAAATTGAAATCTCAGTAAGCTTTAAGTTTAATACAAATATATATCTGTTTTTTATTAGCATTGCAGAGTTTTTTTTTTAATTTAATTACATATGCAGATTTATTAGGAAATCTGTTCTTATACAAAGGGCTGAATTTAATTTCAAAAATATTGCAAGAACTTTTATGTATCAGAATTCTAATTTGCATTAATATTATCCCCCTGAGGATTTTGAACGCTAAAGTTCATATCCCCTTTTACTATTAATTATTAAATCACATAAACTCAACTTCAAATAAATAGCTCTTTCCTTATAATCTTCCACATTAGAATGCTTAGTTGTACCTTTGTTGCAAATGAACTTCTTTAAATATAGGGGAGTCTATGAAAATAAATATCCCTGAGATTAAATACGATTGGTAATTGGTTCATTATCTAGAATGATTCTTAAAAGTGTTTTAAAATGTATAATCCCTATTGAAAAGATTAAAAATATTGCACATGTAACGCTAACCAAGTTTTATTGCATAATTATTGAACTTTTTTCCTCATGAATGCTCAGTTATTAAAAATCATTGCAATTAGAGAGGGAATAATTTGTCTTATACAATACTTGAGAAAGCATATTGAAATGTAAACATCTCTGCTTTTTTTGGAAGAGTTCTGAAGTACAGCTCTGGAAGGCTTCCTCATCATCCTAAGTGGCAGATAACATTTGAAGAGTTTGAAGGTACACAATGGATAAAAAGGAGCTATTTCTTATAGAAATCATCATCAAGTGAAGTTTAAAGGAAAAACAGTACTCTATCTAGCCTGTATTCTTACAGTTTTTAACAAGGGCACCTGTAGAAAAAAAACTATAGAGCATGTTTGTTCATACTGTTACATGGTGGTCCTAGTGTTGTAAGGTGCCTCATTGAATTTTGTGGTGAGAGTATAGCAATACCTCAAGTAAATATTGCAATAGGTTTTTGAAAATGCAAGTTTACAATGCATGTATATTGTTTATAAAAACAAAATTTCACTGTCCCACCAGCTATTTTTGAGAATAGCTGCTCCTCAATATATATACTTGATAATACTGCACAGTGCAGTTCAGTAACTTGAAGACATTATCAACAGAGATTCTCAACATACTTTTTTAAAAGTAAATTGCTTTTATTCAGCAAGAAAGTTTAAAGTTCCAGATAACATTGGAAACTATTTCTTGTAATCATCTGGTGCATCCCTTTGCTCAAACAAGGGTTAAAGTCAGTTTTATCACGTTGTTCAGGGCCTTGTTGTTCCCTCTCCATCTCCTTATATGTCTTGTGTAAGTTCCCAACAGACTCTGCATCTGTACTTCCTTCAAAGAAAGATGAGAATCTCCTAAGACTGGCTTTCCAATGGCCATAGCAAGACTTTGTATACTCTGATCTCTGAGTCACTTCAACTGTGTGACATTTTAATTTAGGAGCCTGGAAGCCAGCCTAGATCATAAATGCAAAAGACAAAAATCAAGAAAGAAAGCAAATTATGAGTTCTGGCAATAATATACTTTATGTACTGCTACATGTGAAAAATTTACTGGTTAACTATGTTTCATTTAAGGAACACCCAGTCTTAGGTACAGAGTTTTTGAAAATTTGCAAGAACTGTTCCAGGCTGGCTCAGGATTCATTCTTCCCTCAATCAACAAAGGCACTATGGAAATTAAAAGGTGAATTTCACTTTCCCTTAAATTATAGCTGCCTTATATTCTGTCCAATTTTTATTTCTTGTAAATTATTTACATAATCTTGTAAATTTTATACATTCTGAGGACTCAAAGTGGTATCTCCAATGGCACAATGTATGCTCACACATTAATCACAATTATTGTGTATTTTGAAACAAATGGACAAAATTCTGTGATGGCTGACAGTATAATGGGGGCAAGAATTACCGTAGTTATTATAGCTGCATTTCAAAAAGTTGGGGTTTTTTTGGCTAAGGTCCCTAACATGAAGATCCTGTTTTAAAGCACAGCAGAGTAATCATGATCAGAGTTCAGCATTTATCTTACTCTTACAGGCAGAAAAGTTACTAATGACAAGAGCTACAAAACAGTCCATAACTGGACAACAGCTGTACCAGCATAAAAACTGAGGATGGCTATATGAAGACATAGCTGAGTCTTACTTTCAAATCCATTGTCTTCCTCTAGCTAGAAGCCCATGGGAAGACATGGGGCCCTGGGAACCTTGTGGAATTCAACAGGGCCAAGTGCAAGGTGTTGCTGTTGGAAATGTGATTTAGAATATATACGTTTTGTACATGTGTTGAGCAGCTCTGTCACTTCCAATCAAAACACTTCTGCTTTGTAAGGAAGTTCTTTTGCTTTGTTTATTTCATTAGTCCTTATTCTGGTCTGCTGACAACATATTTGTTACCCTACTTCGACATTTTATTTGCTAATTAGGCTTTTAAGATGCAAGGTCTCTGCCAGATATTCCCTTGTCCTCACAATGCTTAGAGTTTCTCAGACAAGGGTTATATTTTTTTAAGGAATGCATTAATAGTTCTCATGCCAACTATGCCAGTTTTCTTTCTTTTCTGATATCAAAATTTAGTATTAAAATGCAAAAAGTTGTATTTGAACTGAAGAATGTGTATGGAAGTCAGGGTCATAAGGTATTTTTCTCCTTTTATTTATCATATAATAAGACAGTTTATATAATGAAAAACTATTTTTTTTTAAGTTTCCCTCATGCAATATCTCTCATACTATACTTGGCCATCATGTCTATCATTCTCCCTCCTATTAGTTAAAACGCTTATTCCCCTTTTAGCTAGAAATGGAATCCTGTGTTTTTCCAAATTGTATTTCTAGGAAAAATAAGTGATGATAAATGCTATGCAGTTGAAAAATATTATATTTTAATCCCTTCTTACACTCTGGGGACTAATGTAGAGAATCATGTCATCTCAGAAAAAAAGATGATTTGCAGCTTTTGCAGATAGTTCCCTCAATAGACAGCTCCTTCCTGAGACATGCTTAAGGCAATTGTAAAGCTTATTCCCACTTTTTAATTGCATAAAATTTCTACGATCATTCCTGAAAGTTTGTATCAACTCACTGGATCTTCTGAGATTAAATTTTCACTCTCAATCAATATGTCTTTCTGAAAGCCAAACTGCTTTTATTGCAGAAGAGATGCAGTAATACTCATTTTGTCTAGGAGATGAGATAATTCAGCTTTTCTCATATGTACAGTGGCTATTTCTAAAATATTCTAAAATTGTTGTATCTGGTACTTCACGTTTGATGTGTGATGTGAAAGTGTATTGGGTTTGTGCAGCAAAATTTTGGTAGTGGGGGAGCCACAGGGGTGCTTCTGTGAGCAGGTGATAGAACCTTCTGCCATGTCCGACAGAGACAATGCCAGACGACTCCAAAACGGATCTTCTTGGCCAAGGCTGAGAAAAACAGTGACAAGTGGTAGCACCTCTGGGATAGCAAATTTAAGAAGGAAAGGTAAGAAAGTTCCTATGCAAAGTAATTACAGATAGAGCAAGGAGTGCAAATATGTAAGCAAAACATGCCTGAAAACACCAAGGTAAGCAAAGAAGGAGGGGGAAGAGGTGCCTCAAGTGCTGTGGCTGAGATTCCCCTGCAGCCCATGGTGAGGACCACGGTGAGGCAGTTGTGTCCCTGCAGCCCATGGAGATCCATGGTGGAGCAGAGATCAATCCATGGCCCATAGAGCACCCCACAGCAGAGCAGGTGGACTACCAAAGGAGGCTGTGACCCCATGGGAAGTCAGTGCTGGAGCAGGATCCTGGCAAGACCTGTGAAGCTGTGGAGAGATGAGCCCATGTTGGAGCAGACTTGCTGGCAGGACTTGTGACCTTGTGGGAGACGCACACTGAAACAATCTGTTCTTGAAGAACTGTGCCCCACATTGGAAGGGACCCACATTGGAGCAGTTTGTGAAGAACTCCAGCTCATGGGAAAGACTCATGTTGAAGAAGATCATAGAGGACTGCTTCCCTCGGGAAGAACCCAACCCCAGAGCAGGGATAGAGTGTGAGGAGTCCTCACACTGAGGAGGAAGGAGCAGAAGTAACATATGGTGAATTATCTGCAACCCCCATTTCCTGTCCCTCTGCACCACTGTGAGGAAGGAAACAGAGAATTAAAGAGTAAAGTCCAAGATGAAGGCAGGGGAGGAGCAAAGTGTTTTTAAGATTTGGTTTTATTTCTCCTTATCCTACCCTTGTTTGATTGGTAATAAATTAAATAATTTCCTCAAGTTCTGTCTGTTTTCCTGTGACAGTGACTGCTGAGGGACCTTCCTGCCCTTAACCCCAGAGTTGTGCGTTATATTTTCTCTCCCTGTTCAGCTGAAAAGGGGGAGTGGATAGAGCAGCTTTTGTTGATCCCTAGCATCCAGGCAACCCACCCCAGAGAGGGATTTCAGATGTTTAATATGAGTTGAACTGCAAGGGGTAATCTATGACTTTGTCAAGAGCGAGGTATGTGACCAGGTTCAACTTGTATGAATAAATTTTTGTATCACATTGCAATAAAATGTACCTAATTTGTATTACAAGCCTACTAGAAACTATATTGCTTTTGCTGTTATTGTAAATGACTTACAGAAAGCTTAATGTTATGAAACCTTAATACTAATACAGAGGATCTTTAGGCTTTTGAACTGCCACATATCTTGAAAGAACATTACATATAAGGACAATTTGTTTTCTTTTTAAGAAATGCTGACCAAGGATGTCAACATGAGCAGCTTTTTAGCATCTTGAGTAGCATTCTTGCCAGTCGACTCTCAGCTGGTGTGCAACCTACTATTTTCCTTTGTGTTCCTCCAGAGACTCTGTTGTGGCAATCTCTTCAAAACAGTTGCTAACAGTCAGAAAATTGCTGTTCTATGATTGCTGTGTAGAGTGTAGATTAATACATGTTTTGGGGTTTGCTTGTGTTCCTTTTTTTTTTTTTTTTTAATCCACTTAGTTTTTACCTGTTGTTTTATATGTTAGTTACAGACTGTCTTCAGGTCTTTTTGTTCTCTGCCTGCATGACACCAAATACTGTGGAGACCAGTGGGAGGATTTGTTTTGGCTTGGCTTTTGAAGAGTTTGCACGTGAAAGAAAAACACAGCAAACAACCAAACAAACTCTACTAGCAGGTTTATAGACTAAATGGACTAGACCTACCATACAGAAAGCAGATTACTTAATTATATCCTAGTTGGAGTTCTAACAGTACTGTCAGCTTAGTGAAAATAAAAGGCTTTATTTTGATAAGTTTATGATGAAAAATCTTGTAACCTTTATTTTCTTTAAAATGGTGATTTATCTTAGAAATAACTTCTATTCATCAGTCTCTGAGTGTCTGTCCTCAATTATTTCATTAGAACTTCTTGTGTTTAAAATTGTGATACAGGGCTTTTGTCTGCTACTTATTAATTACAGACATAGAGTGCATATTTCATTACTACTCTTTCCAATAGAAAATATAAATTGCTTGAAGTTCTTTTACTGGATCTGAAACGTTTCCATAACATTTACAAGCTGTATATTTGATAAATGCATGTAAAGTTTTATTATCCAGTATGGGGAGAAAAAAGGAGGCACAAGCCAGATGATACATGATGTGTAAATTGAGAGTTCTTATAAGATGATCATCCTACAAAGTAATAAAGAAAGAATAAACCAAGTGAATGATGAATAAGGAGGATCTGCTTAGACACCAAGAAAGAATACTTATTTCCATTTATTCACTGATGCCATATTAAAATATTATATTGTATTATTTTAATTTCAGGTAAGACTATGCTGCCATTAAATAAAGTGGTCCTCTTCTCTGTCCTCCTCTCTTCTCTCCTGCCTTGTGGGGGTGGAGAGGATAGTGTTTAGCAGATAAATTTCCAGTTTGCATTCATGACATGACTGAACAAAAAATATTGAGGACCAAACGATACTGCAAGAATAACTAGTGGAGAAAAAAGTGATCTTTCCATTTATGAAAAAGACTTACTGAATTAAAGAGTATTGGATGTAGATGCCAAAGGTGTGGTAAGGGGTGGCAGCAGGGGCAACCTCAGTGAGGAGAGATGTGGTCTGTTTATGCAGGATACACCAGGTTCCAGCAGGCTCCAATGGACCTGCCAGGGGGAATGGCTGAGGCCCCCAAGTAAGGTGGTGGTGCCTCAGTTCAAACATATTTAAGAATGGATAAAAATGTCATGGAGAGACACAAGGCTGGAAGAAAAAGAGTGAGAAAGAACAGACATAAGACCAAAACCTGAAGAGAAGGAGGAATTCCAAGGTGGAACAGATTTTCCCTGCTGCCTGTGGATATTCCAGCCAGCTCTGGATAAAAGTGTGAGAAGGAAGGAGCAACAGAGTGCAGATGTTAGGAGCTGACCACCACTCCCATTGCCCATCTTTCCCTGAACTGCCCTGGTGGGAAGGAGGTAGAGGAATTGGGGAACAGGCAATAATCAAGTTTTCCCTGACTGAGCTTATTTTGTCTATAACAGTGATTGATAAGTGATCTCCCTGACTTCATCTCAAGCTATGTGCTTTCTTGTTCCTATGTTTTTCCTGTTTTCTTCCCTATTTCCTCTGGCTTTTATATTCTCAAGTAACTACTATATGTGAGGAAGCCTTGTTTCCTGGAAAAGGCTAAATAACTGTTTGTAGATGGGGAGAAGTGAATTAATGAATTTGCTTTGCTTGTGTATGCAGCTTTTGCTTTGCCTATGAAAAATTCTTTTAACCCAAAAGTTTTCTCACTTTTACCTTTCTGATTTTCTCCCTCATGCCACTGCTGGGGAGTGAGATGCTGTGTACACTTATTAAACCTGTTCTGGTTTAAACCACAACACCACATTCAGTCTGTTAAGTTCCAGTTTCAACCATTTTAACAAAAAGGTAGTCTGTAGAAACTGACTTTTACACAGACTCCAAAACAAGAGAAATACACATTTGTGTTACTTTAAAAGAAGCTTAGAGAACTCTGTAAGATAAAGTCATTCCTTCTTATAGGACAAAAGCTGAGTTGAAATCTGCTGACTTGCTCCAGCCCCATGTTGCAATTCAGAATGCCAACTCCTCTTTTTGAATTATTGGCTCTGTGCTCTAGCTGCCTGTCCGGTGAGCAACTTAAAGTAATACCATATATTCAGATACATGTTCTTGCTTACAAGCAGGAAATAAAAAAAAAAAAGGCAATTTTATCTTTGTTGCAAATTTATTTACAGTCCAACAAGACATCCAGTTCATTATAAAATGAACTCATACCAATTTATGAAAAAGGAAAACCATATTTTGCACAGTTTTTCTATGAAAGAAAGAGAGAAAGAACAGAAGAAAGGGGGGGTGAAAAAGAAAATTGCAGTCAGACAAAACCAGGAGGCTTTTTTTTTTTCTTATAACCCAAAGGGAAGTGAAAGAAAAAAAGTATTTTAAGTCGATTTAAGATGTAATTCTATAGTAGAGCTGGAAACCAAAATCTTTGAGTCATAACGGAAGTTTCATTGCATTTTAAGTGTATCTCTGGCTACCCCAAAGTCGCAATGCACATATTCAGTGCAAATAGAGCTCATGGCTTAATATGATATAAATTCAATTTACATAGATGGTGTCTTGTGGCCCTTTTCATTACTCAAGTACTCTCAGGATGCTGTTGCTGCTATTTGTGTTCACCTGTGCTAATAAAATTTGCAATGGTGAAATTTTTGTTGCAAAATACGGTCATTTTCTAAGTGAAAAATAAGACCTTATTAAGCTATATATTGCTGTTAGTAATGTGACTTTTACTGCAGATGTCAGAATGACTCAGGTAACTATTCAAAGAATCAACCCCCAAAGGAAATTGTGAAGTATCACTGAATTATTGCCGTCAAAACTAACAGAGGCTTTATATTACAGTGACATCATGTGCCATTAAAAAATGAAAAAGGGAAAAAAAAAAAGAAGAAAAACAAAGAAGTTGTATCAGGCAGAGAAAAGAAAAAAGAAATCAATTCCAAAGAAAAAAATAAAACAAAATCACAGTTTCTACCCAAGTATTTTTCTCTGCTTTCCTGTAAATCTTCCAATCTTTTTGGTGTTTTGGTTTTTTTTTGAATCTGAAACATTGTATTGCATTTTATTACATTTATTTTTTCTTGTTTTCAGGATATTTCTTCTTTCATTAGCAAACTCTGTAGATGGCAATTACTTCACTCTTTCAAAAACATTTGTATTCTTTTAAAGGTGAGAAAACTACTCATGACATTTTGGCAGTCACAAGCAGCCTTGTTACAGCTGTACTTACACTGAAGCTTATGGGATACATATTGTCGAACACTGGCAGCTGTTGAAAAGGCTCTTCTATATTATGGTAAATTAATAATAGTTCACAATTGATTATTTGGTTGGAGGATACAAGCTGAATCACACAAAGGACTGTGAAACTACTAAAAATTTAAGTTGTCTTCTATCATAAAATCATGATGTATTAAAAAAGGATATAAGTAATTAAGAACTTTACCTTTTAAAAGTATAAACCAATGAAACCACTACTGATAGTAACGTCTTTAAGCAGAATTCTCTGTCCCTTCTTTGATCTGTATTGTAGATGGAAGCTGACGGTAACATTCTCATCTTTAACCCCTCTTTTAAATGCAAATAGATGTTATATGTTAAGCATGTGTTGCTTATGAAAAGCTTTCACATTTTATGTCCTGCTTGGCAATTCTTTAAGAAAATGTGCTGGAATGAGAATGTAGGGTTGAATACTTCAATATGTTGTCCTAGTATATATGAAAAAAAGAAAGTTTAGGAATTTTTTTTAAAAAATATGAATTTCACCTTTAGAACTTCACATTTTAAAACCAAAAAAGTTTTCAGATTCTGAGCCTTATTAAGAGAAATTCAGGGTATGGGTTTGGGGGTTTGGTATTTTCTTTAGATGAAATATCTGAAAGGAAATGAAAATTTCAACAGCTCTTCTCCTGAGATATGTATTTTGTACAAATATTATAACTCTCAACTGAATTAGATATGGAGAATTTAATATAACAACCTGGCAACACTAAGCATTATAGTTTAATTTTGTGTGTATATATGTGTTTTCTCCTAGTTTGCTTTTTTCCTGTTCAAGCCTTTCCATGTGCCCTAAGGCAATCCCCAACACATGCAAGAGATATCCTTGCTATCATTCTATAAAAATACTGTTCTGTTGGAATGCCACAAAAAAAAAAAAAAACAAAAAAACAAAAAAAACCTCATATTGTTTTAGACACATTGCACAGAAAACCAACAGAAACTAACACATATAGGAAATATTTATATATTTTTTATAAAAAGTTACATAACTACAACCCTGTGGTAGATGGATGCGCCCTTGTACATAAGTGGAATGGTGTTCATTTGTCTCTGGCTTTTAAAACATTCTTTGGATGAATAGCTTAGCCTCAGAAAACTGGCTTGTTAAAGCTTAGGTCAGAAAAGGTCCATTATGCTTATAGAATCTTAGGTATTCAAAGAGAATTCAGCACATTAAGCAGACTAAGTGTTTGTGGGCAAAAGCAAAACAAGAGGCTACCTCAGAGAAAGGTTCACTCTTGGTAGGAAACATCAGATGAAGAAGGAAGATAATTTGTTAGAAAAGCCATGTACAATGATGAGCTCTTAAATTCTGTAAGAATTCAGAGGACCCATAAGAACAATTGCAGCTATAGTACTGCACAACAGCAGATGTAGTTTCTCCACAGTTCTTAGCCCATCATGGCTCTTTTACTAACTTAGGAATAAAAGGGCTAATGACTTTTCAGGACTTTATGGACCTGCCCAGTCTTTACTTTGTTTCAGCTTAGTTTTAGCTGCAACACCACATTATCCAACAATCTGATGTCTGTCTTCTAACTTGCTTGCAGCTTCAGCTTGTAGCTTTGAACAACTGTACCAAGGAATTATACCACATATGGTAGAGGTTTAATAAAACTTAATGATCATTGAAGGCAAAATTCTGCATCAGGGAAAAAAAAAAAGTGATGCTAGCAACAGACTGTCTGGAAACATGAAAAGAAATAGTACATGAAAAACTGAAAAGAAAGCGAACTGTGACCACGACTGACACCGTACTGCCCTCAACAAGGGACCCTGGATACTGGCAACCCATGGCAGCATTGCATGGTGGGAAAAATGGCCCTCGACCTTTGGCTGCAGGTGCTTAGAAAGGTGAGTATCACAATGGAGAATGGGGGACAATACTAGAATGTCTGTGTGCACAATAATTTTACCTGAATTGGCAGTGGGAATGATTTAACAATTTGACTGAACAGTTAATATCAGTGTAGTTAGATCAATGTTATCTGCTTATTGTATTTTTATTACACTGTTAAAACATCACTTAGACTATGAATAAATTCTTGTGACCGCATAGAAGATGTGATCCATATTTGCCCATATGAAAATTCTGAGTGTGACAAAAGTTCTTTCAGGTACATATGTACAACCTCTTGTTGTTTTGTACATGTTTGTATGTGTCTTGTACAGACTGAAATGTGGGTGTGATTGGTCTTTAAGCTCTCTCAGAATTACAGCAGAAAAAGATAAAACATTTATGTGTCTCTGAGTGCCTGAAAGGACATATTAGATAAAAGTATATTTATGCCATCTGGTTTAGGAATCTGTTTGAGCTGCTAAAAGTTACTTCTGATGTATGGAATTTAGGCTTTAGGCCCATGTTGCACCTCCAGATATGCACCCCAGTTGTGTGCACACTGGCATCCAAATGCAAAACTTCTCTTTCCTTGAATTCAGTTGGGGAAAAAAAGAAAAAAAAAAAGGCCTGCTGCATAATATGGAGGCAACTGTTACATTCTTCATCAGTACCCTACTCTGGGTGATCTGAACAGACTCTGTTCCGGAGCTTTGGTGCTGAGCTGTGCTCAAGTAGCATCTATTTCTCCACAGCGATTAAAAAGAGAGCATATGCTCCTAACTTAGAAACAAAACAACATGCCTAGAGATATTTATGCAAAAAATTCTTCTCATTTTCTATTCTTCTGGCAGCAATGTTAGGAGACTTGTTAGGCTAACTAAAGAGAAAGGGAAATCCACAGAAAAATGTCTAAATCTATTTAAGGGAAAAGTTGCTTAGAGAAAAGGGATAAAATAACTTAAAAGCAAAATATGGTAACATTGCTGAGTTTCTTGAAAGAGTAAGAATTTGTAGAGGTGTTCCTAAGCTTAAGAAAAAAAGAACATGGAGGAAAAATGGTGAGAACTTAAACAATTCAATTTAATGAAGCAAACCAGTCCTTTAATTCAATATAACAATGAGTGTTGATATAACCAGGTGTAATATATCATACACAGCTTCAAGAAGATACATTATTTTCCACAGATAATTAAAACTCTATGTAATACTAATTAACAATTAATTAGTGAGTCAATAATTAATGATTAATTAGGGATTCAATTATTTGATATGTTAAAGGAGAGTGAAGAAGCAAACCCGTATAACACATCAGGCAGTGAGCAGTTTGTACATACATTTGCAAAATGAAAATAGGAAAACATGACACTAGAAAGGGTAGAATAGATTTTGTAGCATTGCCACTTGATATTTGGAGGACAGCAGTCGTGTTTTCAGAGATATGCACAATAAAAAATAATTTCAAATGCATCAAATTTCAATTCATATTTCTGGGCCCTACTCAAAACAAAGATCTATGTCTCGTAATCATAATTGATTCAACTTCAGTCATTCAGGTGTCTGTGAACATGCACTTCTTAATCTTAAGTCCACTGCCATTAATGTCACCAGCATGACCCAGTAAAATATGAAACTATTAGTGTTGCTTAGTGAGCACCATATGACATTATAATGATGAAAGGTGTCATTCACAGGTACTTTTGTTTCCTTTGGAAGGTTTGAAATAATAAAAATCATGGTATCTTCAAGCAAAAAATTATGTTTACTGGCATGTTTCTGCATACGATGCAGTTTTCCTTTAGATGTTTCTCCACTCATTATTGGATACTAGGACTTGAAAGAGTTCTCAATCAAACAATCAATGTCCTTTTCCGCACTTCAGATTCTTCAGTTGGTCAGAATTGGTTTCACCAGACATAAAAAAAAGACAGTTGTTGGATTCTGTCCAAAGGCTTCCTTCATTCACTTGGAAAGATCTCAACAATTTTAGTGTTAGACATCTTTCTTCATTCCAGGAGCACTGCATGCCTATGCTAAAGACTGTAGGGTTGTGAAGAAGTGAAATCAACGGAAAAGCTTATGCAACTTTCAGTAGGGGCAGATTTTAACCAGACATAGAGCAGATACAAGAAATTGTATTTCTTTTCTACCTTCAGACAGTAAAATATAGGGGTTTTTTTGCCTTGTTTTTTTAAATTCAGGTAAATTTAAGGTTGTAGAGAGAGATGTGGCATCATTAAGATGTTCATAATCAGAACAGAATAGGAAATGATAAGTCAACAGATTGAAGATGTCTTTGGTTTTAAAGGAAAGCAATCATCATATCTCTATATTCTAGAAATAAACGGGGGGGGGGAATGTCTGATTTTTCTTTTTTAACTAACAGGCAGAAATATACAATATGGATTTTAAACTATAGAGAGAGAGTTAAAAGAGTAGGGAGGAAAATATCCTGATGTAATTCTTTATTTGTCTCAAGAATTAATCTCTGATAGGAAATACACTGAATAAATGTATCTAAATATCTGTTAGAGATTTCAAAGGTTTCATCTTACCACTGTGCTAATAACTAATCATCTAGAAAATTTATTCTTTTTTACTTTCCATATTATTAATTATAGGAAGATATTAATGTATTTTTAGGTGCTGCTAGGGAAGCACTGAAACTGTACACTGGTATAATTTATGAGAAATACAAACTGCATAATTAACTGTAAGTAAGTATATTTTTTTAGATGTAAGTCTTTATGAAAATTATACTTTTATTCATGCGATGTGTGCTGAAGGATGTATTGATTGAAATGCATTTTTCAATATTCAGAATTTTCTACGGGATTTGCCTCTGATAATTACAAACTATACTCTGAATGTCATTTTAACTAAGAGATTCAACTGCTAAATCAGCATATCTTTATTTTCTGTAGTTAGCCTCAGACTTCAAAGGTATTGAGCAGATGTTGAACCTAAAGTACTCAGGTAGATTTACCAAGGTTAATGAATTATAGGGTAATTTAGCACATACTGCATTCTCTCTAAATAACAATGCTGAATCTTATAATTTTCTGTTTCCCCTTGCTTTGACTTGTTTTTACATAATCTAAAATATTCCTGATCAATCAGGAATTGTATTTAAACAAGGACATGACTTTAAAGATATATACATAATTGTCCCCAGTTTTAAGTGCATGTTTTCCTACATCTTAAATAAGACTGTCAGTCAGTATCTGAGATACAAATTTTGGAAAAAGAATTAGTAATATTCTACTTAGTCTAAAATCTAACCTAAATTTAAAGGGGGGAGAGGGTAATAGTGCTGCAGTTTTCATGAACCAATGACTATATATTACCAATAAAAAAATTTGGTTGAAAACTAGGTTACACAGCTCCATGAAAGAGCAATTTTTCAGTTAACAAATGGATATCTAGGATAAAATAGGTATTTCAACATCACTGTGTAGAAATCAATCTTTTTACTGTGACTGTTATAGGTTAAAATTTTATTAGGGTAAAAATGTATGGTGGTAGGAAAGGTACAAAGTGAGCCTATATTTTAATATCAATGCATGATAATGCAAATATCATTTTCTTAAATCAACTTTTACCAAAAAAAAAGCAATCCTTTTCCTTTCCATATGAAACTACAAAATACAAGAATCTAAATCTCTGATAAAAAGAAAAGTTTTATACTGGTTTTCAATGAAAAAGACACCTATGATGAGAGCTTACTTTCAATTTAAGTATGTGTACATTTGAAAAACTAATGTTAATTGTGTTTTCCTGTGAAAAGGAAAAAATGTATCACAACTCACAGATTATAACAACACAGTACAAAGCATAGGTATTAACAACATCAAATAAGTAGTTTACAGTTACCTGCTGTTGTTATAGATAGATGGTTTCTAGACAGCGAAGTGTTGAAATACATGTTTTTACAATATTCAAACAAACAGATAAGTGATACAAAGGATTTCTAGAGAACAGATATCTTTCTCCATTTAGCAGAGAGAAGCACTTATCTGTTTATGGAAAATTTTTTATTGTGATGGAGAAAGTTATAGAAGTGGTGGCTATAGACATGCAGAGACATTTTATTGGTAGTTGAACTTCACTGTTTTTCCTTCATTCTTCCATCTGAATGTAGAGTATGTATTTTGCTGAGTATTAGATTTCAAAGTCTTAATCTTAATTTGAAAATGCATTGGATTCAGCTGTTGGCAGCAAGGGGCTGCAGGTGGGGCCTCTGTGAGAAGAGGCCAGGGCTGCCCCGTTGCTGACACCAGCAACCCTGGTGCACTCAGAGCTGGACCTACCTGTGCTACCACCACTATGTGTTGGGGGGACCCCAATGACCTGGAGACCCTGAAATGTGGGACACACAACACTCCCACCACCTATGATGATCCAAGCATTTCGATGTCCCAAGTCACTTCAGTTTTTCCCACTGTGATAATGGCTCAGTGATGTCTCTGTCTTTGCTGTGAGCTTTTCCACCTCATCCTGCTGGAGAGGGAGAGCGAGAGAGCAGTTAGGTGGGCATCTGGCCGAAGCCCAAGGTCAAGCCACCACAGTTCTCTGTAGCTGGCTGTTTCGTTCCCTAGCTCATACAACTGAAAGGCAGATGCAGGAGATTACTGGTGTTTACCTTCTTGATGTAGTTATAGGCAGCAGGCTTAGCTGCTCTGTTTTGTTAGGCTGAACACTGCAAACTCTTAGAGAACAAGGAATAGTAAAAACACATTTTGAAAGAGAATACTTTTCAGACAAAGTTTTCTAATGGAAGAGCAAAAGGTACTCCAACCATACTAAAATTTCATGAAAGTAAATAGAAATTTAAAAAATGCTCTTAAAATGGACAGATAGTATGAATGCATATCAATTTGCCTGTCCACTTACATTTAGTTGAACATGAACATTTGACTCTTGCAAATAAATTATATTCATGTCAAGAGTCTTTTTTTCCCAACATAAATAAATTAATGATTCACTAGGAAAATATGAATTAGGCTTTTGTAAATTAAGCTTTTAAAATATTTTGAATTTAATTTACATTTTGCTTCTTTCCTTGTTTGGTGTAAATTTAGTGAGTTTTGTGTTTTTTCTAACCTTTCTGAAAGTATCCTTGTGTATTTATATGCTCTTAAGAAACTATTGGAGGGAAGTCAGATTTTCAAATAGAATTTTATAGAAAATAAGGCCAGATAAAAAACTTTCAGGACTCTGAGCCCACTCTTATCTTGTCCAAATTTGCTGGCTTTTATGAAAAAACTTAGAAAATGTCTGAAAAATGGTTGATCCTTCTCTGTAGAAGTGCTTGTAAGCCAGAGATCTCATCTCGGATGCCCACTTCTGCTGCAGTGTCACAGCAATGCTTGTGTGTGATCATGGACCCTTTTGGTCTGGACATGGACCTGGCAGTGGCCTGAGGGACAATGTCCCAACCCATCCTTGGCCAGTCTCCTGGGAGGGCTGGGGCAGTGGCACAGGCCTTGACCACACAGAGCTGAAATTTTGGCTCCATGGGGAGCTTTTTGTTTGTTCTATCAGAATAAAGAATTACATTCTGTAAAGAAGAGGAATATCAAGGAACTATTAACAGATGAGCTCACTATACTGTCACAGGGTAGGAGTATGAAATGTACAACTGTCTGAGATTTAATGATTTGATGTCATGTTAATGTTCTGGTGACATTTAAATTTTTACTACCATTTACACTGTCTTTAATTTGTAAATTATCCCTTTATTCTCCCTCTCCCCAGAAATAAACTCAATGTTTTTTGATGTTCTTCTTATGTGGGTCTTTTTCTGGTTTTTCTTTTTGTTTTGCTGTTTGTTTGCTTGTTTGTTGGGGCTTTTTTGTTTGTTTGTGTTGTTTTTTGGTTTTTAAAATTTATTTTATTTCATTTTAGCTTTTGTCTTTAGTTGTTTGGTGGTTTTAAAACCCAGCTCAGACTACTGTGTCAAATATAAGGCAAAAGGCAATGCTTCATTTTTTACTGCTACCCATTCAACACATTCCTCTGTGAGTCAGAATCAACAGTCATTCTGATAATAGCATGTCTAGACTCAAGCAAAACTCAAAAGTGACAGTGAGATACCCACAGGAAAAGTAACCTTGCAGTCCTTAGCTTCTCACCTAAGCTTCCCTCGTTCTTCCTGTAAAACTACTCTGACATGAATCCCAAGATGAATGTCTAGATATAAGTACATGTTGTCTTGAAAAAGTGAGCAAATAGAAAGGCAAGGAGTGATTTAGCAATTCTTCTTCGTGCCAGTACCATGACCTCTGCCATGAAATTGCTTTAAAGCAAAATTCACAGCTTGATTTTCTCGTTGCTCAATTTTCACTAGGAACATGCAGTCACAAGAAACACTCATTCTTGAAATATTCATCCTAGTTCTCTCTTAATAGTAAACACAAAAATAAATTAAATCAAGAAGCCTGTTATAACAGAATGTTTACTACGTTTTGATACTAGAGGGTTAAGAGGAAGCCTAACAGTTAATTTAGTAGCTAAGGAGTTATAGGAATTTTCAGTTCACAAATAAACCGGGTAATCTTTGATCAATTAAACTTGAAAGAAATGACAGTAAAAGGAGAGCGTAGTCATCCTCAAAAGAAATGCAGCAACAGAACCACCTTCGTAAATACTGGGACAAAGATTGTCTAAGGCAGATCTTACAGATTTGAATAATAGAATATGTGCTTTCAATTCAAATATATTTCAGTTTACCTATAAATATATAAACATAATTTGCTAAAGATTTAATGTGCATATTGTAAATGCCCATAAGGATAAAAATAAAAAAAAAGCCAAATAATGACATTGCAGCATACAAAATACTTAACAAAAGGAGCAGACAAGTAGTCCTATCAGGCGAAGGCACTTATAAATTTTTTGCTTAACCTGTAGTATGAATACATTACTACTTAACTATTTTATGGAATAAGCATGTCTTTAAGCTTTTGTGTAAATGAGACTTTATTAAACTGGGATCTATTATTATATAACTTTTCATGCTGGTTTATTTCAATAAGGAAAATAAAAGAGAAAAAATAAGCATGTTAAATTAAATCTACCTACTGTTGCAGAAAATCCAGAACCTTTTTTTTCTATTTCTGACTCTTTGATCTTGTTACATTAATATTGGACTGCTGCATCTGTGTTGATATAAGTAATGTAAGCCTCTAGGTCCTTGTGTGTGTTACTGTCTACTATATGGCATATTACTAATATGTTTACTGAAATATTTCACAAAAAGAGCTCCTAATCCTTTTATACATACTGATGTTGACTATTCAGGCTAGGATTTTTCTAGTATAATTGGGGGGAAAAGGCTCCCAGGACAGAATTTTATTTTATGGCCTAAAAAGGTCTTATAATTGGCCTGGAAATGTTAATAATTGTAAGCACAGCTTCTTTCTCTGGCCAAGACGCAGTTTAAATATCTTAAAAATAGGTTTTTTGCTTGAGCAACTTGAATAAAAAAGTTTGGGTGTTCAGATTGTACCAATTGGTGGTGGTAGGTGCCTGCAGAGAGTACTTTTGGCTATCCAGAAGTTCTAGACACCCAGTAGTGCAATTTACCGTACCTACAAGTGTAACATGCAGTCATCCAGAGCAGGAGATGGAAAACCGCAATCACATGTAGTAAGAGGATGAATCCAGAGAGTAGATAACCTCTATCTCAATGAATTCAGAACAATAGCTCGTCTCCTGAGGTCAGTGACAACTGCTGTTCTTACAGTAGTATTTCTTATTTATTGTATTATTTCAGGAAGAAGAGACTTGTCTCTAAGTCCTCTTCAGCATGAGGGTGCATGTAAATTCATTTTTAATCAGAAAGGCATAGGCAATGTTGTGGTAGAGCTAGATTCCCTCCTTCTTAAAGCAGCACTTCAGAGTATCTTTAAAAAAGTTTGACTTTGCAGATTTGTTTAAGTGAAAGGCATTTTCACTTACATGTTATAGCACTGATATTTGAAATATCTTTTAAAAATATTTTGTACATATTCATAATTAGAATTTATGATAATGTCATGTGTATATATATTGAACATATCTAGACACAAAACGCAGAGAAACCAAAGGGTTTCTAATTCAACTAATATAGCTAAACTTTCCAAACAATGTTGAAAACAGTTTTGTGGTATGAGTATCAGCAGTAAGATTGAAAGTTTTCAATGTGAGAGTAAGATGCAGCTAATTCTGAAAAGTGCAATAGAAAAAGGAGTCGCTACATTGAAAGAGGGTAGTCTGAACTCATTGCCTAAGAGCAGCTGTTGATCTCGATAGCATGACAAGAAAAGGGCAATAACTATAATGCTTGATAAACTGCCTGAGGTAAAGAAAACTTATGTAAAATCTTTAGTAACAAACTGAGTTTTTGACCTCTGATTGATGTCTACATTTGTCACAAAAAAAGTTGCAAAAAGAGCCTATATAACTATCAAAGCATTATTACTTTTTTCAAAGTGTGTTACTCATGTATATGTGCTAACTGGAACTCAGAGATTCTTTTTTACAAAGCAACTGGCTAGTGTGCTTTTCCCCATTCTTTACCTGTGTATTGAATTATTCTTAAATATAGTGCCTGATATACCATATGGCACATTTTTTTTTTTTAGTCAATTGACTTCTGTCCATTTAATTTTTCATAATTAAAAAAAAACTTACAGGTTAAAAAAAAGGTCTGTTGCACCTCTAAAGCAGAAGCATGCCAATGAATTTTCACATTTCGCTGGTTTGAATCCAAAAGTAATCATACTAATATAACTACATGAGCATTTTCGTATTCAGTAGGCCAGTAAGATAGCACCATTCATAGTAAAAGGCCACAACCTTTTAGCCAACTCTTACATGTTGTTTAAGTGCTACAATGAAAATAACCTCTGATTTCCTAGAAGGTGTGTATATATCCAGTTGTAAAAATTAAAATGGATGAAACATAAAGGCCAGAAAATTTGAAAGGATCTGGGTTGAAAAAAATTTCATAATTACTTCCCTAAAGAAAAAATAAGTATGGGTGTAAGATTTGAGGAACCCAAGAACTCTTGTTAATGCACACAACTTCTACGTAATATTCAGTCTTATCCTTTCCTTCTAAATCACTTCCTTTAGTCAATCAATCTTTTGCACTGGAAAACAGATTCTTTGCTGTCTCATAACTTGTCAAATGGAACAAGGAGAGAAACTGGGGAGTTTATGAAGGTCTAATCTTCCTTACTTAAAATGACATCATCCTCATAGCACAGTAACTCTTCAGTTATAAAGCTAGAAGCAAAAGACCGGATTAGTGAAACACATAAGGAGTTCCATTGTACGGGCTTTTCACAGAGTAAGGAGACAAACAAAGTGGAAAGAATTGCAAGAAATGCTAAGGAAAATTTGAATCTTGTTCCACCCTCTCGGAAAGACACATCAATGGAATTGATTACTAGCATTCTATAATTAAGGTCAATACTTTATGTTTCTTGAAGTTTTTTATTCAACTGACTTTCAATTACAAAATCGCTTAACACCTGCTTTGTCTAAGCGCTTTTGAGTGTCTGAAGATAGTAAACTAATTTAGCAATTTCTTATATCTCCTAAATTTTGTTTAACGAGACATTTTTGAGCAATTCTAATGGACCTTCAGGAAGCTGTCATTTAGCAATTGCTTATTAATAATTGCTAAAATATAAAAACTATATTAAATGGAAACTTACACATTTTACTTTTTTTGCTTTTAAATTCACACCATAGATATAGTCCTTGTTAAGAAAATATTGTCACATCCATGTAGTTTCAGAGACCAGTAATAATGCTGAGTTTGATTCTTCCTGCTTCATTGCTGGACATATTATTACAGTTTTCTCTTGGGTTGTTTTTCGTTTTTTTTTGGGGTTTTTTTTTTTTTTTTTGGCTTGTTTGTTTGGGGTTTTTTTTGTTTGTTTTGATTTGGATTTTTTGGTTTTTTGTTTGTTTTGGTTTTTGGGGGTTTTTTTTGTTTGGTTTTGGGTTTTGGATTTTTGGGGTTTTTTTTGGTGATGGGGGGGTCTTTGTTTGTTTTCTTTTAGTGTAAGTCTTCAGTTAATTAGAAGTTAGTTAGGAAAATATATTATGGTTCCAGGGGTATAATAATGTTTAGATGTTCTATAGACTTTTTTTTTTTAAGAGATATATAGCATATTAACTTCCTGCAATGGACTTCAGTGTGCCTTCAAGCTTGACAGAGTTAGAAAACTGGCCAAAGAAATTTGTCGAAAAGATATTTCTCCAAAACAGAACTCCATGAAGAAAGGTGGAAAAGGTAAACTGCAACCTCTTGAAAGAAGTACAAAAGAAAAGAAAAAAGGTAAAATATGTTGGCCAACCATGGAATCTTTTCTGAAAGTGCCTTTTTTCATTATGAAGAGAAAATCAAATCACCTGATTTCATCAGAAACCTGGAACCCCATGAATACTAGTTGTTTTGTGCTAGAGAGACTGCGCTCCCACAATTACTTTTATTTCACTGCATGTTTTCTTTCAACTCTTATTTATACAGAACATTTCCATATGTGAAATCAGCCTCTTGTCACTCATTACCTATAATTAAATGTTGGCCATGTGGGACACAGTCAAGTTGATTGATACTGGATCAGTAATTGGACCTGCTACTAGAGAGTTTGAAAAGAACCCAAACTTACAGCAGTTCTAGAGCTCTGTAGCTGACACTCTCACACTGTCACATTAACTTTAATTGGAATTGGAGAATATACAATGTGTTCTGAGTTAAACCTTTTATACCTATTTTCTCTGTAAGCAGAACACCAAGATTTTGTCATCAGTCAAAATAAGCTTCCTACTGAGTCTAAATTAGAACAGTAAATGTACTTTTCTTTAGGGAAAAAAATAAAAAACAACTTCAATTTTGCTCTTCAGAATAGGTGTAAAGTTAGCCAGGCCTATAGGCCTACAGCGTTACAGTGGATGAGTCCATATCTATCTTTTTTGACAGTTCCATTATTTTCTATGTAAGCTCCTGTTTATGTCCTTGTACATTTAGCCCCAAAATTATTATACATTTAGATAAACAAATGAACAAATATAAAGAAAAAAGAATCACAATACAAAATTGTTTTAATGAGGTCACATTAAAGATATGATCTTAATGCTGAAATTTTGTTAAGATTACGAAAGAAAGAAAAGTATTGTTTCTGATGTTAAGTAGTCTGGTCTATTCTCTCTGGATATTTCCCACTGATACTAGGGAAGCACTCCAGGTCTCTTTCATTAGGGTGCACAGACTATCTTCTCACAGTGTTCCTTCCCCAGCATGATGTAGGGCACCCCAGCTCCTCTGACTGCAAAAGTTAGACTCAGTTATAGTCAGGAAAAACAGGATTGCTATCATGCTATTCTGTTTTGATCAGGCAGCTCAAGAGGTAACCCACAGGCCACATGATTTGATAGCACTTTTATACTTTTTCCTGCTAACTCTCTAAACTCAGACTTAACTCCTCTGAATGTTAGTTCAAGTTTGTTCTCTAAGCATAAGAATTTTGTCATGGAATAAAAAATATATATTTTTTATGAGTAACTGAGTTGTAAAATTACTTCCATATTGTTTTAAATATAGTAATTAATATGAACTTGTAGTTCCTACTTATACTGACACTCAACCGTATCTAAGGAACCAGAGATGATTTCACCATCATGTAAAGCCAGTTACTATGAGCCTAATGGTGTGTACAATTTCACAAGTTAAGGAAATATATCATGAATAAGTTCTGCTGGTTTAAAAAGTATTTAAATGACCAATTAATTAACAGCTGACTTAACAGTTTAATGCAGGAAACAGACACATGTTAGATACACATAAAAATATTTTGACATCTTAAAATATGTGCTTGAATTCCTCATCTTCTGTGACTACAGAACATTTATATAGTTCAGATACAAAATGTCCTATGCTAGGCTAGGTTGTAGACTAGCATGTCAAATATATTTTGGCCAGTCTGACACTCCTGACAGAACAGGAAGGTGAAATTATTAGAGATCTGTATAATGGAAGTAACTTTCAAGTGTGATGCAGAAAGATTTATTTTCATAAACTTCCCAGGTCTGAGAAATGTTCATGATGAAAAGTCCCTTCTTCTAGACAGAGTAATTAACTCAAATTTTATCTGTGAAAATGTAAACATTTTATTTGCAATTTATTTGGTTTCTAGTTTCTGTAAATAAGCTTGTTATTAAACTGAATATTTAAACTTCTAATTTTTGTTAAAGTAATCAGCAGTTGGAATTTGTCATGAACAAAAGAAAAGTTGTTAAGACAACAGTTGATTTCTAAGATAAAATCTGCTTGGAATTTAAAATACAGAGAGCGGAGGTCAAAAGTGACAACCTTTACTCTGAGGATAATCTAGGGGCAAAATTTTCAATTTTAGTTTGAATAATCTGTGTGTTTCTAAAAAAAAAACCTCATTTTTCCCCTCTAGCTATATCTTATTTCAGCCCACAGTATGATCTTGGCGTACATTAATCAGATTCATTTCAGATGAAACAAAAGCAGAAGGTTTGCTGAGAGGGGGCCTTCAGGGAGCTTTAACCACAAATGGACCTTCAGCTCCCAAAATCTGAAGTCATCATCCCTGAAATGTGCATAGTGACAGTGTAACTTCCTCTGCAGTGACTGCTTTACATTCCGTATCCATTCCTCTTCACTGAACTGTCTCTTGATGTAGACAGCATGAGTGAATAATTTAGCAGAGCTATAGGTCTATACGCTTGTGCACAATATAGTTCAAATGTGCCATGATTAACTCTAATTCATTGAAAATTTATGTTTTAGATTAGAAATTGCACATTAGTTTACAAGCATTGGATTCAACAACAATATATGCCAATGTTTTATTACTGTTAGATTAATAGCTTTGAAGTTAAATGAATTTATGGGAGGAGCATCTAAGCAAAATTTCATGCAAAACATTATCTCAAAAAATTTTGGTCACCTTGAAATAAGAGAAGTCTGAGTGTTTTTTTCTATTTTTTGTTGCTTTTTTTTTTTTTCACTTGTGTATCAATACTTTTAATTTAAGTTACTATATCACCTTCTTACTGTACCAGCCTTTGTGATAATTATAAGCAATATTTTTGTAAGAGTTATGGCTTGATTTTCAAACCAGAAAGTTCTAAAACATTCATACAAAACTTTTTTCCTAAGGATCACAAAAGTTTCAGGTCTAACAGCCTTTGATCTCTTCAATGTTCTTCATGTACTTGTTTTCGTTTGTTTGTTTTTAATTAGGAGTGAACGATATTCACAACTCGGCAAGAAGAAAAGAAAACATTTTCATGATCTTTCTGAAGGAGAAACTTGACTACAAAGAGTAAACCAAGTTTACAAGGTCATTCTGTAGGTTTGTGCAATTACTGTGCTCTTATGTTTTACACAGTTTCTCAACTCTCTCCTTTCTTCCTTTGTTTTGCATTCACTTTTCTCTCAAGGTTTCAGTTTAACACTATAATTCTTGCAGATGAAGAAATGTAAGGATATGTGATTTAGCCTATTCTTAACAGCAAAACAATTAATTTTGAGTAGTTTGAAAGTACACATAAGGGTTACTAATTCATTAAAAATTTAAAATAAAGGTTTGAAGTCCAGCTTTCTGGAAATACAGGTGTAGTACCAAGACCGAAGTCCTAGGTCTCCAGAGGTTCTGGTAATAAGTAAATGGGGTTTAAGATTTGACTAGGAGCATGTCAGCCTAGTTCACAACAGTTCAGAAGTAGTTCAGATATCACTGTTCTATATCAGTAGAATAGATACTCTGCAGTTATAGTGCAGATTCCTTTTTTAGTTCTGTTTGCTGTGATTTTTGTTAAAACACTTAACATGTGTTTGATCTGCTTTACTTTTAGATGATAGTTGGGATATACAAGCAATTTTCTATGGGGATAAAGCAGATGCACTACTGGTTTCTGCACCAGGATGAGGCAACGCTGGATGTAGACACTGGGTAAGGAGATGTGGAAAACAGTGCTGAGGAAAAGGACCTGGGTGTCCTTGTCAACAGAAAGCGGAATATGAGTCAGCAGTGCCCTGACAGCCAGAGAGCCAACCATGTCCTGGGGTGCATCAGGCACAGCATCAGAGCCAGCAAGGGAGGAGATTGTTCTGCTCTGCTCTGCACTGGGGAAACCTCACCTCAGGTGCTGTGTACAGTTTTGCATGATACAATATAAGATATAAAGCTATTAGAGTGTCAAAAGGAGGGCAACAAAGATGGTGAAGGGTCTGGAGGGGAAGCCATATGAGAAGCAACTGAGGTCACTTGGTGCGTTCAGCCTGGAGAAGTGGAGACTGAGGAGAGACCTCAATGCTGTCTGCAGCTTCCTCGTGAGGGAAAGAGGAAGGACAGACACTGATCTCTCTTGTGACTGGTGACAAGATCTAAGGGAGTGGCCTGAAATTGTGTCCGGGAAGGAAGTTTAGTCTGGATATTAGAAAAAGTTTCTTCTTCTGTATTATGACTGGGCTATGAAAGAGGGTCCCACGGAAGTGGTCACAGCCCCAGCCTGACAGAGTTCAAGGACAATGAACTCAGGCACACGGTGTGACTCTTGGGGATGGTGCTGTGCAGGGCCAGGAGCTGGACTCAATGATCTTTGTGGGTTCTTTCCAGCTTAGCACATTCTGTGATTCTGTAAAAAGTTTTGCTGAACTATGAAAACATCACAACATCTGGAAGATAAAAGCCAAACTAGAAACCATAACAAGGCCATCTGTCAGGGTCAGCCAGCAATGACAAGATATGGTTTATTTTGCAGATATCATCAGTTTCTTTAACTAAAATAGTCAAGGGTCTCTTACAGGCACAATGTCTTGGATAAGGACTTTAGATGGATTAGATACAGTTGAGTAGATAGTAATATTAGAGATTTAGGATGAATTTCTGTAGTACTGCTATAGACAAAAGTATAGTCATAAGCTGTTTCACAAGAATAAACTCTCTCGAGGGTGCTGAAATTGCCTTCCCATGTGCCCTTCTTAGATTTCATCGCTTTGATGAAAATGAATTAAATGTAGTCTATAGGTGAGTTTGTTATTTTCTAGTAAAATCTTAATCAGAAAAGTCAGCAGGCTGTCCTTTGCATAGAATTTATGGAACTTCCTGAACGCTACTGCAGTTCCAAAGCTGTTTGTGAGTACTTTCCCAAAAAATAAGCCAGTTTCATAACTATTTGAAACAGTTTATTGAATCTATTTGAAAATAATAAAATTTGATACTTGAAGGAGATTAAAAAGTTAAGTCTCCTTTAGACATCAAAGGAGAAAACAAACTTTTAGTGGATTGGATCATTATGCAGAATTCTTTCTCATTCCCCATTTACCTGTGTGGGATGCCTGTAGAAACGTTGTTCCTTCTGTTATAGAAAATTAAGAAGGATATTAAAAATGTAGAGGGAGTAGATCCTCAACTTTTTTCAAGTAGTTTCCACAATAAAAATTGTACAGGGGGAATAAAAAAAAGTTTCCAGGTTTTTTTTTTTTATTATTATTTTTTAATAAATACTAAATCTCATAAATTTAGTTGAATTTTGCTGGAATTGCCGTATGGCAATTTGAGAAAATTGCATTGCAGCCTTTCACAATTTAAAATTCTGATGAAATTCTAAATTTCATCATGTTTGTTATATTTTTTAAATAACATCAATGCATTTCAGAATTGATCCTATGCATAAAAAGTCACTTGCTACATCAGAGCTTTCCAGAAACATCATATAAGACTTCAATGCATAGATACTCTGTGGATATCTCTTAACAGATTGTGAATTATATAATTCAAATCCAAAAGAAACAGGAATTGTTAAAAGAAGGCTTTTAAAACAAAGTATGATTTCAGGGATCTTCCTTAAACTAAAAGGAAGATCTCTGGAACAACAGCATTTTTGAGACAAGATAGAAAATAGATGATATTGGTTATCTTTTTATTACTCGTGAGAATTAGTGACTGGCTCCAGAATTTCTGCACTTTTTTATGTAAGCAGAAGATCTAGGTTTTTTTGTTTGGTTGGAGTTTTTTGTTTTCTGTGGGGTTTTTTTTTTTTGTTTTCCTTAATTTTGTATAAATAGCTTTGAATAACTGCTCAAAGTTTATGGAAGTTATTGTATGGGTAGACCTGTTTTAAACTCTATAATTATATTCCCTTTCCAAGAACATATATAACAAACATTCTTAAGATAAATTTATAATATGCTTTGATGTATAGATAAAAAGGAAGACACTAGGGGGAAATGAAGTTTAGTTATAAGTAATGTTCTGAGTACACTGCATATTATTTTGAAATACAAGTGAAGTTAGATTTAAATAATTTATTGAGCACCTAGAATTAAGATATATCCATGAAATATATTAACAACAGCACAATTTACAATTAATGATCCAGATCTTTCAATAGGTATAACTTAGATCTATTATTTAGTAATATATGGCAGAATTTATCCTTGAAAAACAAAGCTTTTATTCACAAAAAAACTGAAATAAGGGTGACTTAATAGGACTATGTTTTCAATTCATGATGAAGGAAGAGCTAGTAGGTGAAACAGCACAATTCACAGTTAAAAGTGTTCCTTTTTCCTCTTAGATCGGTTTACTATATGTTAGTATAACCTAAAACTTAGTGTTGTGTAATGTCACATCATATTACTGATTAAATAAACACGTCTTTTTAAAAACTTCTTACAAACATTTTAATTGTTTTCATAAATTTCTTACGATATGTTTTAATATTTTCTGTTGGCATTTGCTTGTATAAACTTATTTATTTCACATCTAACTTTTAAAAAAGATATACACAGAGCATGGTAACCACTTTCTTCATAGTTTCACATTACAAAAATGATTTGAGTTACAAAGAAAACAGTGGACCTCACACTTGGTGTTCTAATATCAATTAATCAGAACCTCTAAACCAAAATAATTTAAATTAGAATTAAATATAATGACAGATATTACGTTATGTAAAAATAGAGCATGATCATATGAATGTCAGCTTGCTAGTAAATTACCTTCAATGTCAACCGTTTTGAAGCTGGTTGTTAATACAAGTGAGCTTGGAAACTGATATTATCTGGTAGGGAAGTTGTTCAAGGGATAAATATGTATTTGGATATGTTGGTCTCTCCTGCCAGCTCCTGTGCTTAAGATTTTGTCAAAGTAGGACATTTCTCTTTCCTGGTCTATCAGATATGCCAGAAGCTGGAGATTAAATCCAAGACATCCGATTTTAAAAGGCCATGGTCACTACCCTAACCATATTTTATTTCCATTCCAAGAGGATTTATGCTACTAGATGACAAGTACTTCCACAAAACTGACATAATTTTAGGCTGGATACATGAAAATTGATATGCTTTTAATATTATGTCTCAAAAAAATTTACAGCATATTTGATAGTTTTTTTCCTATGCACGTCATTTTTATATTTTAAATAAAACACCATCACATGACAAAAGAGATTTATGTAATAGATATCAGAATACAGTGGATTTCATTCCTGGTAAAAACTGAAAGATCAAAACTTAGGTTTAAAATGCTATATATTTTATATATAAACAAATATATGTGTGTGAATAAAAAACTAGATTTCTTTAGTGTAATAAAAAGGCGAGCAGAAGGCAGAAAATTCTAATGTATTTTCATTGCACAATTTATAACTTCCCTGTAAAGCAATTTATTTAGTGTGTCACAGTAGACTGCAAAATAATTCCTACCTCACTTGATATGGCAACATTATGTTCCTAACTCATGTTCTGAAGTTGCCTGTCTAAAACCCTGTGGTCATTTCATATTATTTCAAATCTCAATCATTTTGCCCTCAGTATATCTGCAAGGTCAACAAAAAAGAAGAGAGAAAAAATTCCCAATAAGAATATATGAGATGTTAATTCATAAAATGGTATTAAGCAGCTCTTGTGTTGTTAAAAACACAGGTAAAAAAAATCCTTTAATATTTTTAAATTATAAAAATGAATATGACGTCCCTCAGTTATTGCTGTAACACATTGAAAATCTCCTCATCGGGGAATAAAGGAAAAACTGTAAAAATTCTTCTTCTGCTTTAGGAAATAATGCACACAAGTTCTGTGCTGTCTTTAAAAAACTATAGTCCATCCTATAGTCCATCCTTGGAGATAGTCATCTCCAAGATACATAATTTTGTCAATTACTTGGTCGCTCCTATTATAGTTTTAGTGGGGAAAAAAGGTCTGTCCTGGGACTGAGAAAAGTTGATCTGGAATAGAAACAATATAACTAAACTATAACTCTATGAACAAAAAGGAGTTTTGTTACCACACCTATGCTGATATTCACTGACTTTTGTCCCATAATTTTGGGTTTATATAGTCATTAAAAATACACACAGAAATCAATATATTTAACAGGATGGGTTGAAATAAAAAAGTGACACAAAACACAGAACAAAAGGCAAAAATATGTTAAAATAAATTGAAAACATGGAGATGGAATAGATAAATTTTATGTTTGAGGTGATCACATCATTAATGGATATTTACAAAGGGTTTATACAAATTAATAAAAAAAAGAGCTGTAACAATTCCTGTGTCTCTGTTGATTAAAAAGTAGGATTCTGCTCCAGATTCAGACTCAAAATATGTTAGTCACAGAACTAGATGTCTAAGCTCCCTGTAAAGCCAAGTGAGATGTAAATGCTGTCACTAAAGTCTGAACAGCTGTTTAGTGCTTCCTAAAATAAGTACTTAATTTAGACAGCTGGGTCACTCTTTAAGCATCAATGAGTGCATTTTATACAGCGTAATTCAGTTATTCATTCATAAATGTCTAATGCTCTTTGAGGAGCCATGCAGCTTTGGAGACATGTGAATGATGTTTGCAGGTCATCATTGAGACCAAATCTGTGAGAAATCTGATCCCTCCAGGGACAGCTTATGGAGGCAACAGAGGTGCTAGAGAACTTCAGGCAGCACCTCATAGTTTAATTCTGCATGACCTAACCAAATTGCAACTCCCTCTTCAGTCAGAGGGGAACATAAACAGTTAGGTGATCGAATAAATTCTGAAATAACAGAATTGTCTATTGAGAACATGCAGGATACATGGATTAAAGGCAAATTGTGGACTCTTCTGTAAAAAAAACTTGAAAGAATTTTAACCACAGCAATTAAATTACTATTCTTCTTTTAGATTCCACATTAGAAACTGAATTTATCTGACAAAATGTATGTACTTAGTTAAGCTGCCAACTCCTAAGGATCTGGTAACATTACATATTGTAAGATATTCAGCCTGACTCCTAGATGGCACTTTAGAAGGTCCTGTCTGTCTTTTAAGTCCCATACCCTTTTATTTGTACCTGGATCTCTTAGATGCTCAGACGAAACCCATGTGGTAAAATTAAACAAATTTTATACATTTACATCCAAGTCCAAGAAGATGTGATGGTGATGAAAGATAGTTGGATCTTCAGGTTTACACTCCACAGACACATACAGAAACAGACCCTCTTCGCTTTCTGTCTTCTCTGGCAGCCAATGTGATTTACCCTAAGATAAGAACACTGTGTGGATATTGCAGGTAGAACTGTCTGGTTATTGATGTAATTATTGCATTCCAGAGAGGGGGGGAGCTGAGAGGTTTGTGATTGACTTTGGTACTCATCAACCTGCAAAAGTGTATAAAGTATTTCTGAACACTCAGCCAGTTGGGCAAACTGGTCTTTGAAGGTTGCAGGCAGCATCTCACTGAATGTTCCACCACAGCAGGGACTCCTGTAGGATATGTCCTAGACATTCCAGAGACAGGGAATATTCACTTTTGGATCAGTGAGTAAAAAAGTGCCAAGATTCAGTGAAATACAAAGATAAAAACCTAAAGTTTCCACATCGGTACTTTGTAATTGTGAATTCTTCAAGGCCAAGACAGTAAGCCTGTATGTTTGTAGTGGAACCTGCTTATAACACTTAGACATAAACTGTAGACCTAATCTGAGTCTAAGTGGACCAAGCCACACCTAGGCTTCTTTGAGAAGTTTAGAAAGCAAGGGCATCTCACTGAAGCTCATGACTCAATGGGAGGGACCACAACCTGAGTATATTATAATCTGTTGTAGTAGTGCATGCAACTGCATTGGTGATATTTAGAGACTGTATCAGCAATACTTCTAACCATAATCATCTACATAATCATTGTGTCCTACTTCTCATGTGCGGCTGAGAACCTTCCTTCAACTACTCTGCTACAGATGCCTAAGTATCTTTCTGTTCAGAGAGCGAGAGACCCATTTGGGGTACAATTTATATTATCACAGAGTAAATGTGTTAACCTGATCGAAACATTTGTGTACTAAAGCTGTGTATCTCCGAAGGAATTCTGAGATAAATAGTTCAGATACAGATGTCAACACTGCAAACATTTACACTGAGATTCATTAATCCAAATATAGAACTAAAAATATGTATGTGGAAAGTGAGAACTCACTGTCATTATCACAATTTTTTATCAGGCTTTGTGTCAAGGGGAAAGGCACTGGTTTCAGGAAAAGAGAGAAAATTGCTATGTTTAACTCTATTAAAACTTGGAGCATGGAAATATTTCTAAACATTTATAGGTTATATGCATGAAAATACTGTATGCTTTCTCAGGCAATATAATATCTGCAACTTGATCTTAACAGAAGAATACTGTATAAATTGTTCTGATTTGTCTAGCATGAAAAGGCTAGACATTGAGAAGATCGAGTAATAGCAGTAACAAAACAAAATGTTTGAAAATTACTATTGTATCACACACATACACACACAAGCTTGAAGTGCTCAAGCTGTAAGTATTTCTTGAAGAGAAATGCATGCATCCTTGAAGCAATAAGCTTCAACTAATCAAGCCACACAAAACAAGATGAATGTATCAATAGATCAATCCAGGTGAAAACTTACAATTTTCAAACAAACTCTAACTGAGGTGTCAGAAATTATCTGTCTCCCAAATTATTGTGTAAAACAAATAAAGCTAAGAAATTTTAGTTTTAGTTTTCTCCTCTAGATAAGAGAATATCAGTAAAAGTGGTCATGTTGAGAAAAAGAAAGGGCAAATAGCAGGGAGGAAATAGGGAAGCAAAGACAGTTATAAATGTTAAAGGCACTATTATGTAAGTAAATATGAAGTGTTTGCCAAGTACAGTAAGCAATTTGAATGATTGCATAATGAATGAAAAGCTATTTAGATATGCTCAGTGTGTATTTTTTTCTTTTGTCCTACTTGGATTTTGTTTAAATTTGTGGTTTGTTTATGGCCATTTTATATAAGTTATTGACAGGTACACTGTATCTGAATTCTACTGCAATACAGTGCATGGGTGTGGGTCTGGAAGGTAATTTCCTTTCCATATATGTAAACAACTTAAATGACTACTAGTGAAGATATCAAATCATTAAAACAATATTCCTGGCTGATAGAAAGGGAGGAAATAAGTATGAGTGAATCTGACAAAATAATCATTGTGAGAGAATGAAGTTTGATAATATTAAATGGAGTAGTTTCAAAGCAATAATGTAGTCAGAAGAATTGAAATTACCTAAATTATTAAATGAAGAACAAATAAGCTGGTAAGTTTAGTTTTTCTTCATAAACAGTCTCCCTGAGATGGATAAAGAAAGGGGGCTATAATACCATGCCTTTCTTATTTGTCAATGAATACTGAGAGCTGATGATGTAATTATTGTTGCTATCAAAGGAATTATCAGGTATGAAAAATTAGTATGACTACTCACTGTTTGGAAGAATGTTGAAAAAAATGGTTGCTTTCTTTGAGGAAGAGTATAATAATATTCTCATGTTTAGATATAATTTAGTGTCATAACAAGTTAGTGTTTAATACCAAGAAGGTATTTAGGCTGCCAAGATCCTCAGAGGCCCTTAGTCATCTTTTGGTTAAGTTAATGTACCATAGAATGTAAAACTACTTTTTTTTTTTCTTTTTTGTCTGCTGGAAAATACAGTATAGTGAGCTTGGGAAAACTAGTGACTGCTTGTAGGTATTGCATGTTGCTACACAGAGGATCTTGAGATTTTTTCATACACAAAAAGATTTATTAGTTGAGGGGATATCAGGCGGCATACATATGTTTCTAGTGATTAAATTATTAAAGTTGCTCTTGGGGAAAAAAAAAAAGGTGAGACGGAGAAGAGGGAGACACATGAAAAGTGGGGTGAGGAAGGTAAGAGAAAAGGGAAAGGGAAAAGGTGGACACTAGAAAGTGTCAGGATGGACAGAGATGAGTCCCGAACAAGCATCCTTGTCTGAAGGCTCTCTCCTGTGCAGCAGCGGTGAGAAAGAAATTATGAGGTTGCTTCTTTTTTTTCCATGCTTCTCCCTTAGGACTGCAGAGTTGCCACTGAAGCATTTTTAAGTGCCTTTGGCTAGTCTTAGATGTGATGCTATTAGTTCTGACTAGAGTACCCCAATCAGATACAAGTGTTGCACCTCCATTGGTGCTTAGATGTCTATGGAGACATGGTATTGAGTGATAATAACAAAACAGCGCTAATGTCTGTACAGATCCCCGAGGGACACCACTTGTTATTGGTCTGCATCTGGACATTGAGATATTGACCATTACTTCCCCTCTGGTTGTGACCTTATCCACTTAACAATCCACTCATCAAATCCATCTCTTGCCACTTCAGAGAGAAGGAAGTTTTCAGGAGACCATGTGAACAGCCTTATGGGAGTCCAGAGAGATAATTTCCGTAGCTCTTCTGTCTAATTCATCTAACAAGCTAAGTCTGAAAATGGCTGTTTTGCCTGATAGGTGCAGAGACACTCAGTATGGACAGGTAATAAAAATTCAAGAATTATAAAACACCAGGTAGACCTTTTCACTGAAAGTGATAGGTAAGTACAGTTATTACATGTCCAAATCAATTTCAGATTTTATACAGCCACATGAAGGAAAAACTCCACATTATTTCAGGATTTCTGTACATTAAGTAAGTATGAAATGTTTTTTAAGTTTCAATTTTTCTTGACATGTATAGAGATCTACACACACACAGAAAAATATCCATACATATTTGTATGTATATATATATGTATATATATAAAAATAAATCTGAAAGTTTGAACTACATAAGTTACGAAGACTCTCATTTACATTTAGACTGTCCTGAATTATGCACCAATAATGTGTACAAGTCACCAGTGCATGCATAAGACTACTGAACTTATCTCTGTCATCCATCATTACTGTAAACACGTGTTGTGAATAACCCAGCTAGAATTTATAATTGCTCATCCTTTCAACTGCTTTCTAATATTTTCATGTAGTTAAACTCAAATCCACTTCCACTCAGATATTTATCAGTTATTTCCATTTATGAAGCTAATTTTACAAGTTGGGAGATGCTGCTGTGGAAAGAAATCTTTATTAACAAAGTCATGTCAAATCCAGAATGAATTCTGAGGTGTGTTTCATTTCTAAATTGACAACAAACATGAAAAAGCACTTAAAAACAAACAAAAAAAGTCCTTTTTTAATAATATTTCAAGGCATTCATATGACAGCTGTGTATCTTCTCCTAATATATATGTTATAGTTCACAGTGTAATTGCATTGATTTAAGCAAATAGATAAACAGAAGCAATAAAAATAGGGGATATAATTGTCAAATGGTTCTATAATTTTTTTGGTCCAGTATTGAATTTTTTAATGAAGTTTTTTATAGACTATATATAGGATTTTTTTGGGAGGCAGAATGCTTTACACTTGTGAATGCCTTCCTAGTATATGATAAGAGCACAGAAGATTAAAAAAAAATTTGTGATTGTCTCTTTTTTAATAGAAACACTGTGTTCAGTTGGTTATAATAAAGAAATTGCAATATTATGGTCAAAAAGAGCTATAGTAAAAACAAAGAAAACAAATAGTAAAAGATTTGCTGATTCCAAGTGTTTTAAAATTTTACACACAAATAGATTTCTAAATATTTCCAATCAAAAAGAACAATAGGGATTATTTTTTTCTGTAAACAGAAAATAAATCTACCCAACAGAGATCAACAGCAACTTAGAACATTATTGACATCATTATTGAAAATACTATTTGAAATCAATAGTATTGAGGCATGTATGTAAGTCCTGATGTATTTATTGTAAGTCCTGCCTACAACAGTGGATTTAATTCTGTACCAGAATATCTTTTGAAATGAGGCCCTAAGTGAGTAGTTGCAAAAAGGCAAAAGTCCTTCAGCACAGACACACCTAGAGCATGCTATTGTGCTGAATGCAGATGACTCTGAGTGAATGTTGGACTGTGGCATCAAGTCTTTAAAAAACAGCACAGTGAAAGATACTTGCAAAGCAGTTGTTTGGTTTATTACTTATTAAGCCTTATTTTGAAGCAGATAGCCCTTGGCAATTCTTATGAAAACAACCTAGAATTGTTTTATGGATTTTTTTTCATTAGCTAGAATTTCAAAATGCATAGATATCACCTGAATTATAAAAAAAAGCTGAATTTGTTCTCTAGGGTTCTTGCTAACTTGCAACAGGTTAGTTTAAGCTATATTTTTTAATCTTTTTAATGTTAAGTAGCAACTTGCTTTTATTTTTGCTGTTCTGTCTAATGTACCCTTAAAGTTTAATAAGCTTTTCCATGAAAAGATTAAATTTTATTATAGTACGTTTACATGTTTAGTCTGAGTACTTTTGTCAGTATGAAAAATGTATTCATATTACTTGTTTGCTCACATTATTTATATTCCTTGTTCTTCCCTTTCTTCTTTCATTTTTTTTACTCCTTTATTTCCTTTTTTCTTCTTTTTTTTTTTTTTATAATGTTTGATCTTCTTCCCAATCTCCTAAGAAGGAGACATTCCCATATTTCCTTCTTGTTTCTCTCAAATCTCCCCTGCATACAGTGCATAGTTATCCTCTTTTCCTCTGAAGATCTAAAATTGACTTATTTTGTCGGACCTGGCCTGTACCAGAATTCTGGATCATAATATCCAACTTCTTCAAATTTTCATAAAATACAATGCATTTAGTTCTAGAGAGAGAGGAACAGAATAATGTGCATCACCACAACAGCCAAAAAGTTTCCTAGTGTGGTGTCCTATGGGTGTCACATTTATGATGTATTTTTCACCCCAGAATCTGCTTTTTTTTCAAAAAGTTTTGTATTATTTTGGTTTTTTGTAGGTTTCAAGAGTGCTAAATTAATCTTGAAAATACAGGGCAGTGCAATGGCTATTATTCGATAAATCTTCTTCAAAACCTACTGGATCAGCTCAGAATATCAAAATGCTCTAAGTATCAGCACTATTAACTTAATTCATATCTCTAAAAGAAGTAAGGAAGGAAAAGGATTGACATGAAAAAATGTACAGGTAATGTATATGCCGGTACTAACCTTTATTCTGAAGAGTACTGCATATGTGAAATTTTCTGTACAGAGTCCCGTCCCCTTAGGACATGAGTGCTGAGCTGTGCACTCAGAACATGACTCCTGACACTTTGTATGTTATCCATAATTAAATTGTACATAGAGGTGTCTCTGACCAAATTATGGAGGCTTGTATGTCAAATAAGCAACATCTGTTTTATCTTTCTCCTCACAGTAAAGAAGGTGCTTTTTCCTGTGTTTTCTCCACTCTTTGGAATGCAGATCCACCTGGGCATTGGCAAACATGCTTACAACCAGTTCAGCTGCATAACTATTAAATCTATGTCAACATTTTTAAAGAGTTCTGAATTTTAATGTGCTATTAGACATTCAATCTCTCCTCTCCCTTTTTTACAAGATTACCAGGACAAATTCTGAGGTGTTTGCTCAACAGAGAAGTGGAGAAGAAAGTGAATTAAGAAAAATACTGCTCACAATGGGGAATCTATGCTAAACTGTTCTGATTGTGCAAAATAAGTGAAGCCCCTTAGAAAAAGGGACAATGGAGCTGTATAACACCATGTGAGCTGTGATGAAAATCTGAGAAGATGCAGCATGTATTTGGGCAGTATAGAAGATGAACCATGACAAAGAATCTGGATGTTTCATATTTGAAATATTTCTTAATTTTCATCTCTGTTAGACTTTTTGGTTTGAATCAGGAAGTTTTTTGTGTTTTCCAACAGTAGAAAGTACAGCTCAAATCAACATGTTTTATGCCCATGGATTATATTTTGATAGTTTTTCTTCAGGATTTATGCATTTTGTAGTTAATTTTAAATTTCACTAGGTATTTATAGTCACTTCAGAGATGTTTAATATTGGTCAAATCGCATCAGGACATGGTGATGAAATCATATACAAAGAGAGTAGTTCACTCCCCCCTATCTAAACTTTGAGGTTGGACTCAGTATACCAAGGGCTTATCCTGAGATGAAGCTTTGGGGTCACTATAGACTTTCTGACTGGAAGCTTGCAGGATGGGCTAGATTAGTGCAAATCTGTCCATATATGAGCTGATGGTGATATTCAAAGACCTCCCACATTGAACACAGCTCCTATTGTTTTGCCTGTTTATTTGTTTCTTATTTCAAACAACTGCAGAAAACTTCCCACTTGCAAAATATTTATCTCAATGGGAACAACTGCCTCTAGGCTTTACCACAGTACACTGGATACAATAACAAAAATTTAACAAGAGAAAAGGAGCTTTTGCAGTCTAACCTGTGAGTTTGTGTGGAAAATGAAAAGATGGGGAATGTTTTAGTTTTAGTTTTTGTTGTCATTGTTTGGTAAGATTTTATGTTTTAATCCTTTTTGATGCAAGAAGGGATATCAGTCATTTAGGGAATTCTTCTGAAGACCAATTTATGGATATGCAGTGACATTGTTTGATCACAGGAAAATAGGAATGAGTCAATAGTTTTGGTAGGAAATAAAAATTATTGTTGCATAGCCATAGCTGTTCCCTAAGGTTAAGTAAGGGACCTTTTCTGTGAGGCTTTCAATTCTAGTCACATAAGCAGTAAATAAATATGTCCTCTATCTTCTGCCCTGTAAGGTTGCTGTTAGAAATTACAGGCTTGTTACTTCCTCTCTTTTGTCTGACTCCCCTACCACTGTATTAGTGTGGGTGAGTAGGTGGACTGCAAACTGCAAAACCTTAGACTGATCTTTCTATCCTAGTAAACGTGAATTTCATTAATTGCTGTATTTCAGTTCCTTATTCTCATTACATTGCTGGTCTAGTTTCAGTAAAGACAAACTTATTGTATGGTTAATACATACAGGATCAAAACAAAGTAATTAATTACAAAATTTTCAAACTATTTTAACACTTCAGTTCCTATTTAATTGAACTTTCAATATGTGTTCAGAGGTATTATGCACCAGAGTGGAAAGAAAGACATTTAATCCAAGCAACTAAAAAAAAAAAAAAAAAATAGATCCAGTAGAAACACTGTTTTGCTATAAACACTGTAGAATTAGAAGATATTTAGACTAGAATTTTTATACTTTATATTTCAGTTTCTTTACAGATGTGAGAACACATGTGAGAACACATAAAGAAAGTGAACTTCCTGAAAAATTTTAATTACAAAGAAAAGATTTTTGATCACCCTCACATTAAAAAAAAAAAAATATATTTTGTTTTAACGTGGTTGCCTGCATATCAGTTTGAGCCCATTTCCTCTTGCCTTGTCATGAGATTCCACTAGATAGAGTCTGGTTACATATTTTTTGCTCCCTGAAGGCAGGTCATTATGCATATTTACAAGATTCTTGCTGAACCGTCTCTTCTCTCAGCTAACCAGTCCCATACATCCAGCCTTTTCTTATATGAGAGATGCTCCCTTTGCGGCACTTTGCTGAATTTACACCAATACATTCATGAATGGTTTGTTGTACATTCGCATCATATCAAAGAATCATAGAAACATGGAATGGCTTGATTTGGGAGAGACCTTAAAGATCATCCAGTTCCAGCCCTGGGCAGGGTCATCTTCCACTAGACCAGGTTGCTCAGAGCTCCGTCCAGCCTGGTCTTGAACACCTCCAGGGGTGGGGCATCCACAGCTTTTCTGGGAAACCTGTTCCAGTGCCTCACCACCCTCACAATAAAGAATTTCTTTCTGGTATCTAATCTAAACATAGTCTCAGTTTAAACACTCTGGCAAAATTTGTAAATCATATAGAAATACTGTTTCTTTCTGTGGCTTTTAATGCTTTTTGTTGTTTTAGTTGAGTTTTCATATTACTAAACTCCATTAATTTTTATTACAGTTTTAAAAAGGACATCCTGAAAGTAGGATATAAAATATTTTTTAACTCTAATTTACAAAAGACAGTCTTACCTTTTTGATGAAGACTTCTAAAACAATTGCTTGAATAAGAAAGCCCTTACTGACACAAGAGGTATAACAATGTTGGTGAAATGCCTTTGTTTTTTTCATAAAGAAGAGAATTACAATTTTGTAAAATTCTCAAAAGTCAGAGTGTTTACTTGCTTTTGGGGCATCAGAAGAAGATTTGTTTTTCCAGAAAATAAAAGTTATGTTGCTTGATTTTATTCTTTCTGTTCATAAACTTTAGTAGTAATATAGAACTATTCTGACTGCAGGGACTGTTGGTTCACTTTTTCATTCGTAGACATATGAAAAGAACTAGTTTGTGAAAATATTAATTAGGTTTCTACTTGACCCTAAGCTAGATACCTCCACATATCCTTGGAGATGGCAAAAATAGTCACAGCAGGGGGACTTAGCTCTCAAATGCTAGTAGCTGAAGGGCTTTGGTTCCTGTTATACAACAGAGGCATTAAGGGTTTATTAGATAAAAGCAGCAAGACCATGCTGTTAACAGTATGAGCAAGCAGCTGACAAGTGAACAAATTACAGGCCCTCCCACATTTAGATTTTATATTTTTTCTCTTTTTTTATTTCTATTGAGTCTCTCCTTTCTCTTGTTTTTTCTGAACAAACAATCTCAGTAAGAACACCTCAAGATGTTAAATTATTTCTTTGTCCTGTCAAAGATATATTTTTCTTCTCAGAAAAAGAAAGCTGAAGCTCCTATGTTCCAGGAACTTGGGGGCTCTTCTTCCTAATTAGAAGAATTCTTCCATTTTTGGTTTAGACATTGGAACTCAACATAATTTCCATAACTGAAGACTATTTCTCAATATATGGACAATCGATAACTACATGTATGGCATCTCTATGCAGGAAGAGTTATGTCAAAGGAATCACAACATGGTCAGTGGACAGTCAAGAACGTAGGCTGGTTTGAAGATTTTAGCTTGTTAAAGACAGATATCATCTGACTCATTAGCATTTTAGGATGCTAATTTATATCACAGAATAACATAATTATCTAAAAGGAAGATGATAGAGGTAGAAATGGCTGTTACAAGAAAATATTCTTATGACAAATATTTGAAGTCACTTCATATTTAATAAATAAAATTATGAGTCACATACAGTACAGATTAGTAATTAATTATGTAACAGCAGCATAGCAGAAATTTGCTGTTAATTTAAGATACTTAACTCTTCTAAAATGTAGGTACTCTTAGCATATTGAATTTTGCATAACATTGAAATTAGCCATAGCTTTTCTTTTAATGAAGCATCACAGATTAATGAATTAAATAAAGATACTAATTGAGTAATTGACTGAGCAAATTAATTTGGGTTATTGTTGCAAATAGGCTAATGCTAAATTTGTCAATGTTGATGAGAAAGTTACTCAATGGCAAGAAAATGAACTTGCATCAAAACAGTTAAACAGCAATTGTCAAATAAATGTGCAAATTTTGTGAAAAAAGTTTCAGTGTCATATTAGGATTTTTTCAGTCTGGCCTCTCTTGTGACTAGCCTTCTGTTAATTAAAATCCCATTTAGTTTTCTCTATTGTGCATTTTCTATATAGCTAAAACTAATCAGGCTAAGGTCAGTTTCTTAATAGCTTCTAAAAATTAGGTTGAATGAACACTATATTTCATAATCTTAATCCGCAAGTACTCCTCATTAACAAAGATCTTCCTGAGCTAATTTGTTATGGGCTGTTTTCTTTGGTAATTATCTTAACATCTAAATACCTTTAGACCTCTTTAAATGAATACTCCTAGCACTTATGCAGCTATTTAACACTTGACTTTCCTTTGATTTAGTGAACCTTACTTAGACAAATAGAACTATTGCAATTTCTTTTTAATATCAACTTGTAAGATTTGGTTAGCTCTTCATAAATATTTGTTGTAGTTAGTTTTATCTTCACTTTTCTTCTGACAGCACCATCACTACTACTTTTTCAATATGGCAGAAATCATTTCCATGATTACTGTTTCATGATAACTGATTTTTTTTTACTTGACTTGGTTATAACAGAGGATACAATGTTATTGTCTTCATTGTTTTCTTCCCCTCTGTTTTATATTTGATGTCTTCTCATCCTGTTTCTATTTATTTAGGCGTTAGAGTTGTGCAGATATATTCATTAACTGCTATCACAGACATTTTTTTCAGTTATTTTGTTCATTTTTCCCCTATATGCTGATCTATTTTGTATGTGCATGGACCCAAATAACTGTAAACTGCTATGCAGTATCCAGGTTCTAAACCAAGAGACACTAGAGGATCCAAAGGTAAATGAAAATAAAATCAAACTCTAAATTGTAGGAAGTGTCTTCTTTTTCTTGTGTAATTGATAGGACAGAAACACTGTTGGAGCTGCAGAATAAGACAAAATATAAACATCAAGATACAGTAGAAGGTACTACGGCTAAACAGCTAAGAAATTATTTTATCAGTTTCATAAGAAATATATACTTTAAAATTAAACTAATTTTATTTAAGTATTTAAATTCATAGTTTTTGCTACAGAAAATATTGCTTTACTTAGTAAAACATTTTAAAGACAAAGGCAGAAAACAGCAACCAAGGACATATTTTGGTTAGAGTTTTATGAAAATGAAGATGGGACAAGGCAGCAGAACAAACTTGAAGATCTGTAAGAAAGTCTTCCATAATGCACAAGATTTGGCAAGCCCCAGAAGCAAGAAATCAGGAGAGGTAGGCAAGAGAATAGCATGGCTGATTAGGGAAGTGTTGGTCTCACTAAAGGAAAAGAAATTAATGTGCAAGCAGTAGAAAAAGGACAAATCATTTCTGAAGAGTATAGAGATGAAGTACAGTTGTGTAGACATAGGTAAGGAAGGCCAAGGTGAAGCTGAACCTGAACTTGGCAAGGGATGCAAAGAATAACAGGGCTTCTACAAGTTCTATGTTCGTCAGTAAGGGAAAATCAAAGGAGGTGTATTCCCTGATAAATAATGTTGGTAAACTGATAGCAACAGATGAGGAGAAGGGTTAGGTATTCAACATCTTTTATGCCTCAATCTTCTGTGGCAACCTCTCTTCCCACACCTCTTGAGTGGATGCACAGATGTATGGGAACTGCGGGAGCAAAGTTCCTCCCACAGGAGGAAGAGAAGTAAGAGAAGATCAGGCTTGTGACCACCTGAGGAACCTGCATGTACATAATCTATGATGAGATGAGGAGATGAGATGAGATGAGATGAGATGAGATGAGATGAGATGAGATGAGATGAGATGAGATGAGATGAGATGAGATACGAGATGCATCCCAGAGTCCTGTGGGAATTGGCTGATGTAGTTGTTAAGCTTCCTCTCCATGATAATTGAAAAATCATGGCAGAAAGGTGAGGTTCCAGGTGATTAGAAAAGGAAAGATTGTACTCATCTTTAAAAAGGGTAGAAAGGAGGACCCTGGGAACTTCCCATCAGTCAGCCTCACTTCTGTGCCTGGGAAGATCATGGAACTTACCAAAGAGATATTTTATACCAATGTGAAGTCATACTCACCAATAAAAGGTTAAGAGAAACGAGGAGAGGAACAGGCATTATCAAGGCATTTGTGCATGTACTGTGCATGAGTGCATGTACTGAGGCCCTGCTTTCCAGGAAATGGGTGGATGTTGCCTAATGATGTGAAATAGAGAATAAATCCTTATGTGTTTTACTTTTCTTCCATGTGTGGACTTTGTTTTTACGTGTTTAATTGCCTTTGTCTCAATCCATGTTGGTTTTTTGCCTCCCCTGCGCATGCTGAGGAGGAGGAGTGAAAGAGTTACATGGCGGACACCTGGTAGCCAGCCAAGGTCGGCCCAATATATTTAGTCACTTTTTATTTAATGCAGAGAGTGCCTGAGACCTTTGTCAGCCTACCCAGCCCTCTGTGCTGCATGGAAGTGTTGGGGAATGCACAAAGCATTGTCTTTGATTTTCTTCCTGAAAGCATTCCGCCAACTCAGCTCTTAACCATGTTCTAAGGGTTAATGCTACCCATACCTTCTCCACCCACGAAAATATCAGCTAAAATTTCCCACCACAATTTGAGCTTTAGGCAGACATCAGACACTGCAAATTGTAGCTAGGGTAAATAAACACTTTGCAGTGCTATACAGCTGAAAACAAGGTGCTATAATAAGTGGCTTAAAAAAATTGAAATGATGATCTTTCTCAGTAATATATACATTAGAAGCCTATATTTTCATATTTTTTCTTTCTCATTTTAAATACATTATAACGTACAAATGGAAATCTCCCAGCCTTTTATCAGATAAATGAAAGAATCTGTTAACAGTTTTCTTTCAATTAGTTTATTTGAAAATAAGCAAGCGTTTTTCAGAAGCTGCTCATTTTACAATGGAGAGCCTGCTTCGTGTCCCTAGCTCTGTCCTATTATGCTGGAAGAAAAAAAAAATTAAAAAATCAATACTAAAAATGATTAAATATTTCTAGAAGTCATTCAATGTAACCAAAACTGTTCTGTATTTATAGTCTCAAGGTGTTAACAATTCTAGCCTCAAAGACAATTGCATGCTTTTTTTTTTTTTTT
>VZRN01001879.1:1384299-1480766 GCA_013397935.1 Dasyornis broadbenti
TTTTGGTGGTATTTTTCTTAGCTAGGATTTATACTTTTTAAACTTTGGGGTAGAAAAAAATCAACTAAGTGTGTCAACATGCAAGTTGAACTGACTTCGTAAGGACAGCCACAAAAGTGGTTCAATTTCTTTGTTCTTGCAGTGGGGTAAAGAAATTAGAAGAGGAGACGAATACTCCTTTCTCAGGGAGTGAGATCAATTTCACTTCCTGGCAGTTTCTAAATTGTGTTTGCCAATTGTGACTGAAATTATGGAGACAGATGATCACTGGTCTCAACATTTCATTATTCCAAGGCCACTGAGTGAAGTTGTGCACTGCTTTTAGGCTTTCCTGCTTTGTTCCAATTTACAGGATCTCAAGTTTCATTTCTCAAAGACTGGAATGGAGATAAGTGTTTCTGAACTTTTTTGTATATTCAGGGTTAGCACACAAGATCTTCCCTTTTCTTCTGTTTCTTTTGAAAGTACAATAATAATATTCTATGGAACACATGATCAGAAGGAACATCCATCCTTTTCATAGATCGAAACTTGACATTTTATCGTCTTTGCTTAAATGATTGATGCAAATTAGGTATGATGTTAACTGTCACAGACTGAACTTAAGTTGGATTACTTCTATTTGTGCTTGCTTCTTAGTGAGATCAATTTAAATTTTAAAAAGTTCCCAGAAAATGAAATTTTCTCTAATTCAGTGTTGAATTTTTAATTTAGATTTTATTCCATAAACTGTCTTATAAGGATAAACATATATGATTCTAAAAATCTCTCCTATAAAATTCTTTATAAAGGACAGTTACATAGTCCTGGACAGACAACTAGAAAAAAACCCCAAATTATTAATCCCCTCATAAAATTTTAAAATCTGTTTGTTTGAGATTTTTTCCCCTTAAAAATGTAGAAAATATAGAAAAGCTGTAACAACATTAAAAAATAAACCCAACACTGTCAACACAAGCCAGCTTCTATCATTCCAGGCAAAATAAAAGGCAAAAAGATGATAAATAAAAAAGTAGCTTTTTAGTTATTATTTTTTTAACTATAGAAATATAGAGTAAGGTTGTTATTTTTAGGCAACTATAAATTTTCACTGGTGTGTTCTTCATAAGCAGTATACACTTCAGTTTTGACTGACATCAGAAAAGCTTCAGGAGCCTTCCAAGTATGGAAAGGTTAAGTCACTCTTCCACTTTGGAAATGAGACTTAGCCTTGTCTAATCTTCAAATAGAGAGGACTAAAGAAGCTGCCCAAGCTATAGAGGAAATCTGTGATGATGAATTCTCGTCATTTCATTCAAATTTTTAGCGAGAAAGACAACAGACTGGGTCTATTATAGGTGTTACTGTAAAACACTACAAATTAATTCACAGGAACCTAATGTATGTACAGAAGTATGCAAGCACTGAGTTTTTCCTAAATACTCTCTTTAAATAGCAAATAAATTTTATATGTAAATTTAGTAATTTTTTAATTAGTCATTTAACTGTCAGAGCTTACCACAGATTTTAAAAGAAAGGAGAAGCTATTATGTTGATGGAGAAATATGTCCAAGAAAAAATACCATAAGAAAGCATAAATACATTATATAAGCTTAGTTTGTTTGCAAACTATTGTTACTATTCAAGTAATCAGTTTTGAATGTCAAAATGAGGGAAAGAAAACAAGCAACACGTCACAAAATTAGACTCTAGTGCGTTGACTTAAATCCTAACGCATCAAAACAAGAAGACAACTCCAGCCATATACAGCTCTATAAGGCAGCCCATCAGAGAGGTACTAATGGCCAGATCTACTCTCTCCACAGCAGAGATTTGGAAAGCTTGGCTTGCTGCTACCAGCAGGAACAATAGTGCTTGGGACGGTAGGTGGTGCTGGAAAAGAAAGGCATGGAGAAAGATACTAAGAACTGCCAATCTTGTGGTATTTACCCCCATCTTTTTTCTGATCCTCCAAATTTTAGACTCCTCATTCCTATTGCAAGCTTGATTCTACACTTCCTTCCTTGGGACACCCACTGATATACGTAGGGGGGTTTTTTGTTGCTTCTTTGGGTAATTTTTGTAATTTTTGTTTGGTTCATTGGGGTTTTTTTCTCTCTTTTTTTCTCTCTTTTTTTCTTTTCTTCGTCACTGCTGAGGAGTCTTGTTCTTGCTTTCTTGCAGAGAATTTGTCTCCTGCAGAAATGAGACAATCTGTCTTATGGCTAACAGTCCCAAAAGAACATGGTGGTTGTAGAAAATAATGAGCATGAAGGAAGAAGAATATAAACAATCCTACTCCCTGCAAATGTGTCCTGAGTCATCCCTTCCTGGGACAGTCAGTGAACAAAGCAGAACACCAAGGAGACATAAGGAAGTCTTGGAGATTTGTGTTTTTCACATGTTCCTCGGGAGATATTTTTCTCAGCTGTAAATTAGTAGTAGCTTTTGCTCATCTGAGCACAAAAAAATTACAGAAAATGGATGTAACAGGAGAGTGTGAAAAGAGATATATTTGGGGTCATGAAAATAAAAGTTAAGTGAATATTATATGCTAGTCATTGCTGGGAAGAAAAAGGTTCCCTTCTACATGTCTCCAATTTAATCTCTGTTCACAGCTGTGTTCAGTATTTTGAATCATCATGACTGTACTAATAAAATAAATATTGGTCATCTCCTGATTTTAAAAGAGTGTATCAAGTCATACCTTAGGTAACAGATGTGTATCTCTCACAAAGATAATTTTAAAATAAACATTTATTCATTTGGCATTTCCCAGGATTTTTGTTATTTACATGTGCTACAGTTTTAACTTCCAATCACAAAATTCAACTAAAATAAAAATGGAAATAAAAGCGTATAAATTCCCATTTACACCAGCTACCTATTCAACTGTTTTGACAATACTGAGATGGTAATTTTATTACTGTTATACTGATATAGACTTAAAGGTGTCTTCGTGATGGCAGGACAATGCAACAAGTCCTTAGTTAGCCTGAGAATTGGCTCAGTAAATATATTCCACCTAAATAATTGCTGGTATCTCCTATCATAGAGACAAAAATACATTAATCCTGAAGACAAGTAGGATAACGATAAATCACAATGAAGAAAATATGGCCCTTTTGTATTGTGTTTAATAAACTTTATATTATTATCTGATGAATTAATTTTAAATCCTCAAATGGATAGTAAATTCGAGTGAACATTATTTAAAATTTATTTATTAATTTTCATGATGAACACTATGTATGTGAAAATATAAAATCTCTCCTGAGGAGCTTTATTATCAGGTAGAATTAGATCTGAAATGTGCATTTGAAAAATCTGAATTTATAATGTAAATTACTTTGTAAGGTATACTTGCACACAGACAGGTTTTATGGAAACTTTAGGAACAACAACTGTCTTTTATCTATTTTCTCTTCATTTACAAGAGTGAGCTGAGACATTATCAAAATAATAGCCCTCTGAAAATGTTGACATTAACAATGTGGAGTTTTAAGTCTATTTTTTTATTGTCAATAAAAAAAAAAAAAAAGAAAAGCACCAAAACAACGTAGAAGAGAGAAAGAAAGTAGAGCCAAGTTCAAATAGAACTTTAGCCATATATGTTAACTAATGGATAAGTTTCTAATGTAATTCAAAATGAAGGATTAAAAATGCTAAAGTCTTCAAACATTTTTCACACACAGAGAATTTCAAATAGTGTTTTATATCTTGTGGTATTTTACCCATAGGTCTCTTCGTGCAATATGATGGCTATATTTAATATTCAGTTATTGCTTAAATTTACTTTGTTGATGGTAACTGAAAGAGCTTTATTAACTCATCCTTGAAAAATAAAGATTGGAAGAGGGAATAACATTATGGTTTATAAATATATATAGAAACAGTGTGTACATATCCAGGAGAGANGACAGGACAGGACAGGACAGGACAGGACAGGACAGGACAGGACAGGACAACAGGACAGGAGAGCTCTAAACTGAGAGCTAATATTTATACAATATCAATTGGAATCCATTGGTCGCATCCAAACTTAGACAAATTTCCTCACATAATCATACAAGCCAATTAGTTACACTCCTCTTGTAGCACAAAACAGATACTTTACTCAGGCTTTCTCTTGTTTCTGATACCTTATTCTTGCTTTACCTCAATAAGACTCTTCTAGCTTTCTCCCTTATAATCTTGTGCAATTTGTATGAGGATGCAGTTACAGTCAGCTTAAAGAATCATTTTACCTGAGTTGTTTTCTACTTTTAAGGGTATTTTATTAAAGATGTGAATTCTCCAGAGGTGAATTCCAGAAAAGATGAAATGGAAACTTTTGTGAGCAGTAGATATGGTTTGAGCTAGAGCTGAACAAGTATTCATGGTATCATCATCTGCCACATCTTTAGCGCTGCTTCTGCTGGTTGCAGCTTATTTTTGGTCTTTTCAGTAGTTCCCTTAGAAATTGATGCCGTGGTCAGCTAAAAGAACCAAATCAATGCATAAAACAAACAAAATGTCACAGCTTCCATCACTTGACTGCTTAATTTTTAAAATATTTTCCCAAGACCTTTCACCTTTGTGAAAGTGTTTTCCCAGTTTCAAAAAAGAGGTTGGCTTTTCTTTTTTTTTTTCTTCTTTTCATATGACAGTGGCTATGAAATGGTCTGTGGTGAAAATTTTTGAATCATTAAAATGAAAACTAATATTGCTTAATGAAATACTTCTTGAACCCTGACAATTTTCAGAATGAAGAGGAAAACAATATGTAGGCTTTGAGGAATTTTACTGGAAGAAATCTAACCATCTTATCTACCTCCAAATTTAGGCAGTATGTGCACTCAATTTTCCATGGTTATATCACCGATTAAGTTCTTACTGGCAGATATATAATAGTACATATTAACTTAACCCCTAAATTGTTATACAAGGCACAAAATCATTGATGCTCTGTGGATCTAGCCTTAATACCTCAGAACAAGAATAAACAGTAATGGGATATAACATTTTTTTCCACATACTTTTCCTTTTGGTGTTACTTTTGTCAATGCACTAAGCAAAATTTGCAGTAATTTGCCTTTTGTTTCTTCCTTTTTTTTTTTTTAATTATAAAAAAGATTTCAATGTGTACCACAGATATGTTACATTTAGCCTTTATATTTTCTTGCTTTTTTGAAAATGACAAAGTCTATATTTCAGTCTTCAGTCTTTGGTAACCTTATATACATAAACATAACTCTGTACTTGAAAACTCAGAGGATTTTGTTCTGTTCAATTTGTATATGAACAATAAGTAGAGGTACGTTTACAGGCATTTATAGTCAATGCACAGGAAAAAAAACAAACAAACAAACAACAATTTTAGGGCACAACTCATTGAAAGGATTCAATATCCTGAACATGGTCATTTTAGAAATTGTGAGGTAACCCATACAGGCTCCGGCTGCACTCCAGACTCTGTGTCTCGGAGGTCCCTTTTAATACCTACCAGTCCTCCCTATACATTCACACTCTAAATAGGATAATGTAGTCTAATTCTGAACTAGATATGAATATTTCACAATATTTCCAATTCATAACTAAATAGGTTATTGGAGCACCTCACTGGGATGGTAAGCATACTCATGCTCAGCCTGAAGACTCACTATATCCTTGATATCTCTTATCTGCAATAACCAATGAACAATTGCTTTGTACTTGCACCTTGAGCATAGTCCACTTGCTTATATCTCTTTGTGCTTGGCTAAAGATGTCCCAGCTAAATTAAGAATGATCTGTAAAAAACACAGGGCCTTCTGAGAAACCATAGGATATTCATTTTGGCTTTAATCTACCTCTGTAAATGAGTGCAACTATCCCATGGGTCCTGCAGTGCCTGCCCATGCTCTGTGGGTGTCACAGATGACAAAATAAAATATCAATAATTATCAATTAAATATCTACATTTGGAGAATAAAATCCTATCCTAAATTCTGTATCTGAGCTACTAAGTTGGAGATACTTTAGTCTTCAAATAAAAATATATCACTTGTATATAACTCACCTCCTGTTATGGGAGTTATACAAAAGAGAAGCAGAATCACCCTATTAACATGTGCAGGTCTATGAAGTCACCTGAAGCAGGCTAGCTCAGGCTTTGACATCTAGAAATTAATTATATAGTAATGCTTTGCAAAACCATTATGATTTCATAACCATAATTGTGTTGTTTTAATTATACACATAAATATTATAGTAAAAGTAATAAACACGAAAAAGCAGAAATATGTTACGTCTTTTCTCTCTTAAAAGAAGAGACAATTCTTTTATTAATTTAACAAATCTACCTATAATTTGCCAATTGCTAGTAAACATGAGAAAAGCCATTAGAACCTTATCTGATAGGAATATTAAGTTTTGTCATGTACAAAATTCCCAAATTTTTTCTAACATGTCTCTGACATGCCAGGGGGATTGAATGATCTTTACGGTTTCTTCCAACCTAGGCCATTCTGATTCTGTGATTCCTTTTAAGCAAGTGAATTATTCTAGCTCTGAATTTGCTATGATACTATCTCTTTATGAATTTCAGATCTGATTAGGAATCTTTAGACTCTTGAGAGATGCTAATATCTCACAAACACTATAAACAATGCCTTTTCAACCTTGATTGAAGTTTTGTATTCCCTGATTAATGTTTGTGCACTGAGATAGATAAGAACATAAAAGGCAAAAAAAATTTGAATACATGGCCTTTATAAAAAAGTTCTTTCAAAATGCCTTGCAACAATGAGTAAAACTTATTTCCTTCTTTTCTTTGAGTTAAAATAAGTAAATCTCTGAACAACCCTGACAGATAAGACAACATGAAATGAAGATTAACATTTAATGAATAATGTATTGTAATAAAATTTGAAATATTCTGGCATAGAATTTTACCTCCAAAAACTGGTATATGGTTTATACTTATGGCAAGGAATCCTGAACATTTTTCTGGCAGTCATGATGTTGATCTTGGCCCATTGAAGGGGATCAGCTTAGATCAAATTTTTAGCCTCTTTACCAGAAGGAAAACAGCACCATCCTTTCAACATGATAGAAGAACTGGAGATTAAATAAAGAAGAAAAAATTTGCAATGGTCCTACTATGTTATAGCTGTAGGGAAATTTCAACACATTGCTGGATGGTAGATGGACTCTGGAGACAAGAACTTCGTCTTAAAAGATAATCACATTTATATACTCACCTAGCCAGAGCACAATACTTATTGTAACAGCAGGATATGTCTTGGGTTTTTTTTTTTTTCCCAAAGCATTACAAAAAAATGCTGATGGCTTCATTGAATGTTGAAAAACATGTGTTGTGTTTGTGTCACTGTGCCCTCAGGTAGTGTGAATGGACATGCAAACCCAGCTGCACAGCCCGAAGCTGGCCTCCGGCAAAAGCTGTTAGAACTGTGACCTCTGTATGGCGGGCAATCCCACCGGCAAAAAAGGTTAGACAAAGCAAGACAGGGAGGGGCAGTCAGAGTTAATGTTATAAATTATTTTAAAAGATCTGATTAAGCTTGTAAAAAGAACATATTATGGGAAAGACATGAGCTAGCTGACACCTGGGCGAATGAAATAGGTTTTTAAATGGACTGCCAAGGGTAACGTGTCAGTAATCAATACCCATGAGGAAAGATAGCTCTGAAATGGAAAGGTATGTTGCAGTTGTCAAAGAGGCAAATGTAGGTTTCATTACTGCACAGCAGAGGGTGAGTGGGCTTGAAACAAAGAGGGAGAGGAATTCTAAATCATAGTTAAAAATTTCAACAACTTTAGGCTTATCCCTAGCCAGAATATTTTGGACATAAAAAGACTTCAAGGTAAAAAAGTATGTTAGCAGATAGAACTATTTTTTGAATTCACTAAAAGCATAGGCTTCTGCTACAACATCATCAAATACTGGAAAAAAATCCATGTTTTTTCAATTACCTATAAATACAGTTCGTTTTGTTAGAAATTGTCTACATCTCATACCTAGTGCTTCTTCTAGTCTATCAAATATATTTTTTATCTTGTGCTGAACTTTTAGCTGTTGCTCTTCATCCCCGCACCTTTTCCCTGTAGACAGCATAGGAGATGTATTTACTAGGTGAGCAAAAGGAGCTGAAGATTATATTGAGCTTATGTCAGTTATCATATTTAAACACTGAATATCATAAGAGATGACTGACAGGAATGTTTCTGTAGTACCCTTTGTTATGACACCAAGAAAAAGAGAAAAGCAATTGTGGAGTAAATTTGTTCTCCCCGCTGTGCAAAATCCCAGAAGATGGATGGTAGAATGGTGACAACAGCTTTCAACAGGTCTCACAAAACTAATACAGACATTTGGAGGCAGAATGATGCCTAGGATACATTGCCATTCTTTCACTGCAGTCTGTTGACTTCTGACCTTACACAAGTTGAGGTTTTGCCCTTTCAGTTTGAATGTATGTTTACATTATCTTCAATAATCTACTACCCTTAATTATATCAAATATTTTATCTGAAATTTAAATTATAATTCAAATGTTTATGACTTATAGTCAGCAATTTAACAACCTTATTCTTTATTGACCATAAATATTAAAATAATTTTATATGCCTACTTTTTTTTTTTTTTTTCATTTTTCTTTTCCCTTCCTGTTTGTTTTATGGTTTTGTGGGTATTTCTTTCTGTAGAATTTCAGTACTGTAAAGTGCTGTATCCAATAAATTTTAAAAAGGAAATCCATGTAGAATCCACCCAAATAGAAAAANTTTTTCGTTTCCCTTCCTGTTTGTTTTATGGTTTTGTGGGTATTTCTTTCTGTAGAATTTCAGTACTGTAAAGTGCTGTATCCAATAAATTTTAAAAAGGAAATCCATGTAGAATCCACCCAAATAGAAAAACAAAATAAAATTTTAGAGTTATGAATTAAATATCACATTCTCACTATTTTAAAATAACACAAGTGCTCTCATATTGTCTTCCTTTGCAGTTATAAAATGAATAAATGAGATTTGAATACTCACCTTTCCATGAGGTTTAACATAGAAATAGCACATTAATAGCATATTAATGTAATTTAAATATAGAAATTATTACGTCTGAAAATCACAATTTATTCTTTATTATTATAATTTTTCTGAAAAATAGTGACAAGATAAGGAACCAATCTCAATCCTTATTGATTGTTCTTTCACTATCTCATTTATGAATATTTGCACAAATTTTTACAGGTTTCAGGAAACCACCATGCCATAGTATATTTATGATTCATAATCTTGGCTTTCATGGGCTAATTTAGGAGTTCAAATTAGCCTAAATTAGCTAATTTAGGATCTAATTTTGCCTAAACATAGAATAACATTAATGAAAAGACACCTTCAGACAGTGATTCAGAACTATTAAGCATTACTTCAGCTCTAAATGACACTTCAGCTGTCAATGATTGCATTTGTAGCTTAGCTCCCATTTTCTACTTTCTACTCCCTAGTTCAGGCATTTCAGGTAATGCTCATTCAGAGAAATTAGTGCTACAGTTTAACACTATTGTACATCAATGCATCCAGGTTTATTTTCTATGGAAATCAAAATATCAGAGGCAATCAAATGGCTAGGTCTCACTTAATATGGAGCTGTGAGCTGCTCCATTCCTGAAACTAAGAGGTTTCCAAGGCATATTCAAATACAGTTATTTGTAGGTTAATTGCTTGGGCTTTGAATGCTCCTAAATTTAGCCATCAAGAGTCGTAAAAATATGAACAGCATATATGTGATAATTATATATAATATATATAATTATACATATGTAATTATATATAATATATATAATTATACATATGTAATAGACAGCTACAAAATGTTAAGATAGAAATGTATATTGGTCTACCTCCAATAATAAAGTTTTCTAGGATTGTGACAATTGACCAGTACTGTTATGACATTTAGTAATGTCATAACATAAGTTATGACATTAACTTATACAGTTAAGTAATATTGTAGGGGAAGAATCGGACAACATGTTAATATATACTGAGAGGTCTAAGGCTTAAATGATTGCTTCCCAAAGGAAAGCATAATCTATAAGGATATCTTTTGGGGACCTCTCTGTCCTTTTCTGGTAGAATACTATAAAACTGAAAAAGATTATGGATCTCTAGTTTGAACAGGGAAGACCTTTGGGTTTTCAAGAAAGCACGGCAGAAGGAAGAAGAGCCCTGGATTATAAACAAGAAACAAAGAGGTCATACACTTAGGACAATTAAACAGGATTTTAAATGTATGGTTATGACTTAGTGAGTCAGTTCCACTTAAAAAGCTTAGTATTTCAATGTATATAATGCCATTCTGTAATTAAGAGCCATTTAATCCAGATTTTCTTGTAATGAAGTCAGATCCTTAAAATATTTGAATAGATTATATTTTACAGTTATGTTTAACTGAAAACAGAAAAAAAAAATGCTCTTCTCTCAGTAGCAACTGAAATGTTCATCTGTCTTTTTCTGTGTTATCACATTACAGAATACTGATAGCCACAATACTGCAATTGCCAAACTATTTATTATATTTTGGCAATGGAAGCACAAAAGATCCTTTTCTTATCAAATATGGTCGGAAATTGAATAATTTAGGTTTCTGATTGCAAAACAAGTCCAGCAAAGGATATGAGTGGGTTGGCAATTTTCTGTAGTCAATATTCAACAAAATACAATTATTAATGACCAAACTTTAGCCAACAAAACTACTGGGTTTATTTAATTTTACACTGTTTCTCTTTGCTTCATGCTGCTATTATACCTTTGGAAGTTGACAAATTCATTCAATTGAATTTGACAATAGGGAAGAGGTCTGAAGACAGAAATTCTGTAATAAACTGCCAGAGTATATCTAATTTTATCTTGATTTTACTTACTCTTGGATTTTGTTCACTGGGTCATACGCAAAAAAGCCTTGAATAGCAGTGCCTAACAGTCTGTTGCACTGTAAGGGTTTTATGTGTTTTTAATAATCTGCCTCTTTCAGTTTCTTCCCCAAAAGAAGCAATGGTTTTTACTCCTAAACAATATTCTGTTGAGAGAGTAAAAAGGGAATAAGATCCACATTCCTTCTGTATTAAATCACCTACTAAGTTTACAACCTCATATTTGAAAGAAAAAATTAGAGCTGATCAATTAGAAGGGGTCTTATGTAGCACTTTGATATTTTGAGGGATGTACTAGGCTTCCTTAATTTTTAAGGGGATTTTGATTAGGTTTCATATTCAGGTTTTTTGTTTGCTTGTTTGTTTGTTTGTTTAAGTGGTCGGTTGGTTTCATTTCCCTCACTCATAAAAACAAAAAAGGGAAAAAGAAACTAATAATTGCTGTCATGGAAGTTTTCCTCCTTTTATCCTGTAAATTAATGAAAATATTAAGTGAAAGTTTTATTGGCTTATTTCTTCTCCCTTTTAATTTTATTAATATTAGACTATTTCTATATTAAATACAGAAATTCAATAATTCTTAGCTAGTACTCTAAATATAAGAAAGATAGCTCGGTAGCGTCCAGAGCAAAACTGCTCCAAATAAATTAATTTTGGTGAATTTGGTGATATTTTCTTTTCTTTGATCTTGGAACCAACCAACCAACCAGAACAAAACGTCTAAAAGTAATTGATTTTCATTACATAGCAGTTATTTTTCTTTATGGTTTACAGATATTTTTTCTTCTGTTACATCAGAGAGCTTTATCTATTCATTGACAAATTTGAACCTTCTTCTTATGTTTAATTATCTAATTTTATTTGCATTAGTCTCTATTAAATTGAAAGCTTAGGATAAAGGATCACTCATATCCACATTTGAAAGTCAAAACTGTGTTATGAACAATTTGTTAAGTGTCTGATTTCATTAACATTATTGCTTTTGTCCCTTAGACAAAGGTATTTGGGAACAGTGTGAAAAACGGAATTAGCAGTGAAAAGTTTTGACTTAGAGCAGATTTCAATTGGTTTATTTTGGAGGTGTGAGAAATTATTGTCTGCCAGAAAATTCAATTTGATGCTTCAGGACTTTAGCATGTATCTGTATGTTACACTTATTGCTTTGTAATTTTTGCAGTGGTAGTAAAACTGAAAGGTGAAAATTAAAATTTAAATGGCACAGCAAAAATAAAAGGTAGGGTATTTTATTCATACTATATAGAGAAGCACTCATGCTCCTTTTACAAGCTATAGTTCCTTATCAATCTTTTCTGGCCAGTTTCACAAGCAAAAAAAAACAACCAAGGGATACAGATATATGACTTAACCTTTCTGTCTCATTTCCTACACCAAGGAGTCTCATTGCTTTTGCCCTTTTTCAAAAAGATATAAGGTTATAAAACCAAAGTATTTTTATTAACAGGAGTTGTCTCATGAAAAAAATATTCTTTTTCCTTAATTAATCATAAATTAAACTAATGTGGGATTTGAAACTTGCCTAAATTTTGATCAACCCAATTTCTCTTCTGAACTGCCTACAAACATTCTTTACAATACATCTTTAAGGGAGTATTGATGGATGGAGAGAACAAATGCCTTTAATAAAGCAAATTATTTTATGATATTTATTTTTGAATTGCTGTCTTTGAAGTAGAATATGAAAAAAATACCTATGATGTTTGTGTAGTTTGAAAATTGTCTTCATGAACATATTTATATGCTATTTGTAGGTATTGAACACCATCTGCTTTTTATATTCTGAATCAGGCCACCAAAACCATGTCTTGACATAGAGTCATAACCATAAAAATAAAAAGGAAGACATGTGGATGTTTTTTTAATTTATATCACTTTTTTTCTTAACTTGTAGAGTACATTCAATTCATTTTTCATACTATTATGAGAATATGACATTCAAATCTGTCTAATGAGAGATGCAATTCATACTCGGTTCACATTCATAAATTTAGTCTCTCAGGGTTGTCAACACTGTAATGTAGATGTTTCTCTTCAAATGTTATGCAAGTTAAATGAAGAAATTATCTAAATGCGAAGTTCTTTCTTAAATGCAATTAAAGTCAGTGTATTGTCTTAATGTGAGGTGGAAAGGACAATATCTGTTTCAAGTAAGACAGTATCTCTGGTAACAAAGGAGAAAATTCCTTTGTGAAGTCAACAACACATGTTTTTAAAGTTCTGGTAATAAAATATTTGAAACAGTGTTGCTTTTGACAATGACTGAAAAGCAGGACAGATATGGGAGCGAAATCCAGGGAAGGTAATAGACTATTGTAAAAGAATAAAGGTGGGAAGCAGACAAGACATAAGGTTAGCAAAAAACTCGAGTCACTGGAGCCTGCTACGATAAGAACAAAATTATGTTTTTGATACTATCCTACCTCCTCTAAGAAAATAAGTTCAGAGAGATTGCACAACTAGACATCTAGGAATGGTACTATTCAAGACATTTATCCCTGTTGCAAAGCTGTCAGTATCCCTGTATTTCAGCAATAAGTGGCACCAGGCTCATCTGGCTTTTCTCTGACTACCATGCACTGACCAAGGATGGTAGAATGGAAGTGCTCTACTGTGTTTTCCCGCCACATTACAGAGTGCTCACAAGCAGCGGGCTAGGAAACATTAGGGGAAAATAAATATTCCTTTGTTTGAGTGGGTTTGTTTTGTTTTGTTTTGTCTTTGATTTTGCTGTTTGTTTTTGCTTTTGTTTTGTTTTGGGGTTTTTTGGGTTTTGTTTTGTTTTGGCTTTTGGGTTTTGTTTTTTGTTGTTGTTGTTGTTGTTGTTGTTGTTTGGTTTTTTGTTTGGTTGGTTGGTTTTGTTTTTTTTTGTTGTTGTTGTTGTTGTTGTTTTTGTTTTTTGGTTTTTGTTTGGTGGACCATGAATTTTTGCATGCCCAATATTCAAGTGACTCATGTTCATTATGATATATAAACTTTGCACAACTTTCATCTAATACTACTTGGCAATTCCTAATTTAGAATGTGCCCTAGTCTCAGCAAAACAACAAAAAAAAAGAAAATGTATTTCAAAGTATGAAATAGCAGTGCATCCTCTAATTAGAACAAGATCTGAACTGAAAGAACAAGATCTTGCTTTATTTAAATGTTTATAATTTGAGCTCTTTTAATGATATTTTTGATGTATCAGAGACCTCTAATAAATCAGTCCAATAAATCTGAGAGGTGTTTGTAAGGTATGGACCAATATGAAGCTTCATCCCCATGGGACTTTGAAATACTAGCTTATACTTAAAAAGTCTTTATTTCTTCAATTACTATTTTCTCTCACTACAATATTATGATATTTTAATAATTTAGGGTTTTTTTCTGCTTCAGCTTCTAGCCTTCGAATCTGGATATATCTGGCTGTTACAGTGTCAAATCTCCTACACTTTGGGTTCCTCTGGTAAGTATTTATACATGCTTACCAAATACCAAATAGTATTCTGTAAATACTATTCTGAAAACTACAGAAATTGAAATATCTTTACGATATTATTTCAAATTTTTCCATGATACCAATAGCAGTTCTGTAAACACTCTTCCATCTCTTCAGCATCTGAAAATGTTGATAACAGTTAAGGATATACTAACATTTTCTTCATTGAAGACCATAGAATTATGACATAAATATTGAAATACATTAAATAAGTATACTGAACAAGGTCATTATATGTAGGACAATCTCTCTTTTATGAAGAGGGAGAATGTCAAAGGCTTTTATTGCCTGAGGCAGGGATCTGTAGGAGCAGACAGAAATGTCTCCTGAGTTATCCTATTTAAAGCTGCCTTGAAGAATATTAAGTCTGCTTTTTCTTCTTCCCTGCTGCAAAAAAAAAATATCACATATAGGGGGAAAATAACGTAGAATAAGGGTATACCACATATAGCGTAGAATCAACTTGGAACTAGTCTTGTGGTCTGATTTACAGAAGTAAATCTGGATTCTTGTACTATCAATTAGTATTGTTTAAGTTCTCTGCTCTCTTGTCTGGATCCTGCTTAGATACTTGCTTCTGTCATTGTCTTTGCTTATATAATTTTTCCTTCTTCCAAAAGATTTTGGCCTTAGTTTTACCTCTGCCCTGTTTTGATTCCTGATACTGAAACCATTTATGTGCCTCCATTCATTGCTTTCCACACCATCACTTTCTCAACGCTGGTTCTTGGCCTCCATATATTTTTTGTAGTGTTTTTCCACAGACTTTTTAGCTCCATCTTTCCCCTTTCACTATGAAACAGGAACATTTTACACTCCATTTTTCTGTGGAATGGCAAGAAAATACTGATAATCATTGCACTGTTCTACTCAGTGAAGCATTTATTTCAAAGTGAACATTAAGGACCTTTTTCAGATTTGAAATTAAACATATTCTGATAATTTAAATATTGAGGTTTGTGATAACTGCCACTGAATACTTGAATTTCATTATATATCATCTAATTCATAGCCTCAGCAAGACAAATCATACAGGTAGCAATTTGACAGGCCTGAGAAAAAATTGTTTGAGAATCCAGATTGTTATGACATTGTCTCTGTGTATGAGACAAATAGTGATCTAAAATATACTACAAAGTCTTTTCTGTCCATCTATTGTCCTCACAGTGTTTGAGAAGAATTCAACCATATCTGCTCTTGACACTGTAAAAGTCACACCAGTCCACTGCATTCTGTTGTCTAAAGAACAAACCAGAAATATTTTGAAGGACTGGAAATTCAGTCATTATATGGTAATTTTAAATAAATATCAATTCCACTTCTATATTTTACTCAGTTTCTTTTACTCATTGTATTGAAAGTCAAAGAATGTCTTACATTCACATCTGATTTTACTTCAGTACTCCTTTTTAACAGACACATAAGTATAAACAGATACAAATAGAAAGAGTGTCATTCCACATTGCAAAATGGTTTTAAATAGAAATTTTACGTAAGATTCAATTAACTTATATAGAATTAAAATGACATGTCCACAGGGGAAAGAATATGAATTGTTTTACAATCAATATGCAAAGACACTCTCTGATGTCCAGTAAGTTCTCTTTCCCCTTTTATTCTATTTGTCATTTTACCCTTATCTCCCTTTTTCCTTTCAGTATTCCTCCTGGCCTTTTGTAGTTCTTATTCTTAACAATATGAAATACCCAAAAGTTCATCTAGACACCTTACTCATCACAAATTTTCAGCCCAGAGAGAGTGATGATTCTTGGCTTTATTATGGCAGAAATTCAAGTACCTTTTTACTGTCTCCACCCATTCACGAAAGACAAAATTCTACTCTTGCTTCTTCATTAGCAGTAATTTGCAACAGGCAAGCAGAATTATTAGGAAAGATAAACACACACACAGAGATTTTTCAGAATCTCATTCCATATGCCACAATTCATCACTGAGAACCCAAACCTCACCTTCTCCTTGTTCTTCCCCAAAATCAGGATACTGTAATCAAAGAAGTTGACCCATTACATTTTTTATTTTTATTTCTATTCCGATTTAGTAGGCTGAAGGATTTAATACTTCACACTGCAGTTTAAGAGTAAGATACTTGCTAATCAGCTAATTTTTCTAATATTGTCAAGGAAACTCCAGAAGCTGGAGATTTAGGTGAAGGACCAAATATCATACACACAGCTCAAATAATCCCTTCAACTACTTCCAAACCCTTTATATCACATTAAACCTGATCACCTATGAAATGTAAAAAATTTTAACAATTTATCTTTGTTAACGCATTATTCAGTAACTCCCTTTTCTTTCAGTTCCCCTTCCCTCTCCTTCCTTTCTTTTTAAATATTAAATATGCACTTCCAAGTCATTCCTTAACCTGCTTACCCAAATTCATCAGATTACACATTTTCACACTGGATTCCCCAAAATTGTTAGAATCCTTATATGCATGTGAGTGGTTTTCCTTAAAACCAGACCTAAATTACTCTAATGGATGAGAATAATTCAAAATCATGGATATTAGCGAACTCCTGTGGAATATTGATTTAAATAACATCTCTGATGCTGATGTTAGGATGCAAGGTAGTTTAGTGATTCATGGCACCTGTCTTCAAGTATATTGCTGCACTTGAAATGCTACATTTATTTAGCCAGTTGTAAGAAAACAAAATAAAAACAAAACAACAAAAAATTTAAGCCATTATTCAGAATCCTCTATTAATCAAAACTAACATGAGTTATTTGATTTTTGTGTTTCTTAATCATACTGAATTCCAGTAACCGGTCTGTTAATAATAAAGACCTTATTGCTACTTTTATTTTAACATCTATATTTACTGTGTCATTCTGAAAGAGTCAAATAAAAGAACTGCTCTCCTAATACACATATTTTCATAAATCTGACAAATATGAATGAATACCTTAATGCTCTCAGATGTGACTGTATGGAGTTCTTTGCAAAGCATAATTTCATAGGATACATATAATTTCATCTAACAGAAAATTTGCTCTGCGAGTCTTATTTTATGATTACATTCAGAATGAAAAATCCATGCATCTTATCTTTAACACAGGATCTAGTGGTGAAAACGTTTATACCTTATTTCTACCCCTGATTCTGTTTTTCTTTCTCTATCTTTTTTCTTTTTTAGGTTTGAATATAAGTATGTGGTATTTTAAGTTTAATTTCTGCTTTTCTTTGATATTTCTATTTTGCATATGTTACTAAAATTTTAGCAGTACGCCAGGAATAGAATGGACTTGAATTTGCATAACGATATGTTTTACCTCAAATATGACATGTTTTAGAAGAAAACAAAATACTGAGTGTTACATTTTTTTACTTCATTTCAGCACCCTCCTCTCCATTTCAGCAATATTTTCAGTATTTGTGTCAAGTGCATATACTTCTGACCAGTTTTCAAATTGGAAAGGACGCATATAGACCCATTATAAATTCAAAAGACCTCAAAATTACATCTCAGGTTTTCAGGGATGCCAGTTCACAACCTTTGTTCTGAAGGTGGTATCCAAAGGGGAAAAAAAAACCCAAAAATATGCAGGGCTAAGAAACAAAGCACATTAGTGTATATTAACAATGACACACTAATGGGATTGCATAAGTTCCTGGCTGATTTGGGACAAGGGCAGAGGAATTCTGCATCTGCTCTGAGCACATGTCTGGATGAAGGCTCTTAGAAACAGAAGCTGAAAAAAAGCCCTTTAAGATCCAAGGCAAAATATTTTGAATAAGCTGTAAGTTAGTTCTTGAAAACACACTTTAAATGTCTTTAATTTCCTCTTTCATTTATTTTTTTCCTTTCTTTGTGTGTATAGCAGAATGTACATATATGCAACACAAAAGAATCAAGCTGAGAGGTGGGATTCAGCTCTCTTACTACCCATATCAGTGGAAGAAACTTCTAAATAAGAATTAGCTTAGACTTCTTTGTGATCAATAGAGAGAAATGGACATCTCCAGAGGATAATTTATCAAGCTTCTTAGATACTTATTTAAGAATTTCCTCATTACTTCAAGGTTTTTCAATTGCTTACTCCTATTTCTCAACGTATGTGGGTAAATCATCTTGGACCATACAATGCATTACTGATTCTGGCCTAAGAACTTCATCCATAACATATCTCAATATCTTTATAAGTATGAACTTTAATTAAAAACCCTGAAACCCCTTTGTGCATCCTATCTTCTGGTGCTCTAGAATGATTTGGGAACTTTGGAGACATTTATTGAAGAGGAATTTTTTCCCAGAAAACCTTCATCTTCAAGCCCAGTAATGCCCTTCTTAACGCAGGATATGCCCAGATTTGAAGAGGACTCACTACCATATTCAAAAACCGTGGTATAACCTCAGGGCTGGAGACATAGTTCTCCTTATTCCCCTTATTCCTACTCTGCAGGACATAATCAAGGCAAAGGGATCTGCCGTGGCTTTTTTTGTTTGTTTTTTTGGGGGTTTTTTTGTGTGTATGTGTGTGTGTGTGTGTTATGCCAAGATACATGATTCATAGTGGCATGAAAATAATTTGGGTCTTGCACTTTGGAGAGGCAGAAATGTCTCATTTCTAATTTTTGGTGGGCAAAACCATCCTGTTAGTGTATTCCTTGTCTGCTACTTCCACTTATGATGTTCATCACTCTCCCTGGCTGTTTAAGCCTACAGGACTGACAAGAGAAAGAGATGGGATTCTTTTCTCTTTCATAGTTATTTACAGCTTGGTGTCAGGAGAGGGATTCTCGCAAAAGTTCAGTGGTGTGGACAGAAAATTCTTTGTGAGGAGAAGCAAGACTGTCTTAAAAAAAAAACAAAAAAGTTAAATCGGTTAAACATCTATCACCTTCTTGTTCTTTGCTGAGCAAGAGCTTTTTTAGATTCCATTTTCTATTTCATCTTATTAATGGCAGCACACACCATCAAACAAATAGCAGTTACAGCAACTGGGGATAAAATCCCAGCATGCCTCACTCTCCTCAGTTATATTTGCCCAAGGAAAAGAAAGTCTGAGAAGTAATTTTAAAAATAACAAAATTGTAAATTTTGTAATAAGTAAATAAAGTTGAATATTTTTCTATGTTACTTGTAAAACAGACATAATTTCAAACCTATGACATATTGGTGATCCTAGTATCAGAGTTTCAAAATTTTGTAAAAGGAAAAAAAGTCTTCAACACCAGAAAATAACACATAAGCCATTTTAGATTAGAAAATAAGAGAGAAGTAATTTGGCATCTTTTAAGTTTTTGGAAAGATGAGATGTGATACGAAAAGGTTAATTGGTATCCAGGTTGTTCCTGTTCAACAAATTTGATTCATTGACTCAGTGAGCAGTTTCAGAACCAAGCAAATATAAATCTATTATTAAATACTGTAAAGTCAATGTAAAACAAAGCCTAGATTTTGCCTGGGGTGATATCCATATAGAATACTAGTTTCATACATTACTGTCAGAGCAGATCTTGCATATATTAAATAAAAAGCCTTAAAATATTCAGTCAGGTGTTGTGCCAAATTTTTCACTGGATGACACAAAATAAAGCAACATATGAAACAGGGTCTGATTCACTACAATAAGTGCCTGTGATCTTGAATCTTGCTGTTCCAGAATTTATGACATCTACTATACCTGTTCCTACCTTATTTAATCTTTTTTTCTCCATCTTATTTATGTATTTCACATCTTATGAGCTGCAAGTACAGATTATTGTAATTCTCTCTCCTACAGTGTGCTGAGCTCAAGTTGTCTCCAAATTACATTATGTCCAAACCCCCTCGACTCAACTTTTAACCTTCAATGTTAACAGGACAGTCTATTAGTACTGCATTTTAAGACTTAAATTGACTGGCTTTTTTTCAGCTAGAACTATCTGCAAAATATGGATTTTATATCTTGAGTCATTAAACAAACTTAAATGCTCATATCTGAGCTTATACCATGCTAGTATATTTATCCCTCTGAACAAAATTCTGTAAGCTATGCTTTTAAAATTTGGTCTTGTAGCCCTTCTTCCTTTTTCTCTGTTATATTAGGCTTCATTTTAGTTTTGATTTGTTTTGTTTTGTTTTGTGTTTGGGGAAGCTTTGTTTGGTTTGTTTCTTTTTTTTTTTTTAACATCTTTCTGTCCTCTATAATTCAAATGTACTGTATGAGCAAGATAGCTTAGTATTTTGCCTTTTATTTATATTTTCTGGATAGTTTGGGATTTTTTTTTAATAAAAAAGTAAATAATTCAACAGAAAATATGAAGCTGAGAGTCTCATTATTTACAGGATTTTCATTAAAACATTAAGTCAGGTTAAAAACTCCCACTGTTTTCAGAAATTTCTTAATTCTTATTTCTGTTTACCAGTTTTCAAAGTTCTGCAAGATTTCATGTACCTGCCTGGACACGTCACCACACTCGGCTCATTTCATATTATCCACCAAACAGCTGTGCAATGGCAGGGCTTTTGCCTATTTGAAACAATTATTTTCCTCTGTAAAATTGATGTTAAAATATCTCTTTTAAAGTGAATAGAGATTGATGTTTAAAAATTTAAACCACAATGTAATCTACTATTTTATTTAAATAAATCTACACTATTTTACTTTTCATAATACCATAACATTAAGAGAGGAATTTGGTTGAATTAATTTTTTTGCTAATTTAACTAAAGTATAGCCTATAGAAACTTATGATCAAAACAGGTCTGAAGGATCAGTTTATGAATCAGTCCTGCTTCTCCTCACAATACATTAGTTTAAATGTAGAGACAGGGAATGGGGGAAAAAAATTCTTTCCTGTCAAGAAAAAAAGGTAAAATTTTAATTTTTAATTTTTTTTTTTTTTTTTAGCAAGGATTAACACTCTTGTTATGAAGTGATTTGTGAACTGTGTGTGTTTCAAAGCATGGTACTTGCATTCCTTTATGTATTACTCACAGAACTGTCAGAAAGAGTTTTCAGTTACTATTCTTACTCCAACGAAGACATAATACTTAACAGGACATTCCTAGAGGAAGTAGTTGCTTATGTTTAATTGTAACTGTTTATGACTGAAATTTTCTGTTACTTCTTCTGTGGTGATGAAAAAAGTTATTTGGGTTTTGCAAGTAGAAGACACTTTATAAATTTTAATGAGTGGTGTAAGATGCTGGTTATCATTAATGACAGGAAATATTATTGTCAAATACATTATTTGTTCTTCTCAGAATACAGACAGAAAAAAAAAATTGGAAAAACTTATGGATAAATGAACAATATTTTGAAAGATTTCAGTTGAATTATGTGAGTGAATTTTGGGAAGACTTTGAAATATGGTACTTCATTAGGGTGCTGAAAAACAAGGATTTTTAGAAAAAAAATGCTATGAGCTCCAGGAAATGCTCAGTATGCCTTAAGACTATACACAAATTAAAATATTTCTGTGTGCATTTTTTTCATATTTTGCTTCTGTCTTTTAAAGGGAAAAAAAAGAGGAAAGGATAGACGATTTTAGAGAGAAAAATTATAGAATAATTAAAATACATAGATTTTGAATACTATGAATCATCAATATCACGCATTATGACATTACTGAATTTGTAGAGGAATCTTAGATCCTAGGGGGATTTTCTTAGCTCTTTGAAAATACAGTATTATAAAATTCAAAGGCAAACCATTTTACCTATAATTTAAGTTTATACAAATTGTTTTAGAAAATGAGGCTTTTCTTTCTCAATATCAGGCATAATATTTCAAAATAGACGTAATAAGAATCATAGGAAAATTTATAAATTTAGTTTGCATTGACTGAAATCAGACAAAATCTGCAAATATAAATCTGGACTTCAGTGCTCTGCAATAACCTGGAAGCATTTTACTTCTTATCTGGTAATTTTGCATTAGAAAATAAGGTATCACTTGACTGGAAAATATTATGGACCATCCCTATGCCTTTTTCCCCTAAATTTTAAAATCTCTGCTGGATTTATTGTTTTGCAAATATCAATTTTACGCCCAGAAAAGTCTCAAGATATGATGGTGTTACCATTTTAAATTCCCACAGCTTAAGCAAAGGCCTGTTTCATTTTTCATTCCTTATTTTTATGTCATCTAATGTATGGGAAATTACTAACATAATAGAACAGAAAACAAAGTGGTTGAAATCCTATAAGAAAAGAAAACATTGATAAAAAAATAAGAATGCTTCAAAATTCTTTATTTAAATAACATCTATATATCCAAAAATAAAATGATCGTAAATGAAAAGTTTTTTGCATACAAGGAAGTTATCCTCCAGGAAATGATGTCAACAATTTGAAATGTATTAGCTTTTTTTTGCACTGGCAGCTGAATTTACATTTATTTTTTATGAAGGTAATATAGAGGCTTAACATTTTTGTTTCCTCATTATAAACTGGAGTTCTGAGTCTTGCCCTAGAGTGGAATGGTAGATATCTTCACAAAGTGAAAGGCAAAATGTAGTGATCCTAAAACTTTGAGCGCTTAACTTAAGGGAAGTAAAATGGGAAAGGGCACTTTAAAGTGAGTCATTGTGTCATGCCAGCATCCTAATCACATTTCCTGCAGTCTACAGACAAATAACTCGAAGTCATTTGGGATTTTCTAGGCTAACAATATAAAAGCATCTCTTCTCCACCTTTTCAGTGATGAACATATTTTCTGCTCCATTACCCTCCATTAACTGGGTACCATTAGCAGTATTATGCAATATTTCTGTCATTCAGCCAGCCTAATATAAGCATAAACCATTGTATTTTGTCAGCAATAGTAGACCTAATAAGGGTGAAAATAGAGTGTTTTACCTTTACCGCGACAGGAAACCTTTCCTGAGGTGAGGACAAAATTTTGAGGTATTTTCTGAGGCCGTATCTCCTTTATGTATTGCACAAAATTGTCAGCCACTGGTGTTTAAACATGTTTTGAAAACTGTTTATTTATTCATCTATTTTCCTTTCAATATCCTCAAAAAGAAGGGTCAGGAAAAAAATCACAAAAAAGAGTACTAAATATAATTTTTTTCAGTGATTATGAAGTGCCTTCAAGATATTTCACTTCATTAAACACTTACCACTTGGAAAGAATACTAAGATATTAAAATGCTAGTGAAAATGTGGACATCATAAGTCGAAAATTGTATAGCATTTTCAAGCTTTTTTCACTTCTGCTTTTTCTTCAGACTTGCATTCATAAAACATCTAGCAAACAATTTGAGCAACATAACGAACAGAAAAATAATGAATGATAAATAATTTTTATTTTATTGAGAAGTTCCCTTGTTCATCAAACACTTTTAACTAATCTCTAATTACAACTTGGTATAAAACTTGTATTTAAAAACAAATATGGGATTTTCAGCTGCAAAATATTGAAGGAAAAACATCAGTCTGTAACACACAATAATATTATTCCTAAAGCACCCCATTGACTTGTGAATTTAGCCTGATTTTAGACGACTGATAGGGATTTTTGGGATAACCTCACTTAACATTCTCATAAGAACTAAGAAATAGGAAGATAGGAAATTACCCTGGAGGTACAAAACTAAACACAGGAACAGACACATGAAGAAATAGTCATAGTAGTTACTGAATTATATATTGTCAGTTTTGAAAGGCAGGTAGTCTAGCAAGCAGGCAGCAAGGATTTCTCTTGCATTGAACATTGTTCAATTATTATTTTAATTTTCTATGTAATAAAATAGAGAATATGTTTGTCATATAAGCTGATCACAAAAGATTAGGCTGGTAGGGAACATTCAGGGATTGCAAAGTTAAACGTTTTTTACTTCCTTGTCTATCTTAATATTTTTAATTGATTTGTGTCACATGACGAATACCACCAGGGACAAATATAGACTTCAAAATAAACAAAATACAAGGAAAAAGATCTGAGATCAATAACTTCCAACATAAAGAGAACTATGTTCTAAGAGGACAACACATAAAATAGAAGTGAGGTAGAGACAATGATATAGACTGTATGTTAGATGCAATTCAATGACTGATTCATATCACAGAACTAGAACAGATATGATTTATCTGAATGTTTGTAACTACATTATGGACACCTATATCTGCAATTCATCCTAAGTTTTCCTGCTAGTGTGACTAGATCAAATGTGGATAAGGATGGCTAAAAATAGGGTTGGCATCTTGAAAATGAAATATTTTGGAAGATATCTTTTTGTTCATGGATATTATAAGCAGACATTCTCAGCATCTAAATACTCTTACAGTCTATCATTCTTCAGTTTGGAGAGGAGAAGATGACCAGGACTAAAACAAAGAATTTACCTCTTTCTGGACTCAATGGTCATTCTTGAGTCTTTGGATACATATATTTACTGGTATAACAAATACTTCCAGTCGTGTTTAGGCACTTGATCCTCATCATTTTCACTCTTTCTTTGTCAGATTCAATCTCCTCCACATTATTTCCTTCAGCTATTTATCAGTCTCCCAACACTGGTCAGTGTGATGATCTCTGTGAGAGATATCGAGTCCAACATTATCTCAGAAGACCTTACTTTTGTACAAATATAACAATTTAATGATATTTAGAATGTAGGAACACTTGATTTATTATGCTATTTCCTTAAGGATAGGAAAAACAATAAACCAAACATGCAAACCCTCATGATCAGGAAAAAACCAAGACAATAAAAAGAAACATAGATATCAAGCTGCTGGCTGAAAGGCCACTAAAGGAATAATTCAAGTGTAACCTTGATACTTTGCAACTGATAAAATTATCATGAGTCTCATTAAAAAAGTGCAAAAACCCAACCCTTTTTATGGGACATTTGAAGGGGCTTGACAGACTGCATAAAACTTCTGAGACAAGGTGAAGAGGAACAAATATTACTGTATGATGTTCAGAGGAGGGCTCAAAAGAGGGATCAAGGCAGATCACATAAGAATAATTGTAAATTGAAGAGAAGGGAGGTTAAATGGGCCAGTAGCATTTGAGAAAGGAACTAGCAAGTGCACATGCTCTGCTGAGCCTGATCACCACAGCCTGTTCTATCTTCTCTTTACCTTCTTAATGACACTTTCCCGTGTATGTTCTCTCTATGTGAGATGCTAGTGAGCTTAAAGCCAAGCTTAACAGCAAACAGCATGAGACCGTCTGCTGCTGGGGAAGCCAGAAGTGAACCAGCTATGAGACAGACTTGGTGTGTGTGTGTGTACGTGTGAATCTGACCTGCTAGGCAAGCTTTGAGACAGAACAGGTGGTTAGAAGAGGGTCAGGCCATTTGTATTGCTGATGTGTATGTAAGCACTCTCTGTGTGTGTGTGTGTGTCTGTGTGTCTGTGTGTGTGTGTGTACAATGCTGATAAAGTCTCAACTCTCCTGCCTGCCTTCCCTGTCCTGCCGGTGGTTGGCCATGTTTGTAAAGAGAATGTGTAGTGATTGCAGGTTTGTGATGTGTCTCACCACAGACTGGATCTGGGGAAATGGAATAGAAGCCACCTCACATCCAGCAGAAGAAATTGCAACCAGTCCCATCCCTCTTGAGCTTCAGAACTTTCCTCCTAGCACCACAATGACACAACCAAAACTTCATCCTGAGGATGGTCAGAGACACTTCAAAGCTCATATATCAGTCATTCTGTAAATGATCATTTGGTCTTTCTATACTTCTCAAGCCAATTCAATGATTAATTGAATTGAAACAGCTTTTGTTTGTGTTAGTTACTGATCTGCCTTGTCAATTTTCTTCAACATACAGTTTATTTTATAATAAAACTGAAGAACTATACTTGTGTAAATACCTAGTTTGTTAGCATAGAGAATGGAGGACTTTTAGGTGATTAGCCAATAATGACATCTATGTAAGACAAGGTTGTGCTGGCAGAACTGTGGACAGAAATAACCAAGACCTGTAGTGGTGACAGAAGGTTTTGGTGTGAGATATGATTGGGAGGGTGCTGACTGAAACCCTATTCTGAGCTTGACTTGGTGTATAATGTACTGTGCATGCCTTTGTGCCTGTGGACCAGCTGTGAGTGAAGTAGGTGAAATGAGAGCATGGCAGGTGTGATGTGCTTGAGAAGCACTGCAGGATGTGATCCGTGAAAAGCGGAATGTGAACTAACATTCACTTGGAACAAAGCCACTGTTTTGCATATGTTGTATGCTTACAGTAAATACTTATGTCAAGGTGACCCAATTGACTTCAGAGTCAAAGAGTGTGCCCTGGCCTATTTCACTTATTAAAGATATTTCTCTGAGAGTAAACACCAGAATTAGGAAAGCTTGTGTTAATCATAAATTAGCTAGTAATGTATTTGATCTTTTTAATGATAAAATACAAAATATAGCTTAATATAATTTAAGTCAAATAATTTCAGCATACCACAAAAATATAAAGCCTATTTTTATTTGAAGTCAATGCATACATTATCCAGTAGTTTAATTTCTCAAAATATCCTCATTTATAGATAGGACTGTATGTGACTAGAAAAATGCTAGAACATAATAGCAACATATAAAAGAAGAGTAATTTTGTTGTCTCAGGGGAAAAAAAAGTCCTTCTTATTAAATTCACAGTAACTGAATCTGTTTATTGTTGTCTGAAAAAATGAAAGAAACTTTAAACTTTTCTCATAAGTGATGTTTTCAAATAAATATTTCTCAGGCATCGACTTTGTTGGAGGTTGGGAATTTTTCCATCCTGTGGCTGGAGATACCTTAACATGCCTTAACGACTGGGTATTTAAGAGATAACGACTGAGTACCTAAGGGACAAAGATGCACTTAAGAGACTAAAACCATAGCCAGGTGTGGCAAGAGAAGAAAAAGGTGGCTGGCCGTGGGCAGAGACACACTTGTCCCTGGGACTTGTTGGAGGAGACAGCTGCTGTTTCTTCTTTCCCTTCACTGCTGCCGCGGGAGCTCAGCACTGCCTGGTTTCTCATCCTTGCTGGAGTCTCTGCTACTCGTTCGTTCGCCCGCTCGAGTGGACAAGCTCTGCCGCCCAGTTTGCTGCCCTGAGATTTCCTGCTGCAGCTCCGCTCGCTGTGCAGCCGCCTCGCCCTCAGCTCCGTCCGCCATCACTGAGGAGCTGAGCTCGCGCCACAGCGCCCCCTGCCGGCCGTGACCGTAACTGCACCAAAGGGGAGGGGCGGTGTCTGGCAGCCCAGAGAAAGCTGCCACCGGGTATCTGGTTTGTTTATTTGTTATTGCTACTGTTATTGTTGCTTGTTTTCCTTGTTATAGATACGAGTAAAGAACTGTTATTCCTTCTCCCATATCTCTGCCTGAGAGCCTTTGATTTCGACCTTACAACAATTTGGAGGGAGGGGGGTCATATCCTCTAAGGCAGGTTTCCACCTTCCTTAGCAGACGCCTGTTTTCCAAACCAAGACAGACTTGCAAGAAAATATCTGGTCAGCATACTCTTTTTTAAAATTAAAGTGGTATTTTTATATTTTTACCATCTAAACTAACCAATGCAATTACAATGGAATAAAAGGATTTTTGAGCACCACTCAGCAATGTAAAACTATATAGCTGAAAAATGAAAAGTTTTTAAGAAGATGATGAAAGCACTCAGGTGAATGCTTAAAGGCTGAGTCGTTAGAAGAAGTACTGTGATACAAACTTTTATGTGTCTGAATTTTTTCGAAGGCTAGATACATAATTTTGTATCCATAATACACATGAGAGTGGCAAGTACAGCTCCGTAAGATTCTAATCACCAAATAAAAGTTAAAGTCAAAGCAGAGTCTATGTCCTATCACTAAGCTGAGGAGAAATCCTGACAAAATTTTAAGTGGAAGTTTTATCAGCTTTTTGAGTTTTTACTCAGTTCTATGTCTCTATAACATATATATGAAATTTGGAAAGCAGCAATATTCTGACAGATTTTATTAGCAATAACATTATTTAAACTATGTATTTCACCTTGGTCAAACCACTAGTTCACATGCTCAATTGATGCTGAATTCACATGTTAATTGCTGATGATGCTCATGATCCAGGACCATTCTAAGGCAGCAGTGGCAAGTACAATTTATGTTCTATGAGCAATGACTTCAATGTTTCAGAAGAAACAATTCATATGTACTGAAGGTAATCATCTCCCACAGCCCATGGTAGTAAGGTAAGTCTGCTATGAATAAATACTCTCCTTGCTGTCAAACTACCTTCCTTCCTACCATATACACCTTCAGTAAATGAATGGTGGTGAATGTAATTTCAAAAATGTCATTGGATCAATCAACCATTAGTTTGTTCCATACATGAGTTGAATTCTCTTTATGAGCTCCATGATTCATAAGCTTGAATCACTGGGTAAAATATGCAAAAACACATTCAAGAAAACACAATTTTATTGATGGCTATGGCATCTAGGCAACGGGCATCCTGTGAGGAAGCGGTTCATAACTTAGTTTTATAAACAGTGATATTACTTATTATTTGAGTTATGTGATGTGCCTAACACTAGAAGGAAGAAGAACTGTCACAGTCATATACTCCAGTGATTCTTCATTAGTCTTGCTAGGACAGAGCTGTTGTCAGGCAGTCTGGAAGATACACAGCTGAACATTATGTGGATTATATTGTTTTCCATGTCAGTTATGAACAGTAATTAGACATTAAGCAAAACATACAGTGACAAGAATAATGAAGGCTGTGGATACTGCTTAGAGAAGTTACAAATTATCTATACAGGAGAAATTTGCAAACAGAATGTATAAATATCTGCTAGTAATTATTCAAGTGAGATTATTTACAGGGAGAAGCAATTTCTGTCATTCAGCAGCAAAAATAGGTACGCCTTCAAACTGCCAGTGTGTCTAAGTCTGAAACAAACAAAAAAAAAATTCAGTACAATTAGAACAATTTAAAAATAATGTAATTCTACTGCTTGAAGTCAATGAATATTCTAAATAATCTCTTAAGGCCACAGTTTTCTATTTTTCAAGTACTTTTAATTTATCTTGTGCTAATTATCAGGAGACTAACTTGCAAAGGATCCTTTGTACTCATTATCTACTGGATTCCTTGCAGGATTTGGCTGCATGGTTTCAGAAGATTTCAGATTCTTGCTCATCTGGCCAATGGAAGAATAATCAGATGCAATCAGGGGTTCACATCATCACAAAAATAATGAAATAATAAGGTAGACCCAAGCTCAAGCTGGCAGATCAGGGTGAGGATCAGTGACGCTTGGGTGTATCTACTGTAATGTTCGGGATACTTTACAAATACCTTACTACGTAAGTTCATATTTTTCTGGTGTAGAGTGCTGGAATCTTTGGCAAAGAGAACTTTCACTAGGTAGAATTAACTAATTTCTGCTGATCCTTTATTTGCAGGAATTTTTAAAGTTATTTTGTAGTTGTTCAGTAGTAAATTATCTTATTTTTTTCCCCAAATAAAAAGGTGATAAATTAGTAGAGTGGTTTGTGATGTAATCTATCATTCTTGAAATTCAAATAATTTAAGGCTGCTGTTCTTTTTACTAAGGATGTTTACATGACCTCCTGTAGATGACCTTCCTGTAGTGTTAGGAAGCACATCCAACCTGACACTTCCCTAACTACACAGGGCAACCAAGTATAAGTTTTTTCTGGAGAAAATAACTCAAAATAAATTTATTCTGTAGCTTCAGTCTGACATGGTCAGTCAGAAAGCTGCTCCACAGGTACCCTGAACAGACTCAAACACTGTTGTACTTCACCTTGTGTTTCTGTTTTTCCTTTTTTTCTCCTTTACCACTCTCATTCCTTTACAAATAAACATCCTGCTTCTCTTTCCCCTTTTGTAATTGCCATGGTTTAGCAGACTTTATAACCTTATTTGGTGTTTATGATTTGATTGTCCTGGTAATTTCTACCTTGTTCAACAATTCTGCTAAGCTTCTGTTTTATTTTGTTATGTACAGTTTCCTGCTGTATTTTATTTTGTTGTCTTTTTAATGGAACTCCGGGTCAGAGCTAGCCCTTTGTGTATACATTACTCCTACCTCATTATCTGCAGCAGCCTGTTATTCCTCATATTACTGTTTTTCAGAGGTGCCACATGTCAGGACTCACTATAACATCCTATGTCATAGTTTGAATGTTCCTATACTTCTGTGACACTCTGTCATTTCACTACATGGTTATACAGATGAGTAACGGTGGGGAAATATTAAGAAAACATTTTTTTTTTTTAATTTTGAAATCAATGTCACAGTTACCATTTTAGAAGTAGTGGTTAGCTAAGGCATTGAGTAACAATGTTGTAAATTGTCTGACACATGATGTGGTAACCATTCAACTTAAATGAAAATATTTTCTTTGTTTAGCTCTTCTACTGGGAATATAAAAACTAAGTGCATCTTAGGTAATGGAATTGGAAAGATTAGATCCTATACACAGAATTTAAAAAGGAATAAAGAGACACAGCAATAAAATTCTGGACCTAATGATTTAAATTGTTAAGGTTGTTTCATTTCTAGCTATCTCTTGATGTCAAGAGATCCATTTCTTTGCATTTTGTCAATGATAATTTTGTACAAGTATATTAGCAATTGATTAAATATGAATAATTGAACTACAAGACTTCCAATATAAAATGAGTAGTGCATTTAATTATTTAATTAATTTGACATTAATTTTGTCAAATAAATGACACATAAAGGAAGAAGTTATGGTCAAGAAAAATATATGGATTGGTTACAGGACAAAATAATGAACACCAAAAGTTAAAGAGGCCCTGTTAACAGAGCAGCGATAAATTAAAGGTGTCTCATTACATTTTTTAACATTAGGGGCATTTGTGTTAATGAGCTTTATCAAATAAAAGTGTTCACTCTAGGAGCTAATTCAGTACTTAATATGTATCATGTAACAGATCTGAAATCCTCAAAGAATGCCTGAAATCTTTCCATTACTATTCCATTGGTAATAAATTCTGGTTTTCAAACTCAATCAGATAAATTTTGATGACTGAGTAATACTTAAACAGTTTGTGCTCACCTATTTTGTCCTGCAAGGAAAGGATTTTAACAGCAACTGAAAGACCACTGCAAACATTGTTATTCAAAAGGTAAATGAAAGAAACAATACAATTGATTTAAGTGTTTACATTCAGAGAAATCATACCTGTATATGTTTTTCCAGTGCTTCACCAGAGTTACAGAAAACAGGATAAAATCTTTCTTCTGTTTCTATGGTGACTAGGCCAAACTAAAGGTGACATATGGCTTGATTCCAAAGGTCTTTCTCACTTGAACTTTAAATAGTGTCTCAACTAAATCTTGTCCCATCAGATCTTAGCAATTTCTTCTGCAGGAAAAGAAATACTCTTTTGGCTTCATCTGGCTTCACTGACAACAATGGCTTCACTTTTCTGAAGGGTATATAATAGTTCTAGGCATTGGGCTCTTGTTTTCCAGGATTTCTGAGCACTGAAACATTTTGGAGTGTTCAGGCTGAATGATGGTTGTAGTCTATGACTCTAATCAAAAATGCATTTATAAGCAGTTATTCATATAAATGGTCTTATGAACCAAAGCCTCCATAGCAAAATAAGAGATCCTGGAAGTGAGGTGAAGCACTGGACTCTTGAATATTAGTATTTTTTTAATGGTTAATTAATTACAGGGTTTTATCTGAGTCTGCCTCAGTTAAACATCTTGTGTGGCGTTAGCTAAGTACAAACAGCACCATCTTACCAGGACTAAACAGCACAGATGAGTCAAGATGTGTAGAAAGGAAATTAAGGCTGAATCACCACTTTTACTAAAAAATTCCTGTTCCATGCTTAAGAGCATTAACATTGAACACCTTGTCATTTTATTTAATGGGAATATGATGAATAAACCTTGGAACTGCACTTCACAGCTTCACAGGTTTCTTTTTTCTACTGTCTTGTAAAAATTCACCCTTACATTCCAGCAACACTAGAACTGACTAGCTCTAGCTGAAAACATGACTTCCCTTATGTGTTCTAGTTAGCACCTTTTTCAGGTGCATTTTTCACATACACGACAGCTAATTTGAGAAAGAACTTGTGAGAAAGAATTTTATATTTTCTCTTTCAGGTTTTTATTTCTGTTAACTCCAACTTTGCTCATGCTTGCCAAAAAAATGTCAAGGGCTTTTCTATGTTGATTTTCTTTGTGCTGTACAGTTTCCAGCCCTAGTCTGGGATCTTTTTGATGGTTTTTGGAGTCTTTTTGGTTGTTGTTGTTGTTATTTTTAATAAAAGGAATCACATTAGTTCTTTCCCCCTACTAAAATGTGTGAGGCCTTTTAAAGACCTTCGTGTCTGTAGTTGTGGCAAGAGGACAGTGATTAAGAACACAGATGAAGAAATAAATGTCCTTTTTTCTCTTAGCTTTCCGTGGTGAAACAGATGCACAATGATAGGATGTGTGTGCCAACAGACACAAGGTGGAACACTGAAAATTCCCATCATATAATAGGGAAAAAAAATTACCACAAGAATTGTCAAACATTGGAAACGGTTGTCTTGTAGGCTTGAAAAGTCTCCATCCTTGAGGTGTTCAAGACTCAGATTTTGTGCAGAAGTTTGAATGATCTTCAGAGGTCCCTTTGGACTTAATTTTTCTGTAAACCAAAGTACCTATGAAAAATAAATACAAATTTTAAAAATACATTTATTCATTAATTTCTGTCATTACCAGTTATTGAGTATTTGGGATACTGTGCATACAAGTTTGTTATTTTTATTGCTTGTAGATTTTCATTTTATACTTTGTTGTATCACTTCTTATTTATAATACAGGGTCCTCAGACTAAAATTAAGAAACATTGGATATCACAGTACAGGAATTCTCAGGCAAAATTCATGTAATTTAGAGAAAAGGGCAAGTATTATGCTCTCTCCTCTTACTTACACTTTTAATGAGTAATTTTAAAATCTAAAGCTTAAAAGTACTCTTGTGGTTATGTTAATTTATTTCTGCCTCAGTTAACCACAATATGATCTGTTTAAAGATCTATGTTGCTATTTTTTTCTCTGACACCCATTCTATTCCTTCTCATTGCCTTTCATAAAAAGGGAGAAAAATTCAGTTAAACCCTTACTGGAAATAAACAAACAGATAAATCAAACCAACCAATGAAATAAAACCTAAAGAAAAGTCCATCCTGACCTGCGTCTTTCTACTGCTATGCAATTTTATCTCAAGGAAATTCAATCATAACTATAATGATACAAGCAAATATTGCTCAGTAGCCCAAGTCATCTTTGCAGTTGCCAAAATACTCTGTCTCCCTTCCACTTTAGAACATCAAAAGCAGAACAGCAGTCACAACTGCAATATCCAGCTGCTTCACTGTTTTTTCCCCTGGCTGTTGTCATCAATTAACAAAGTCCCTTGCTCAGCCTCAGATATCAAGAAAGGCATCTTGCTGAGATGCCTTAAGTCATACAGCAGCAAAGCTAGTACAACTGTCATCTCCATCCTCAAAGCAGGATACAGGAAATTATACTCCCTTCAGTCTTACTTCAGTCCCTGCAAAAGTCAGGCAACAAATCCTCCTTTCATAAGTCAAATTAAGTACGTGACTGGGGAAAGCCAGCCTGGATTCTCCAAGAGCAAGTCGTTCTTGGTAACCTGATCACCTTCTATGACAAAGCAATGTGCTCAGTTGATGTGCATCAAGGGTGGACATTGTCTACCTGGATTTATCCAAGGCTTTCAATACCATTCCTACAGCCTGCTTCTAAAGAAACTGATGCATTATGGCCTAGAGAAGTGGTGTGTGTGGGACTCTCTTGTGTAATGGAACCCTGAGTCGATCTCAATATTTTGGTGGAATCTGCCTTAAAGATATAACTGCAAGTGAAAATGTTAGAAAATCTTCAAGTGCTTTTAATCCCTAAATTAAAGATTTATCAAACATGAAAATAAGCCTAAGGAAGATGAATCAGACAGGAAAATAAAACCCCCCAAATCTCTGGTCTATTGTATTAATAAAAAGGTGCTTTGAAAAGAAATTTCCCCACTGTTCATGATGTTCCTACTGGGTGAAATCTTATTAAAGTTACACTAAATCTATACTGTTTCATAGTTTGGCTGACAACACAGTGCTAGAGTCTACCTCCTCCTCTCACTTATTTTAAGCAAATAAGTGTACTTCTGGGTTTGATTCTGTGACCCAATGACAAGATAATTAATTGGAACGAGAAGACTTTACAGAAAGAGTAAAAACCTTGCAAAGCTCAAAACTACCACAACTTATCCTTAATGGGCTTCAGGAAATGGACAAACTGCTGAGCATTGTACAGGTATGAAAAAGAGCCCTGTATTTCAGTCCTTGCACAGATTTAATTTCTCAGTTTAATGAACAGCGGTTTACATTAGGTAAACAAATTGTCAGCAGACTATTCTAGCCACTAGGAGGTAGAATTAATCCTTTTCTTGCTTGCTTGCTTGTTTTCTCTGATTATAATGGTGTGAACACAAGTACAAGATTATAATAGAGAGTATTTTCTTCCTGAAAGAAATGCAGACCCTTTGAGTCACTCAGGCTAAGCAGCCTCAATTTAGTTTCTCAGTGACAGCCCTGGCCACAGAGTCTTTCTATTTCAAGTACGTTTTAAATCTAAATGCAAGTCATATCCCGGTAAATTCATAATACAGTTCTGGATATTTCCCTTGAGGACTTGATTCTAAGCAGAAAGAGCCACAGCAACAAATCCACGTTTGTAACAACAAATCCAGCAATGATAGTTGGGAGGTGCAGCTGAAGACAAACTCCTGTTAAGAGTCCTGGGATGGCTTCCTGTTGGTTATTACAAGCCCTGCTAAGTCGAGCTTTCCATTCACTATATATTTTTTAAAATATAATTATTTCTGAGGCATCCAACTGCCCCATGCTCCTCATAACAATCTAATTTTGCAATGCAGTTCTTCATTCCAACCTTAGGAAGAAGGAAAAGAGGATGTGTCTAAATTACTAATTATCAACTTTGGGAACTGAAAATACTTTTGTCTTTTGAATTGGTTTCCACAAATATAGAAGTAGGCTGCAAAAGGGAAATTAAGAGAAAGAGAAAAGAATTGCCAAAACCCAATTTCGACAGACTGTGAAATATTAACGGGATGGGTATAATATGTGCTCTTGTGATACAAGGAATCAAGACTTCTGTACCACAGTCTCTTCAAAGTAATCATCTTCAACAAGGAAGCAGCTTCAATAGAAAGTAGAAACAATAATCTCAAAACTAATCTCACAGAAATCTTTGTGACTGTATCACAAATTGCATGTAGGGAATTTACTATATTGTTTTAAAACCAATTTATCTGTCTTATCTGTCCATTAAGTGTAAAATGCTCCTACTTTGTAACCTATAATTTGAAATAGTAAAGGTGTAAAATTCTTAGCACAAAAAGAGTGAATCAGAAAGTTTATTTGCTGTTAGCACCAAACACTGTAGAAATTTAGAATTATTAGACAACTCCATTTAGGTGCTGAAAGTTCACTTGGCATCCACATGTGCACAGAAAAAAAAATTACTAAAACTTATTTGAAGTTAAAGATGGGAGAGTTTTGTGAATTCTATTTAACTGCCTGCATGCTTCACTAATTTCCCCCCAGAATTTTTAATACAAATTTTTTTTTTATATGCTAGTCACAAAGTTTTTTGCCAAGCAAAATATGCTGGGTACACATTTTTTGGTAAGCCACAGAAAAATGAAATTCACATAATTCATTGGAGCATGTATTATCCAAAAAGACTACAAAACACTATTAAGAGTGGCAGGATATGTTAGCTGGTTGTAACCTTTGCAAGCTCAGGTGAAATTTTATCAATACAGATCCAAGAATGCAATTTCTTTATTTCCTAGAGAAATAAGCAAATTTATTCAGTTCTCTTTTGTTGTTGTTTAAACTGCATAGGATCTTTTCTGAAATTAGGTTCCCTAGAAGCAGAAGAATATATGCATCTTTCATGAAACACTAGGCGAAAAAGCAAAACTAAAAACCTTTGCCTTGAGCAGAATAGTGTCCTTTCAGGTAAGTGTGAAATTAAATTGCAGTTCTCATTCTGTGAATGAGATCAGTAATTTCAGGTAGCCGTTATGTATTTCTTTACTTTCTTTTAAAAGTGATATAAAAAGAGATCAAACAACAACTTTTGCATATAAAAGCTATGCTGAGGAGAATATCAGGAAATCATGAAAGGAGGAAAGAAAAACCTTCTGCAAAACACAGACTCTAGCGTGACTTTATTTAGCTACAAGATGCAGTTTTAGATCTGGTTCCACCCTTTGGAATCTCTTCACATTATCTACAGACTGCTCCAGAAGTAAAGATAGGCCCTAAAGTCAGTCACTTTGAATGATAGGCTGGACTCAAGTGTTTAGTTTTTAAATGATTACATTAAGTGTACTTCATTGTGAGGTGAGTACTGCAATTGTGCTATGTACATCAGTGTGTGTGTGGCTGACTGAGGCAGCTCACACATGCAGCAGTTTGTGCAGAAAGGCAAAACCCGGAGCCAGCAGCTCTGTGCCAAACAGCATACACGTCCCCAGCTATGGTGGTGACATGGCACAGGTGACAGGGCATGGTTCCCAGCTGCTGTTAGAGCTGTGTGACAGCCCTGTGACATCCAAGGCTTGACCCAGACAAATCCTCAGAAAGAGGATTCAGATCTACAAATCTCAAACTGCAGGGAGTGCCTGGGACATCTCACTGAGGTTAGGCCAGATGGTTTTATAGATCGTAGCAGCTGTGCAGTTGTCAAGAAGCTGTGCCACCAAATGAAAGAGCTGCAGGAAGAGGTCAGCAGACTGGGCAGCATCAGAGATGAAAGGAAAGCAGTTGAATGGCTCTTTTCCAAGAGACTGCAGCTTCAAAAGCTCAAACTTCCAACTATAGAAGAGAGACAGGCAGAGCCTGTGCCTGTCAGGGTACAACCACAAGGGGAAGGGAGCACCCGAGATTCATAGCTCATGGTCAAAATGAGCTACAAAAGTCAGAGGGTCTGCAAAACCTTATAAAGCTTTAGAGTAAATTACACACTTGGCATGGAAATTGTTTGCTAGTCTGTGACTTCCTAGCATAAACACACAGTGTGCGTTTTGTATAACAGAGTAGAGTGAAAGAGGAGAGAGAGATGAATTAAAGAGAGAGGAGGGAGAGAGAGTGAAAGGAAGGAAGATGGTGAGAGGGCGAGAGAGAGAGAGAGAGAGAGAAAGAAAGAAAGAAAGAAACAAACAAACAAACAAACAAACCAGTCCTGGCTCCAGCACAAATCCAGTTGGAGTGTCCAGAGCCCTGGGGCGCACACACACAGAGAAGGAGCACTGAGCTTGGTAGGGGTACCTTCTTAGAGAAAAGTTTCTCACTTTCTATGCAAATTAGTTATCATTCACAGTCTGTTCTTCTAGACCTTTCTGGAAATAGGTTGCCGCGCTTTAGGGGTCTTTGGTGGTCTTAATTCCCCTCATTCTTGAGCTTGTGCTGCCCTGTGTTGTGCTTATTTCCAGGAAGTAGAACAAAGACTTTCGTCCCAGGAAAATCCTGCCCTATCTCCATATGGCCCCCTCCTCCAACCATATTCTGTTCCTTCTCACAGCATGTTATTACTACCAACAATCCTTGGCCACAGCCCTTGTTTGGCTCCATATCTCTCCAGCTGTTAGTGTTTGATATATAGTATTATCTGCTTATCATCTGGACTTCTATAGGGTGGAAAGTGAAAAGTCCCATGATGGTGAAGCCTGACAGCTGACACCAGGAAGATAGTTTCTGCTACTGCTGAAGAATTGTACCTAGAGAATATGTTCATTGTCCTCATAGCTGATAGGGAACCGAGGCCACTCTAAAAATAAATATCAGAGCCTGTTGGTCCTGAGCCACACAGGAAGATCAGGAGAAAGTGCAGAGTGTTAGTAGTGGGAGACACCCTGTTATAGGCAATGAGGTTTCCCACCTCATCTGTGATGAGGGTGGTCAGAGACAGGAGCAGGTTGGCCAGAGAAGTTGTGGGTGCCTCATCATTGATAATATTCAAAGTCAGGTTGGATGAAGCTTTGAGCCACCTGATGTAGTGAAAAATGTTCGGGGCTGGAAGTAGATAACCCTGGAAGGCCCCTCCCATCCTAAACCAACCTATGATTTTATGATTAATATTTGAGTGGCCCTTCATAAATTATATACGACACATTATTATGTCTTTTGTAAAATTTTACTGTTCAGGATGAAGCTATGGCAAGTAGACTGGCAAAATTCATGTGTTCTCCATATCCTTCCTCCATAGTAGATGATTTAATTATCATCAGTATTGGAAAACAAATCTTCCACTCTTAGTGCACGTTATGGCAGATGTTCATCATACAAGACATTTTATTGTAACTTACTCTGGTTTTTACTCTAGTTGACTATTCTAAAAACATAGGTAATAATTTGATATTGGGATTCATTTTATAGAACCTTCTACAAGAAATGAAATTAACTCCTGTTCTCCAACTACTTCAAAGTAATTAATTTCTAGCTAAGGTAAAGTGAACAATATCCAGAGTAGGCTACACAGTTGCAACAGCTATTAAACATCCATCAAACCAATTAATCTACTTCCATTAAAATTTAATCAGAACCATACCTTGTTGCGGTGGCCCAGGTTTCCACCCGGGAAGTGGCAACCGAGAGACCTGCCACCACGGAGGTGGCCGCAGCCCAGCCCGCACCTAGTGAAGGGTCTGCCCCACAATCCTTTAAGTTTTGGGTTAATGACAAGGTTTCGTGGGCAGACCCTAACACAGACAGCGATAACGAGGGCGGTGCCAAAGGGGCCGGCCACTCCCACGGGCTGCCATTCCAGCTAAGACTCCTCTCCCTATTCTAGACATTTCTTTGGTTAGTTGTCAATCCTATGTTGTCAATCCCTAAACCCTTCCCCTTTCTCCTCCCTGTATCCAGAACCTTCTACCTTAGTCCTTCCCTCATTGGTTGTGCTCACCGAACCCACCCCTGAGACCGCCCTGGGTCAGTGCCTATTGGTTCATTTGAATTATGTAATTTATCCCCATTGGCCCAGGGAATTACCTCCTCCCATCTCCTCCCAACTCCTCCCCCCTTTAAAAACCCGTGTAACCCCTTATTCTTTGCCTTCTGTGTCTGGTCCCCTTGGATGTACCTTGACCCCACGTCTCTCCCCGCGAGGCTGGGGGAATAAAGATCATCTGAATTCGCCAAAGCAGGAGGTCTCCTCTCTCTCTTTGCTTCCACTTTCACTGTTTAACAGCGGCTACAGTTGCGCCTACCCTGTGGATCAGGACAGTAGAAGCACCGACTGGGGCTCAGGTTGCTAAGCAACAGCTCGCCTCAGAGGTTGAGGGAAGAAGCTGCAGCCTGAGCTGTCTGAGTGACCGTGCGCTAAACGTCGTCCTGCCTGGCCACGCCGGGCCAGTGAGTGGCCAGTGAACGAGGCGACAATACCTTACTCCTTTCTCAACCTCATTTGCTATAGATTTTTCCTGTGACCCATCTACTATATAAAATCTACTTGATGTTGCATTTATTAAATATGACCTCTTATTTATGTATTATATCAGCTGAGATCTTTAACTGAGTTTCTGAAGTTATTCAAATGTAAAAACATTTAATGCATGAAAATCATTTTCCTTTTCTTTTTTTTTTCCCTCCTGAGACACAGTGAGTCAAATATAGTTGTCTAAACATAGTTACCTAGTGGCAAGTTAAGATAAATACCTGAACCTATCTGTATTGGGCTGGCAGTTGGAACACATGAGATGTGTGAAATCATTTCTTCTGACAGTGTCAGTTACAAGACAAGCAAGATGAGACAGTGGAGCTCAAACGGCTTCATAGGTGCATAATTATAGCTAGGTGATACCATCGGTCTCTGTATTTTTACTAGTTACTTACCTTTGCTTTATTTCTTTGAGCTGTAAAACTTTGTTACACCAAGTATGATCACCTGTTTTAAAGGAGTATCAGCTCCTGGCATCTGCAGGTAACTACTGCATCTTGCAGGTTTTGCCTTTCTGTTTAGGCAGATCAACTATTGCAGGTATTTCAAAATGGCAGTACACCTCTCAGAATGCAAGCAATATGAGATGTTACTGCAGGGGCAGCTGCTGGTTTTAAACTATAATGCATGGATTTTGTGGCAGAATGATAATGTTCTTTAAAACACTTCCTCTCAGCTCTCCAACTCATCAGAATACTTCCCTTACCAGCCTCCGAAAATTGTCATCCATATCTTTTCCCACACATTTGCAGTATACTTTCTTCCACAGGCAATACAGGATGTAGAGTGTGCAATTGACAATTCATTGCTTGGAACTGAATTAAGAGAGTGAAATTCACTTACTGGCTATTCCACTATACATGACAAGCATCTGGCACTAGGAAGTATCATCAGAGTTCATCTTGCATCATCAATTTTTCTCTTGGACAACCAAAACATTCCTCTTACTATTTCAGGTTTGGTCATTGTCTGTATGACATAAATTGTCGCTGACCGCTTGACTGCCTGGAGGCCAAGCAGGCGACTTCAATCAGTGCCCTGGCCACGAGACAGCCTGCAGCTGGGCAGCCTGAGGCAAGTCCCCGAGGTTGCAATCCGCTTCTGGGCTCTCTGTGGAGCTGGCAGCAGTCGGGTGTTACTGTAGCGAGCAGCAGAGGCAAAGGAGGAGGGAGGGACTCCTTGTTGCAGCAAACCCAAGTCTTCATTACCCGCCCTGTGGGGCAGGAAGCAGAAGACAAGGATGGGGAGCAACAAAAGAGCCCAGAATGGTGGTTACATGAGCTTTTATAAAGGAGGAAAAAGGGGAGGAACAAGGCGATAAACCAATAGGGAAATGACATACCATGACAGCGAACCAATCAGAGAGAGTTTAAGGAGGGACTTATTTAAATGAACCAATGGGGTTAACAGGGAAACAGAACTTTCTAGATGTGAGGGATGGCACATCTAGTCCTGGGTGAGGACACTTGTTAGGATTGACATCCCTGGGGTGTGGCTGGCTCCTCAGCATCGCCCTTGCCTTCACTGCCAGGCTCATCTTCATCATCACTGTCCTAGGCAGCAAAGTCCACCCACTGATCTTCTGGTTAATTCGGAAGCCAAAGGTGGACTGGGCCACTGCCACAATAAATAGCTATTTCATGTAGTATGAAGTCTGCTCTCTGGACCCTGAATTTTTCTTCAGGTTTCTGAATTACTAAGCACCTGTTTCTTCTGTTATGAATTCTCTGCTAAAATCTGTTATTTCAGGTCTATTTACTATGAAATAATCAGATCAGAATTCAGAAGTCATACAAAATTGCAAAATATGATCTTGACACAAAAAGTATCAATAGAAAGAATCTGATTAATGGGAAATGGCTGAGCACCTGTCCAGACCATGTAGAAGTATTTGTTTCATTTTTATTTTTCATTATAGATTCATGCAAAGCTGAAACCTCAGCTTGACTAACTCTCAAACTATCTCAAATGCACAGAACAAGAAATAATTTCTTTTTGGTGAAAAGGATAAAGTATCAGATAAGATCTTTGTTGAGCTGGAAAACAGAGAAGAAAGTCTCCAGGGAGATGAGAGAACAGGCAGAACTGAAGGTATCCAGGAACCAAAAGTGGCACCTATTCACTCCATTCATAAGCGGAAAAATGGGTTGCATAACTGTATGCCAACTTGAAAATACTTTTCAGATTCTTCAATAAAAGCACTGGAAGGTAAGAGTGTGCCTGTGTGTAGGGCCTATTGGCTACCTACAGGTGGTTTCTCAGTTAGCCATTGTTCCAGTTTGAATCAGAGGCATAGAACTGAACATGAATGGTAAAATCGATTTATGCATCTCACACAAGGTTCCAGATTACATTATAGGTGGTTGGTTACACTTAAAGTCAAAACCTAAAGACGTTATTATTATTTGACACAGTCATTGACTAACCATTATCATCATCTGTACAGCATAGGGAGCTGAAATCTTGTTCATTGGCCCAATTCATCACTGTTTCCAAATCTCTCATCACAGCAGAAAGTAACTATAGAAGTTATAAAGTCTTCAGTGTAGTAGATTTTGCATGAGATTTCATAATGTATGTAATGGCTAATTACCTTAGGAAATACATTTAGATACATAAACTTCCTCATTTTATATGTTTTCATTAAATTTTCTTTCAGAGAAAGACATATTTCAATCACAGCAGGACAAATTACTGGCTAGAAAAAGAATCCGGTAGCTAGCGCAAATGATAGGAAGAGAATTGTGAGAAATCAGCAGAAATCTTTGATAGAGAAAATTATGATTAAACTAATTTCAAAGTGAACTTTTAAATGTCCTTTTCATTAAAAAGGGCTTGTGAAGCTGTCCATTTCCATTCATTGTCAATTCTCATACTTGTCTGAAATATTACACAAATTGATATCCAAAGAAAAAAATCACAATGTGTAACAGAGCCATTTATAGCTGCAGACCACTTGCAGGGGCAATATAATACATTTTAAAATCTGTTTACCCATAAACATCTCTGGAAGGGAAACTATCATACAAGATAAACAGTAATATCTACTCACCATGCTTCCATGACAAGTGAAAACCTCACCCCCCTTTACAGCCACCTGACTTTCTGGGCCTAGAAGTCCTGCTCCTTTTGCCATCACATGAAAGGCTTACCTACTCACCTTGTCCCGTGTGATGCCTGAATCCCAGTGACTGGATGGTAACTGAAGCCACATGTTCTAGATAGTCCCAGAAGTACATCAAGTCACTCCCATGGCACAGCAGTGTGATGCCATTTTATCGCGTGTGATTTGCAAATGTCCTGTGATTGCATGGTTGATTCAGAAGACTCAGAAAGTCCTCATAAATATGTGTCTATATTTACATATATAATAATAGATGCAGGATATATATTTGTTTAATTATATACAGCCATATGTATATTAGAAACATAATTCTATCAATGTATGTAAGTGTATACATAAAAAGGATGTACAATGTGTATAAAGGCATATATATAAACCCACCAAATTTTAATAATTATTTTTATATATTTAATACAAATTAATAATATAAATCAATATAAACATTTGTTAATGCTTAATGAAATATATGTAAAAATATAATTTAATCTGTAAGATTTTACTAAGCTTAAATGCAAATGGAAAGAACAAACTAATTAAAAGACATTTTGGGCCCACTACTTCATAGAGTTTCAATAATTCCTAACCCATTGTAGGGATGGAAATCTTCAGATGGGCAGCATGCCACTGAAGAGGATAGAGGAACATGCTCAAAACTGAATTTGTCTGTGGATCAAGGGATGATTCCTGTGAGGCCAGCAGTGAAACAACCACTGAACACTGTGCCATGCAAAGAAGAGACCGTTTGCAGGAGTCTGGCCAAGAGGCCCCAGATCCTCAGCTCCAAACTTCCAGAGTGACCATACAAAATTATTGGGGAAACCTCTTGGTTTTGTGCTATGCAGCATGATACAGGCATCATTGTCAATTACAATGGAAAGCCAGGACAGGAAGACAGTATCTTGTGAACTTGTACAGGAAAATCACCACAGGAATTCTGGAAACAATTATATTCTTCAGAAGAAATTACAAACTGACTAGATATTTAGAAACATTGAATCATTAACTGTATTTTTGGAAGGGACATTAAAGATCATGTAGCTTCAACCCCCTTGCCATAAACTTTCCACTAGACCAGCTTGTTCAAAGCACCATCCAATCTGGTTTTGAACACTTCCAGTTATGGGGCACAACTTCTCTAGACACCCTTTTCCACTGTCTCATCTAATTCAGAGTGAAAAATTTCTTCCTTAGACCTAGTTTAAATCTACCCTCTTTCTGTTTAAAGCCTTCCCCCCTTTTGTATTACTACCTGCCCTTTTTAAAAATCCTTCTCCAGCTTTTGTGGAGGCACCTCTAGGCACTGAAAAGCTGCTAAAACGTGGTTCATGAGTACCATCAAAAAACAGAAACAGAAAAAACCCCATATTTTCTGTGACCTGGAATATGTGTACAAACTGGGGCATATATTCTTAATTACAATTTAGCTCAGGACTTAGCACCAAAAACACAATGGGAAGAAAAGAAAAAGGTATGAAAAAGAAACTAAAGGAGAATGAGAGCTTAAAGGTGACAGGTTTTTTTGTCTTTATTATGCTGTTTATAGATTAAAAGTTTTGTGGTTACAGATGTGTGTAACACCAAAGGCTATGCTGACTATGTTTTAGTTAGCCAGCTTCTGAAAGAAAAAATAGATATGTAGCAAAGGATTCAAGATGATGAATTCATGTGCATGTAAGTCCCCATCCCTGAGTATATGTTTCACAGGCTTTAAATTTTTAAACCGTTAAACTAAGCAGCTTTTCCCAAGCACTGGGATTTGAGGGTTGAAAAGGTTATTTCTCCATTTTCTTCAACACTGCCGAAAATCAAAACTGTGCAGGCCCTCATACACAACCAGAATATTATGGAGTGGAACAAATTGGAATGGCATAGAAATTTTTTTGCACAGCCCACAGCAAATGAGAAGGTTTTCCACCTGCAAACAGAACCAAGTTACTACTGTCAACAGGAAGTGAAAACTTTGAAGTAGACCTGTAGTTTAGACAAGAATGAGGTTAAGGCATCTATTTATAATCTATGTAGATAGGGAGCTTGAACATTTTTTATAAACAAAATGCCTACATTGCTGAATCCTAGTGATGTTCTTTTTAGTGGCAAAAGAATTCTGCATATATTAAAAAAACAACCCCTAATGAAAAGGTCGTTCCTAGAAATTTAATAGTTTGTAGTCCTTCAGCAGCAAAATAAAACAATATCCTCCTGGGCACCCTGAAGTTATACTTGACAATTTTGACAACTTGACACCCTATTTCAGTACACTCAAAGTACAAGCGTATCTGCTTGATGGTCTTTTCCTTGTGGTTACTGTCAGGGTAAAAGGCAATCTATTCTTCTTGTGCTGCACCTGTGCTGATACCCTTCAGAGATGCTGCATTTACAGACAAAATACATGGATACCTATAATACTACTGAACTAAAGAAGGTTCTGGAGGATGCACACAAGGTTTTTTTAAAATCTATGAAGCTTTGCATTTTGAAGAGTCCAGCGTTTTTGGTTTGGATTTGGGGTGTTTTCCTTTTTGTGTTGTTTTGTTTGGAGTCCTTTTTTGGTCTAAGTTACATAAACTTGTACCTCCATCAGAAGCAGAAAGCTTCAAATTACCCCGCCTGGTACACAGATGCTGACAAAACACCCTAATACATCAGTGATCTCGGGCAGAAAGAAGGCTTTCCTTTGCAGACTGATTGTAAAAAGAACACCACAAAACAAAAAAATTGCCTAAGTGTTTTAAAATTTTCTGTGGGATTTGTTCCAGGGATTCCATTTTCCCCACAGCATCATGATAATGAAACCAGATGATCTGTATGGTTACCTCTTTAATTTGTATTATGACACAACTCCTTGTAATTTTCTTGAGGAGAGTATGGCTACTGTCTTGTGGAAACATGGCAAAGAATGGTGACACTGGAATGTGTCCCTGTTTGGAATGCAAAACTAACATTTTTATAGCATGCTTTGTCATTACATGTGCACACCTACAGCTTTATGATTTCATAGATGCCCTTCAAGATTGTCATTTTCATGACTGCATGTGGTATTTGTGAATTGACAGGATGATTGTTTAAAAGTTAAATGCATCTCTGTAAACAAAAAGAACAGACAAAAAAGGGGCCTTATGTTGAATGGAAATGTTAATAGACTCCCCTACAGCTTTTGATAATAGGCTGGCCATGTCCATGGTTGGAAATATGGAGAACACTAATCTCTTGATATATTGTTCTGGCTGACAAGGGTAAGGTTGTCTTCTACAATGAAACAGCTACTTGGAAGAATGAGGAGACAGCAGTGGATATTGTTTACTTCAACTCCAACAAGGCTTTCAACACTGTATCCCTTAACATCCTCCAAGGCAGACTCAGGATGTGTGGACTGGATGAGTGGACAGTGAGGTGGATTGAGAACTGGCCACATGGCAGATCCCAGAGAGTCATTATCAGTGACACAGGATCTGTTTAGAGGTCTGTCACTAATGGTGTCCCCCAAGGTTCAATTCTGGGCCACTATTGTTTAACTTATCAGTCAATGACTTGGATGAAGAAACAGGGACCTCCTCATTAATGTCACTAACAACATAAAGCTGGGAAGAGTGGCTGATACTCCAGAGAGCTCTGCAGCCAGTCAGAAGAAACTTTACAGGTTGGAGAGATGAGCAGAAAGGAATCGTCTGAAATTCCACAACGGCAAATACAGGGTCCTGCAGCTGAGTAGGAATAACTTCCTGCACCAGCACGGGCTGGGGGCCGACCTACTGGAAAGCAGCTCTGCAGAGAATGATCTGGGGGTCCTGGTGGACAACAAGCTGTCCATGAGCCACCAGTGTGACCTTGGGGCCAAAAAGGCCAATGCTATCCTGGGGTGCTTTAGGAAGAACTTTGCCGGAATGTTGAGAGGTGTGATCCCGCCCCTCTGCTCAGCCGCAGTGAGGCCACATCTGAAGTGCCCTGTTCAGTTCTGGGCTCCTCAGTACAAGAGAGACAGGGAGCTCCTAGAGCAGGTCACAAAAATGATTAAGGGAGTGGAACATATCTCTTTAGGCTGAGGGAGCTGGGCCTGTTCAGAAGAGATGACTGAGAGGGGATCTCATCAATGTCTGGTCAGCGTCTGAAGAGATGGTGGCAAGAGTTCCACCTGAACAAGAGGAAGAACTTGTTTACTGTGCAAGTGACTGTGCACTGGAACAGATTGCCCAGAGACATTATGGAGTCTCCCTCATGGAGAGATTCAAGAACTGTCTGGATGCAATCATGTGCTATATGCTGTAGGATGATTCTGCTTGAGCAGAGAGGTTGGATCAGATGACCCACTGTGGTACCTTTCAACCTGACCCACTCTCTGATTCTGTGTTAGATTGCTGCTGGAAAATGCTGTGTCATCTCTATAAATATCCGTTTATCCTATCTGGGGAAGAAATATAGAAGCATTTTTATGGTAACCAGCTTATTTAAGCTTAATAAAATAAACATGGTTGTGATCAATGACATGGCAAACTGAGTGAGTGGTGAAACTGCGAGCTTTTGCTAAGCATGTACATCACTGGAAGCTTAGTAACCTGCACATTCTTTTAAGAGTTACAAAAAGTCACAGCTTCAATCAAAATCCATTGGGTTATTTAAGAACCAAGTTTTGTCCTTGAGAGAGGACACATGATATCTTGACAAGACTTGGTTCTTTTAAGAAGCATCTTGTTGTGGTTTGACTCTGGCCAAATGCCAGGCACTCACAAATTAATACACCCAGGGCTCATGAGTTGAGATAAGGAAAAACTGGGAGAAAAGGATGCACTAGGGCAGAAAACAGGCTAGAAAAACTTTTATTGTTAACAGAATCAGAGAAGTAAATGAGGAATGAAATAAAACCTTCAAAAACCACCATTTCTCCACTCACCCCCCTCCCTCTCTCGCAGTAGCTGCACAAGGGAACAAGGCATGGAGGGCGGGGGGGTAGGTCAGTTCATCACCGAAATGTTTCTCCACTGCTCAGGGGAGAGGAGTCTTTTCTTCTGCTTAGCCACGGGTCCCAAATCTCACAAATGGCAGTCTGCCTGAACCTGCCACGTGAGCTTCTTCTACGGGCAGACGGTTTTCCCCAAAACTGCTGCAGCATGGGGTTTCTTGTCCACGGATCAAACCTCCAAGTTGGCTGCTCCATTTTGGTAGCAAGGCTTTTTTTTCCTCTTTGCTGAACCACACTCTCTCTCAGGCATTGGCATAAGGCACTTAATTCAGTCTGTAAAAGCCTGTTTACCCACTGAAACTCCCACTGGAGTACAGCCTCCTCCAGGCATCCAGCTTGGCTTCAGCATAGCGCTGCGCATGGATTTTAACACTCCCCATGGACTCCATGGGCTGCTGGGGGCTATCCCGCTCCACCATGGTTTTCACTACAGCCTGCAGAAGATTCTTGGCTCCGGTGTTTGGAGCTTCCCCTCCCCCACCTTCTCCACTGACCTTGGTGTCTGCATTGTTGTTGTTTCCCCTCACATATTTTCACCACCTCCTCCTCCTCCGACCAAAAGAACTGCATGCCCCCCCCACCTTGGTCTCGTCTTAAATATGTTTTCACAGAGGCGTAACCAACATCTCTTATTGGCTCAGCCTTGGCAGCAGCGTGTCCATCATTTCAGAGCCACCAGGGATTGGCTCTGTTGGACAGGTTCACAAAAGCCATTTTGTGGGCTCCCCCCCACCACTAGCAAAAACTGGGCCAAGCAAAACTAACACACATCTGAAAATACTTCTAAGCCTCCGTATAGATATCTATTCTTCTGTACAAATTCTAAGAACCAGCCATTTTTACCCTGACAAAAAAGTCAATTAGATACATAATGGTAGGGGGAAGAGAGGGAAGATAACTGAGAAATATGAAGAGATGAACTGGCTATAGCTGATTCTGTGAACTCTGGTGAGTAAAGCCCCTGAAAGATTTATTTCTGCACTCAGGTTGACTGTTTTAGTCAAGACATAATGATCAGCAGATTCTTGTTCTAGAGACTAGACAAAGGCAGAGTATAGCCCACAGGCAAATAAATGCTTCCCAGAAAGCTGTCAGGAAATGATCTTTTATATGGCTGTCAGTCATCTGTAAGAGCTGCATGTATTCCCTCATACAGCAGCTGTTGTGAAATCCTGTGTCCCTGAAATTTTTTGACAGTACAGTCATGGTGATAATCAGTTTATCCAACCTTACTGCTGGGGAGTTCATCAAACAAAAACTGTCTTTGCTGAGCATCAGCTTAAATTTTACATCCATGCCAATCAACAAAACCTTTTCTTGGAAAAACAGCATGGCATTCAAGCCTGCTACCCTGGGCCTTCAGAGTAGAGTGTTGCCTAAACCTGATTAAAGATGTCATCCAGCACAACCAGTACATGCTGTTCATTTGTGTCTTTGTAAAACAAGCTTATGCAAAAGGATGTAGACATTGTCTCTTATTTACAACTGAGAAGTATCTTGATTAGTGCACAGTATGAGTAAGACTTGCTGCTTGGGCTTAGAAAGTTCTTCTCTGTGGTACCCAGCTGGATGAACACAGTTCTCAAGAGATAGTTGACCAGACTCATGAGCAACTATCTCTGTCATGGTTGGACCCATCTTTCAGCCAACATACAGCAGAGTGTTGTGCCTGTAAAATCCTCTCCATTCCCAACTAAGAACATGCACAGCAATGTAGACTTTGGCAGATGAAAGTAGGATCATCTCAGTGTACAGGTTTTCCATGATGCTGATCTTCATCAGGATCACTACAAAAAAAGCCCAGCTTGAATTTAGAACTCTTTCAAGAAATTTGGAATTTAAACCCACTCCTGTTAAAATGTATCTTCTCTTCTAGTAGCAGAAGAGAGCCTCTCTCTCTGCATTTCCCATTTACTTTGCACCATCCAACAAGGTTTGTTTTTCTATTTCACCTTGTCATCATAAGTCTGCTACCTGATGCTGCTCGATCTTTGTCTTCTAATGGATTCAGGCTGGATTTCCCTCCCGAAGTATAATGAGTTTCAGTTTTAAATTCTTTTCAAGTAGTCTTTTGGGGCTTCTCCTTTTTGTCCCTACATACACATGTTCCTGTGATGTTGCCTTTTGTGTATGGCAGGGTCAAAAATGGCAGCCCCTGGGAAGCAAAGGAAGACAGGGTATGCCTGTCCCATGACTGGGAAAGGTGAGAGACTTCTAGCCCCAAGTGGTCGTGTGAACATAAACCTGAGTGTCTGTCATTGCTTTCTTACCATGCATGGATAACTATTTTATCCATGCTACTTTATCCAAGTACCTTGTATATCCTCTAACACCACAATTTTTAATGAGCACAAATGCTACACTCAGTCTTTACCTCTACTACTTCTGCCTGACAGTTTAAATGCTTTTCATTCTGTTGAAAATTCTGTTGAAAATACAACATGGAAGAGGAAGTAAATTGACAATCCTCAAAACCCAAACCCATAGTGAGACAGAGAGACAGCATCAGTGCTTTTAGTCATTTGTGGAAATACATCTTACAAGTCTGCTCTCTAGCCCTAATGAGGAATTCTAGTTATTAATTATAAAGAAAACTTGTTATTATTTCTAGAAATTATTCTGTTTATTCTTCAATTTTGGGATAAATTAAACTGTTTTAATCATAAGGCTTTTGTAATATTTTGCTTCCTGTCAGGTGTTTATAAAGTTAACACAGAAGGCACTAAGGAAGAATCAAAGTACACTTTGAATTCTAGCCAGTCCAGATCTCCAGTCTTGTTGACCAATCCAAGCAGTACTTTTATATATATGCAGGAAGACTTATAAAATATTTAACATGACGTAATTAAAAAATAGTGATAAAAAGTGAGTCTACACTCTTTAAAAAAAAATAAAAGTTTATAATCCTAGTTTAAACAGCCTTTGTCATGCATCTAAAGGCATCTAAAGCTACATAGAAAAAGTCCTTAGGAAGATCACGATGAATAATGATTGTCATATATGCCTCTTATTCCATCTATTAAATGATTACTTTGCACACTTCACTGGATTGACAATCAAGATAAGCAACAAGTAACCTAGTGCTATTTGGAAAAAATAAATGGAAAATAAATTTAATTTTAAGTATTTATGTAATTATTTACTTATTTCAGTTTTGCAGAAACAGCTCACCTAAACTTAGACATCTTTGATGAAAATATCTGAGGCAGCTGGCTAGGACCTTATTGACAGTGGATAGATGGACACTTTATGATGTGGCTCATGATGTTTTCAAATGTCTATTTCAGATTAGATGTGCTATGTCTTAAAACTGCATATTTCTATCCATCTCTCTATAAAGGATACTCAGAGTGATTATCTCAGACCACGGTATCTACTCCACAGAAACAAACTTTTGTATCACCCACCTTTTCTGTAGTCATTGTGAATGTACATAAACTCACAAGTTGTTCAATAGCAAACAACAAAAAAAAGATTTGCTTTTGTGTTGTTGTGTTTTGTGGTGGGGTTTTTTTTTAATAGTGGACAAATACCCTTAAAAAGTTTACAGTAGTCTGTCCTCAGCAGTAAAAATCTCAGACTTTTGAGAGAAGTCTTAGAAGAACAATCTTGGATGAAGCTGTAAAAAACAAAAAAAAAAGCTGACACAATCCAAAAAGACCTCACCTCAGGCACGGAACAATGCTGAAATCAAGTTATGGTAGTACAAAGACTGAGGTTCAGAGGAGCACCAGCTGCCATAAGTACATTCATGGAATTTGAGCTACATTTCTTACACCAAACTATGCAATGCCTTAAAAAATGTGGACAAAAATCCCTTGAGGCTACTAGAAGAAGTTTACCAATTGGATGATCACTTGGGTACATACATTATGTTTATAGGACTTTGTATGTCACTTTAAGTGAAAATAATGTATTACATATTACAGAGAAGACTGTTCTTAAGCTTTAATTAATCTTCATTATGTTCCTCTTCTTTTCTCTGCAATACCTATGCAATCTAAATATATAATTAAGGCTGTTGAGTTCTTCTGAATCAATAAATTCTGTATTCTATGTGCAAAATTTAAAGTACAGAGGATGTTGAGACAGTAGAGTGATAAAAGTAATACTATAACATTAATTATAGATTGAAATTATTCTTGATGCCACATTTTTCCTTGGAGTTCTTACTTTTCCATACATCCTTGATAATTTTTTTTAATACCAGTTTACCAGTACACCTTATCACATATAGTTTTGATCCCAGCTCTCCTCAGTTCTAAATTACACAAAAGTAAAACATGCTTTTCAGTAATAATATAACAAAAAGAATAAATTAGACCACATTCTGAAAAATAAACCTGTTAGAAAAATCACAGCTTTGAAATTATTTGGTAGCTCCTGAAAGCCATGGCTGTAGAGAGAGGAAAGAATAAAGGGCTTTGTTCCAGCTTTGGACTGGGAGACTTCAGATGTTGCTTGTTTCCCACTCCTCTCTTCCTACCCTTCAGTCTCTCTTGACCTTCTTTCTTAAAAAACAGACAGCGGAGTAGAGTTCAGACTCTGCTTCTGAACTTTCACCTGCCAGGTGTGACAAACTGCATAGATGCAATAAAGAATCTCCTGAGTTTACCAACCCTCTAGTTTTAATATAACAAGTTATAACAAATTACCCTTCTCTCACGACATGTCCTTAATAACATTTTCTAGATGGAAAATGTTTTAAAACCTTGAAAATGACATCTCCTAATGTCAAATTTAATAAAGCTGGTATTACTACCTTATAATCATGGAAGATAATTAAGTTAATTGTAGTACCTGAACTAATTAGTTCCAAGCTCCCTCTCTTATTATGTATAAAATTTTCAGGACATGTTTTTAAATGAAATAAAATAGAGAGGGCTTAGCCTAATTTCCTTTATTATGTACTGTGTTTTCTTGTTGTTTTTTTTATCATTAATAGCTATATAGCCATTTAATTAAAGAATGAGTTTTCCTTCCAGGGTTAGATGTGTGAATTCAGTAGTCTCTGAGTCTTCTTACTGTTCTGTGTCCTGTATTTCTAAAAAATCTCCGAATAAATAATTTTTTAAAAACTCTTCTCAAAAACCAAACAAAACACCAATAAAGGTCTGAATATTTCTGAAAACTTTAAGTGTAAAAATAACGTTCTTAGAATAAGTGCATGAGAGGGATTTTTGTGCAATATAATTTTGGTGAAATGTGATCTTTTTTATCACTTAGTGCTCTACATCATTGCATGTTTCGTTTGCTAGCCATATTGTAAGTGGATTCCAGCAGCATAGAGAGAGTTAGGAAAGAGATCTCAAGCAGTTTGAAGCTTTTGTATTGCTATCCAGCCTATTGTCTTTCAGTCTATATTCTTTCAGTCTATATTCTTTCAGTCTATATTCTAAGAATTTGCAAGGGTCTAATGTACTAGTCTGAGAGAACCGGGCAAAAAAGATAAAGTTATGAGAAAGGCAATAGAAGACTATTTGAAAGTACCACATTCCAAAATTAAATTAGGGTTTCTATGATCAAGAAGTCCCCTAGAGGCAAGAAAATGAGAAAGGAAGGAAGGTAGAAAGAAGTTTAATACAGAATAATATACCAATCTAGGAAGTAAGAAGACTTACCTTCCATATACTAGTTTGACTGCAAATTTTGGACTGTAAAAGTCGGAGAGAATACCCATGCTACACGCAGCAGTACAAAGTGACTTGGATTGCCTTGGTTCTACTGAGGAAATACATCTGCAGAGTTCAGAAGAGGGCGATCCGAGTTCTGGGGGTTTTCAACTTAACTAACTAGCTCAGACCAAATTGCATGTACTCTGTCATTATGATGTAAGGATATCACAGTTTCTGCTTGCTTTGGTTCTATAACATAAATTATTTCAGAAAAAATGAAAACCAGCATAGCCTCTTTGTGTAACGCTATAATGGCATAGACATACAGTAAGCTCTAAGGCAAAATTCGTTACCTCTAGGAGTACAACAGATCTGATTCATATGCTATACCCATGCAATGAAGAAAATAAAGGAAAATCTCTGCAGATCCTAATAAATTGAAAATGGACAGGCAGTTTCCAGGCTTTCGAAAGCTATTATTTGTGTGATTATATTGCTGGAAAAGATCTGTAGAATATATTTATCTTATGCCAACAAGTATTCTCCAAAATATTCGTCTGGGAAGTGTTGAGGATTTAACACAGGATAGGGACTATTCTTAAAAGGGTTGGTGCCAAGTGGCTACCTTGTGTTGCTGAGTAAGGAAGTTTAATAATGGGCTCTTTGAGGAATTTGACCGGTAGGCTAGGAAGTTGAAGGACTTTATTTTAATAGATGAAAAAGGAACAATTTTTTCTGCAAGAAATCCTAGTGAAGATGGTGGTAATTTTTCCCAAGTTTATGACTGTGTCATGCAGAGGTGGTTCAGATAAGCTACTTCTAGCCAGTTACTTGTAGCATGTTTTTCTCATGCTGCTTCTGCTACCTCCCTTACTTCATTCAGGTCTGCTTCTTCTCCTCCTGTTTGCTTTCTATTTCTGAATTTAGTTGTTGTGACTTTGCCATTATTCTTTCAATAAAGCTCTCCCTTTTGATAATTGAAGGGAAAACTAGGGGGAACACATAGGTGGCACCGTGGAGCATTTGTGTCTCCATGCAAGGACAAAACCTTATAGGGAGAATGGCAAGAAAGGAAAGGGGTAAGTTTCTTTATTTTGATCTGAATCTCTCTTATAAGATGTGAAAGAGCTGTATGGTTGTCTCCACCCAGTTTCAGTAGAAAGAGATGAAATAAGAATCCATAAAGCCCATGTAATTAACAGTAGGAATCACACTTAAAATGTCAGAATGACCCTGGCCAAGTGTATTCTCTGGATTTCAATACATGACTGCTCTCCAATTTGCAATACGGCATCTCCAAGGTTACAGTGTATGTGCATATGATTGTGGGTGTATTACACTTTCCTTGCATCTAGTATGAAGAAAAGCAATCAATCTGTAAAGACAAACACTTCCTTATTTTTTCATGTGTGGGAAGTGGGCAAACTAGAACATCATGTTCCCCTGCTCAAATCTATGTAAATGGAAGTTAAATGCCTTTGGAACAGCTGAGAAATTAAAAAAAAAAAAAAAATGAAGAAAACAAGAAGCAGAAATCACTTCTTTGGCTCTGCTTTGAATCAGGCTTGGCATTCTTAGAAGAAGCTGGGGCAGCTGCTACAGGAAACCAGGCAGGAACAGTTAAAGTATTGTATAAAAAAGAAGAAAATAACTTCTAGTTAAAAAATGCAAAGCCATAGCCATTGGTTATATACATGGAAATGTGCTTGGCAGTAGTTACAGAACCAGGGACAGAATGCAGATGGCTAAATGGCAGCGTTAGCAGCATCTTCTCCCACTATGCTCTCTAGGGCAAAACACATTCCAGAGATTCATGCCTTGTACCGTATTGTCCAGGGAGTTCATGTTCTGATAACGCCACTGTAGCTTGAACTGAACAATAATGTTACCTTTTGTGGTAACAGATATATTAAATATAAAAATAACATAAAAATAATGTCTAATTATTATATGGATATAAAATATTATTTTTATAGTTAATAGCAATATATAACAAAAATGTCTTTTCGTTAACTGTTCAGGAGAGCTGAAGGTGAGAAATCCACAGACATCTGCAATTTATGTAGGTGCTGTTCAAATGAAATATTGTGAAGTCATTAACTAAATAAATCTTACAACATCCCTTTTTCAGTATTATCTACACTGGAGTATGTGTGGAAAATAGTAAGCAGTTACAGTCAAAGCCACCATTTCTTAGACTGTTCTGGAAAAGGTTGAAATCAATTTATTTGGTGCTTTGACACCAAAGTTTTATATTGAAGCTCTAAATAAGTCCACAAGATATGTGAAATTCTTTCAAACAAAAAGTGAATTAATTGTAAAATATCCAAATAATTATAAATTAATATATCAATAGAAAGCAATTTATTATGAGAGCAAGAAGGAAACTTCTTCACCATAATCTCACAGTAAGAAAACAGGCACAATGCAAAGTGCTGTACTATGCTGTGTACGCATAAACCCACTGCACAGTGTAATGTTCAGCAAAGCAAAAAAGACTGAAGACTGTAAAAATCCACATTTCTTACATTACAGAAAAGGAGTAACTCAAGATCCAAAGAGATTTGTTAGGTACACTGTGGGACTTAAGATGAAATCAGGCATCCAAAATTCCTCAAAATCTTTTTTTGATTTTCATTTCTCTTGAGAGCATGTTGCAGTAGACACTTCTGAAGGCATATCACTGTAATAACTTAAAATTCCCTTGAATACCTAGGGTAAGATTCATATCATTTCACTTTAACTGTCTGAAAATTAAGCACCTAGACTAAATTAAGGTATTTCATTACCTAATCAATAAAGACATATAAGTACCTTCAGAGCATGATTAATTTCACCCTAAAATGAGATTCAGTATTAAACAGCAAGTACTACAAGTGACTTGCCTTGGAATTCTCTTGTATCATATGTCTGTGGTAGGCCAAACACCATTGCTCTGCTGGTTATGCAAAGCCTACCTGCGTGTCTCATCTTCTTTACATGATCACATCATTTGTGGAAAAACTTAAAGTATCATGCTATCATCTAGCGTGACATAATCCAGCAAAAAAAAATTTCAGTAGTTTTTCTGTTCAGTTTATTGTATAAACACGTACAGGCAAAAGCACACAAAGCTGTTCACATACAAGTAATTTATTCCTAATTACAGAGCTGCAGCATTAATTGGGAGTGCAGTCCCAATTATTTGATTAGAACTAGAGGTTGTATGGGCACATCAGTTAATTTTTGCTGTTGGAAGAGCTCTCTCATAAAGATTTTGTTTCTGTTTACCTTGCCTATGGTTCTGAAGACTGTATTCTGTCAAGTAGACAACCTCCTCCCACCTCTCTGCCCTTAGATATTGCACCTTTTTCCTTCTCATCTTGCACTGATTTGTAGATTCAGAACTACATCAGCTTGTCACTTACTGATACCTGTGAGAAATATCAGTCCTTTGGTTCTTCACCTTATTAGTCAGCCACTTCTTGGAAAGCTTTCATATAAAGTTTTTACAATTTCATTGCACATTAACAGTTTTATGTTCTTCAACCTTTTATTCTAGCAAGTATTTATTGTACCAAAGGAAAATGATAATTTCCCAAAGTTTTTGTTTATTGGTTTTTATGACACATCACTCTATCTTGTAAAGCTAAACTTATTTTCAACCACAACCAAAACAAGGGAAAACCTAACAGATGACTGTGTTTACCTTCATCATCTGAGTACATATGATCATATCCCCTAGGTATATCAACCACCACAAATTCAGCGTTTATATGCCAGCCAGGGCACATTTTGATCGAGAGAAGAGGAAGCAGTGTGGTGCTCAGGAAAAAAGTTGTAATACTTTTAAAAAATTTTGTGTCTGATGTGTATCTACTTCACATAGACGGGAGGATATTCACAAAAAAGATCTGGTTTTCTATTTCATAACCAATACCCAAATATGTCAAATAAACCATGGGGAAAAGACATATTTGTGGGAGTTTTGGAGTTGGATTTCCATAAAAATAATATGGTCTTTTACTTCTTCTGTTGGTGGAAGGGACAAGTGAATACAAGACAATATTCCAGTGATTTTCTGATTAAGACACAATCCTTAGGAGAAAAAAAAAAACACTTTTTTTCTTTCTTTTTTCAGATGTCAGAGCAAAATGGTTGGCACAGTATTACAGTATTGTCTGAGGACCGAAGTTTTTCACAACAAAGGTACAGAGGGACTAGTGAAAGGCAAGGGACAAAATTACTTGATCTTAAAGAACAGAATCCCTTTCTTCCTTTTTCTATCACTTTTTCTAATGATTTTGCTACAGCTGTTACATTATTTCCTTCTTTCAGGATAATTTTAAGAAATTATTTTTACGCACTGAGCTGTACATCTTTGCTTTTCCTCCTACTGCCCATTTTCAGTTTTACATCTTTGTTTTTGTACTCCTGTGTATCTACCCATACAAGCTAGTGAGTCTGACTTAAAGTGAAAAGTGTCTTTCTAAGATTCCTACAAATCTAAGAGAAAGCTATGTTCAAACAGACTGCTTTATTTATTTTCCTTATCTGTTCTGACTTAGCAAGGAGTGTGAAGGAACTACAGTATCTGGCCGTTCCCAAAGTGAGTGATAAGTGGCACAAGGCCAATGAAATGTGGTATATTCCATGAGTCAATACTGGGTCCAATCATGCTAAATATTTTTTTTAATTACTTGTATGATGGGCAAAAAGTACTCTCAACATCTTTGCAGATGATATAAAATAGGGAGAAGTGGCCATTATTTATGTTGCCATTTAGAGGAACCCTGACAGAATAGAGAAATGGGCTCACGAAAAACCTCATTAAGTTCAGCAAAGTGAACTGAAAGTTCTGCACCTGGATAAGAATGATTACGTGCATCATTAGATGCTGAGGGCCACCCAGCTCCAAAGTAGTTTACAGTAAGGGGCTGGGACATGATGTTGAGAGGGAGTAAAGCTATTTTCAGTGGTGCCCAGTGGCAGAACCATGGTCAATGGTCACAAACGGAAACACTAAGCCTTAGTGATTCTGTGTAGGCCATCTAATAAAAAAGTTTTTTTTAAATGTGTGTAAGATCAATAAGCTGGTTTAGTCACTTCTGATTTTCACTTGTTTTTCTCCTTAGTTTTACAATAGTTGTTTGCTTGCTTGTTTTTATTGGAGTGGTATGGAGAAGTATTGTTAAACTATTTGTTGTACTAGTTTCTAATAAATAGACATTGTTCCTTTAGGATCATTAGGGAATAAGAAAAAGGCTTGCAAATATAGACATAAGACCTCTGTAATCTTAATTCAGATATTTCATCTACTCCTTAGACCCTTTAGGCTTAACAAAAAACATGGAGTTCACAAGACGTATTTCAGTATTTATTATTCCTTGGACTGTATTATGCTAAAATGTCACAACTGAGAAATCTTACATACATATTGATTGAACTTTACCTTGTAAACCAGCTCTGTGTCTTGATAAGCTGTAAAATTGTCTCACAAAGTTTTACATCATTGCAGTTGTTTGTGGCTGTAAGAGGGGTATCAAACCACTGCCTCTTAAGTCAACAACTAACAAATATTTTTTCAATAAGATTTCATCAAAGTGATCATGTTTTATAAAATGCAATTGTAAAAAACTCTAAATGTTGCAAATAAGTGATGCACTAGCTACAATATTAAATGTATTAATTTTAGTGGTAATATAAGTTAAGTATTAATGTCTCTGCTTAACATCTTGAAGTGCTAAGGAGAAATATGTGGTTTTGCCTTTGGTCCTTTACTGTATCTACAGATGGCCAGATGGCCAGATGGCCAGTGTCAGTACTAGTCAAGAGATGTTGTTGGAGACATAAGAGGTAGAGAAGGGATTAAGTTAGAGAAAAAGTATTTCAAACTAAAAAAGAATGTGAGTGCTGGTAAAATATCAATTCAAGGAATATGAAAGCTCTACAGGGACATTCTACAGCTGGAAATCCAAGACAGTCAGAAAAAAAGATCATTAGATCATACAACTTAATGTTTTGGACTATGCTTAGTGGAAAAATTACAGACATTAAACTAGTCAGTAATTAAAACTACATAAAAAAAATTCTGGAAATATTTCCTATTTTTTACATTTGTAGCAAGGTTTTATTAAGAAATTGTACAGCAACAGTGGTCTCCTTTGAACTGCTGCCTCCTTTTGAAGCTCTTGGTACAATGAAGAAAATATGGAAAAGAGGAAAAGGCTGTAACTTCCACATTGAATTATAAAAAAATTAACTGTGAGACAGAGCATTCCAAGCATCAGCCCAACAATTGATCATATGAAATGAGTTTTTTTTAGTGTAAAGACCTTTGAAGCTCACAAAAATCTATTGTGAAAAATGACTGACAACTTTCACACAATAATAAATTTGATAGATACATGCATACACACATACATATGCACATACATGTACATGCACACCTACCTAAATGTGTGTATATATATAAAAGAATCTAGAAGTCAGCAAAAATTTCAAACGTGAACTGTGCCTGTGGTCAGCAGCTGAGTAAACACTGCATAATTTGCAATATGTTAACATTATAAAAAGCAATTTAAAAAAAAAGCCCCCTAGAGCTTTTTATACTTAGCCACTCTTTCATAAATAATCTGTCCTTTCTACACAGACAGATGAATATCTAAGCCCTTATTCCTGAAAATTTCCCTGTATCTAAAGTTAAGGCCCATCTATTAAGAGGCCTGGGAAAGTAATCCACCATCTAGATGACATCTAATCTGTGGTTTTTATCAAGATAATTTGTTTCAGACATGACAAACTGTGAGTTAAGAAGCAGTGGATTGCATAGTCATTGGCACCTTCAAAGAGGCAACACTGAAGAAAACTGCAGAATGGCTAAATCAAACAGGAAACAACACAACAGGTATTACTGGGTAGGCGCAACTTTATGGAAGATGAACATAATGAGAATGGCTCATATCTTATGAAATATATTGAAGTTACCAATAAAACTGGAACGTATTTGGCATATAAATAATTCAATTGCTGAGCTATCTCGATAGTATCCTGTTTGACTACTGGTTGGAGCAAATTATCAGTTTTCCTTAGAAGTGCAGGAGTGTGTGGTGTATGACGTGTTTATTACATGAGAAACGAAAATAGTGAGACTGGACATAGGATGAAAGGCTGACCTGCACAAATGTTTGGTCTTCTTTGAAATGTTCCAAGCTACTTGCGTGATTAAAGGAGGGCTGGTGAACATGAAACTCTTTAGGACAGGCTACTGAGAAGTGGCTATAGGACTTCTCAAGTGGCACCGTAAACTTATGCTTAATCAAGTGAATTAAGCCGTGGCAATATTCTTGACTTCTTTTCCGTTGATTATCTTTTCATTGTGCTAGGTAGGCATTTGGCATTAGGCATTTGACTCACATGTGGATAACTCCCTGCATGCATGTTTGGCTGCAGAAGATTTTGGCAGAGTGTCTATAAGCAAACAGTGATCAGATGTCTTATCAGCTTCTTCAAAACCTGCATTGTGAATCACAAGTGGAAACTGATTTGGAAAAAGAAGAGATATTCATGGACACAGTGGAAAAAGTAAAACATTTTTTTATGTTTATCTGTGAAGAGTTCTTTTAGATTTTACAGTCAGTGGAACAACCTTTGGAACTTTCTGACATATTTACCCTCACAGTTTGGTACGCATACAACCTCTGCTCCTGATGTGTTCTTTACCTCCCTAAAACTCAACAGTAGTCATTAAAAATCTCCATAGAGATAGCTGATCATTTAGACTTCTCTCTATAACGCATTCATTTCATACAGTAGGTCCCAGGCTGTAGTTCTCAATTCAATATTAGGAAGGGACAGACTAAGATACATCATGTGATATTCTTGTTATCATGGATACCTGCAACATCACTTTTGAGTTGATCCTAAAGCAGAGTAAAGTGTCTTGTAAAATCATGCCCTCAGTTCAATGACTTTGGCTGAGCTTTAATCACCAGGGCATGTTTTAGGAAGATATTCCTGCTTATCATCTGGAGCTGGCTCATATTCATGGGACTCAGCCCCTGAGCAGCATATGTGTGCATAGTGGCCCCACTTGTCGACATCTGTCGTGTCTGGTGGGGCATTCATCATGTGGGTGCCTGTGGTTTTGTCTGTACCAGATGTATGCAAAGATTGCTGTGTGCAGATTCACCCCAAGGAATATAGCTCATATCAGGCTTTTTGGGAATTTTGTTGTAAGTTTGTGATGTTGGTTTCTGTTTCTTAAACAGATGGTACTAGGGTGTTGCACAGTTGAAGTTGCGTATGGGATTAGCAAAAACCTGCCACGTCTCCTGTGCCTTATTGAAGCTCTTAACTTGTCAGGCCTCTGTAATTGCTTTCTCAAGAAATTGACACATGAGTGTCAAGGTACAGACTTTCTGACATGCAATGATCTGTGATGCCATAAACTATAAGACCCTGTATCATCTTGTACTGAAGTCTGCAAATAAAGGTAGTCAGCTTGGCTATGACTTAAAGCATGGAAGAAAGTTTTCCGCTTATTCACACTGTGTATAAATCAGTCAGAAATGTATAGAAACAAAAGAAGCAATTAAAGGGATTAAGAGATGTTAAAAAGGGATAAAGTAACAAAATCAAACTCACCAAAACGAGAAGCTTATGATTACTTTTTTATCAGACACATCTTGGTGAAGATATAGCTTGATATACTCAATCTATGACTCCACCAGATACAGAGGAGTTAATTTGCTGTTTTTCTGGTTTTCTTCTGATTTTCCTAAAATAGTCCATTCTCAGGCCTGTCATTATCAATCTCCTAAGTAAATTGTCTTGGAATACATATCTCTGTTGAGAAGTTGTTTGTGGCCATTACTATCCACAGACCTTCCTCTCAAATCATATTGAATGTGTACAGAGTGTTTTCAAGTTTTCCATGATCCCACTTTGCCAGAAAATTTAGAATTATTGTATTATTCAAGGAAAAGATGAGTATACAGCTCTGACATTCAATGTGCTTAATTCATTCTCAGAAATCCAGTCATATTAAGATGAACGTTTCCTGAACAAGTTAAAAAAAAAAATTGCAACTTAATGACCCATATATTTACACTCTAATAACAGTGTGCATAAATTGTGCTACTTACAAGCTTCAGCTACTACAAGTTTGTGCAGCTTCACTTCCTTTCTCACCACAGATGAGTAGAAAAGTACTGACTAAGGAAGTCAATCAAGAGCTGATTTTTAAATAATTCTTTTAATATACAATAAAAATAGTATTTTTAAAAAAAACTGTAAATAAAAGATGTATGTTAAATTCATGGCAATAGGGACATCACAATATGTAGACTTTTAAGCAATATGTTTATCTTACTATTGAGTGGAAGAGGTTTTTTTCTCCCTGCTGCTTTCTCAGGAGGCAGCTGATCATGTAGAAGCAGAGTAGAGAAGGAATGTGGTCCTCTTTCATAGCCAATCACTAGGAAAAAAGAAAGGAAGCATAACCCGTTTTTTCCATAACCTCTTCTATAATATCCCCTATACCTCTGTAATACCACTATACCAATAAAATGAAACATGTTTAGACTGGTTTCCAGAAGTTCCTAAAATATTCTGTAAAAGTTTCTGGTCTTTTTGATAGTACAACAACTGTGAAAGGCTTTGAGGAAGATGGAAGTGTTGACTGAATGTTTATGTGGTTTCTTACCAACTGAGAAGTAAGAAAGACATTTGGAATTAATCTGTCTTAGATAAAGCTCACTAAAATCCACATGAATTTGAGTATTTTGACTCAGAATCAATTTGGAATTAATGTAAAAAAAAAATGAAATTGACAAGGACGTCAAGTTTGCCTATATGTTCTCTAATCCAGTCTTTCTCAACCAAGGGAAAGTCTTCCTCTATATTCTCTACATATAAGCCCTAAAATATGCAAATATGCCCTCAACCTATGTTTTCAATCCAAAATGAAAATGATTCTTATAAAATTTTATGTGATTAAACTTACTTAATCAGTTTTAATATTTTTGCCAGGTTTCTAGAATATCTTCTTTTAAAAGGACTAAATTATATTTAGTTGATTAATTTTGAAACTACATGTTGCAGCACTGCCTAAAATCATGTAGGCTTCATTAGACTAGAATGTCAGAGGTGGATCAATTTAGGCATTTTTTGAAAGGAAGTATTTGAGTAAATTTTCTCAAAAAGCATACCTGAAGTTGGAGTTATATATGTTTGTGATATTTGTTGTGTTTCAAAACACTAATATCATAGAGGTTATTAAGGCAGAATTTAAAATAGCAGTTCAGCAACATGTGAGTATAATACAGGAAGTGATTTTGTGTTTGTGGGCAAGACATGATTTGCAGAAGGTGTGTTTACTCTATAATCTAAAATTATTCCTACAGTATAAGAGCTGCAGATGTAAGCTTAACCTGCAAAACCTGCTGTAACTACAACTATGAAAAAGAAGGAATCCAGTGACTCCTTATCTTCTTATTTACCTCACATTCGTTTCTTAAAAACAACACCAACAAAATAATAGGAGATAAATGCAATATTAAAAAAAAAATAATAAAAGAGAAAGAAACAAGAACTTGTACAGATCCAGTATAGCATAAAATATCCATTTGTTTTTTTTTTTTACATTTCATATCTGATTTCTGAGTTTTCAATATACTACATATATCTTTCTGTCATTTGCTTTTTGTAGCTGTCCATGGCTAATTTCAACATTAAGTGTGAATTGAAAAAGATAAAAACATTTGGAATTAAATAGATTTTTGACTATAGATATGTGTTTCAAATAAATAGGCTTGTCTTGTGTACCCTCAAGTCACTGAATGGCAAATTCTGTAAAAGTAAAAGCTTTGGAAATCATGTATATATTAGCTATTGTATTTTAAATATAGATCACAAAGTCATGAGAAAAAAAACCCAAACAAAGACAAATTCTCAAAATTCTAGGAAAATTTTCAAATGCAAAATTGAGATGAGTCCACTTGGTTTATTAAATAGTTATGCATGTCACAGAAGCAATCAGAGTATATGAAAATAAGTCACTAACTGAAACCTTTGTCAGGGGCAATAGAATGAATGAGTGAACAGAAGTATGTGAATGAATGAATAACTGGAGTGGTGTTTTTACTTTCACTTAATTAAACGTACACAGGTATTTGCATTAGAACTGAACAAAAATCAGAAGAAATCTTTTCTTTTTCTTATATTGGGGGGGTTTTTTTGTTTTTTTTTTTTTGTTTTTGTTTTTTGGTTTTTTTGGGGGTTTTTTGGGTTTTTTTGGGTCCCTGAAATACCTGTTTTGAGACTGGTAAATTAAAATATATTATCGCTCTGATTTTGAAATGAGAAAATGTTTTTTATCTGCCCTTGTTATTATGACTAGAAAAATATTAAAGTAAAACAGAAGTGAAGTAAAACTACATTCAACAGAATTCAGAGTATACAGCTTTCAGAAAGACAGTCTGTGGATCTGTGGTGGTCATGACTGAGAGAAACTGAGATGAGAATGATATGCATAGAAGAAGACGAGCTTGTTGCCAAAAAAACCTTGCTACAATTTCTGTTTAAGCATACATAGGTCTTACCGCATCTCAGGGTAAGGCATCTTCAGTGCCCACACTTACCTATGATGATTTGTCTGAAGCCGGAAATCTCAATTGTTTTATGTAGATTTTTAGCATTAGTTCAGGTTCCGTGAGAAAATAGGTTTCATCCTTCTGAGGAGAACTGATCTAACAAACAAAATTTTTACACTCCTCCAGTTCATGCCAAAGTTGTGTTGTTACCACATCGTTCTTTTATCTTGCTTTCCTTTTCTTCACTTACGAAGAGACAGTTCATAAACCCTATATATTAGGAATTACTGCCTGAAATGAAACTCCACTAAATAATTCAGTAACAGCTTGTTGGGTACCATTAGGAAATTCTTATGTTTTTTTTACAGGTTCATTTCCTGGTCTCCACTGTAAAAGCTCATTTTTTAATTTGTGGTCTGCAATTAGACAGCACAGGATTGACTGGGTCATGTAACATGTGAAGTATCGCTATTACAAATTCAGGTGAGTCAGGATGCCCTCACTTATGATTGAAAAATCTTGTCCTTCACCTTGCTTACGCCTAGGACATTCAACTATCTTTTTCACCTCTTGGTGGTTTGGTAAGTACTGGTACTCAAGAAAATTTCATCTGTTGTGACTGAACAGATAGAAAATACGTGCCTTCTGCACATTTAAGTAAAATATTTTCTTTCTTTCTGACTCAAGAAAAACTGCATTGCCTTGAAATTAGACACTTCCAAACATTCTGGATCATTGCAGTAAATATTCTTCCCACACTGGTCAGTTCTTGGACTTACGGTAATGGATTAGATCACTATCGAAATACTGGCTAGAAAAAATTTAACTCAGATGCTATTTTGATAATAACAATACTATGTGCTAGAAGGGAAATAATAATATTTTCCTAATGTGTCAAGTTGACTTTGGCTAGGTATCAAATGCCCATTAGGTTGCTTTATCCCTCCTCTCACTCAACAGGATAGGGGGAGAAAATATGACAAAAGGCTTATGGATCAAGATAAGGACAGGAGATCACAAAAATTACCATCACAATGAAAATGGACTCAGCTTCGGGAAATTAATTAATTCATTAATTAAGTCTACCGATTAACAATAGAGCAGGATAATGAAAGGCTCAACTTCCCTCCCACCTTCTCTACCTTCTCCTCTCAAGCAGTGGAGGGGGATGAGGTATGTGTGTTTCAGTCAGTTGATCACACTTTGTCTCTCCCTAACCTTTCTTACTCTCTTCCCCTGTTCAAGCACAGAGTCCCATCCTCCATAAATTTTGCTGACATGGATCCTTCCCATGGGCTGCAGTTCAGAAACAGTTTGGTTGCCTCCTATGGGGTGCAGTCCTTCAGGAACAAATTGCTCCATCACGTGTCCCCCACGAGGTTTCAGATCCTGACAGAAAACCTGTTCTAGTGCGGGCTACTCTTCACGAGTTCACAACTCCTCCCAAAATCCTGCTCCAATAGAGAATTTCCACAGGGCCACAGCCTCCTTCAGGCATCCACCTGTTTGTGTGTGGGATCTTCCACAGGCTGCAGGTGGATCTCTGCACCCCTGCTGACCTCCATGGGCTGCAGGGGCACAGCTGTTTCATCATGGCCTGCACCACGAGCTGCAGGGGAACCTCTGCTCCAGTCTCTGGAGCACCTCCTCTCCTTTTTTTGCAATGACCTTGGTGTCTGCAGGGCTCTTTCTCTCACATATTTTTACTCCTCTCTCACAGTTACTGCTGCACAGCAGTTTTTACCTTCTTATCGGTGTTATCACAGAGATGCTACCAATGTCCCCAATGGGCTCATCTTTGGCCACTTTTAGGTCTGTCTTAGAGCTGGCTGGAACTGGCATTCTCTGACATGGGGGAGCTTCTGATGTCCTTTCCCAGTGGCCAGCCATCCACGCAGTCCCCCCACCTCACTACCAAAATCTTGATACATAAACCCAATACAGTAAAAAAAAATATAGTGGTTTAACCCTGGCTAGATGAAACACACACACCAAAGCTTCTCTAATGCTCAGCTTCCTAACTGGAGAGGGGAGCGAAAAATAGAAGGGTTTATGAGTTAAGGACGGAGACACATCACTCACAGGTTATTGTCACAGGCAAAACAAATTTGAATTAGTGATATTAATTGAATTTATTACTAGAGGGGTGTAATGAGAAGTAAAATAAGACCTTAAAAATCCCTTCACCTCAGCTCTCCCTCCTTCCCAACTTCTAGCAGCTTCTCGCAGAAGCCACCCTTGTAGCCCTGCCAGCTACCAAAACCTGGCTGTGCCAACCCAATGCAAAAATAAACTTCATCAGGCTGTGAAATCAGAAATAGAGAGGAAAACCACTTTTGTTTTCAGATATGTTTAGTCCCTTTAGCATGTTATTGTTGTAAAACATATTTATGAATTTTTTACTCATATACAATCAGGAAACTAATACAAATTTGAAATGTGTTCTAGTGAATTTTCTTGGAAATTTGAAATGGTTGTTTATGAGAATATACTTTTACTTTAAATTAAACCATTACAACTTTCTGTAGCTAGCTCAGTTTTGTTCCAAAATTGCATAAACACTGTAACATATCCAGTGAATCACAGGGAATCAGGAACTGTGGGCATAATTTAGTATATTGTTGGTAAATAATAGAATCTGAGACAACACTGTTTTCATTGGCAAAGAACGGGGATTGATTCATAAATAGAAAAACAACAAAAAAGCACCATTACTTTATTATCAATTTTCAAGTTGAAATCTATTCACCCAAATTAAGGTGTATATTAATTATTAGTGACAATATTGTCTTTTATCCTGGAGTTTTCCCAGTTCTGTTTGCAAACAATTTTTGAATGAGGAGACTAATGACACTGATTTCAATATGATTTTCCTGAAGTGATGCACCTCTGCTATAAATTCTTTATGTTTTTTTCTTATAATAAGCAAGGAAATACCAACTGAAGAAGTTTTGCAGCTGGCATATTCTTGCATTATCAAGGCTAACCAGGCCCATCATAGGGTAAAAAATGGTAGACTGTCAGTTAGAGATCAGTACATTTGCAACAGCTGCTGCTGCTGTTAGACTAAAATTGCTACCCATATTTTCTTATTACTTTTTTCTAAAAACAGTCCTTCTCAAATATCGGAAATGCTATTGCTTTTGACAAAACTATCCCCTCTCAGTTATACATAAATAAACAGTTTTTATTTTTTTAACATTTAGCACCTTGGGTACTACCATAAAGAAAATTTGCAGAAAAAGGACCATAGTTCAGGAAGGTGAAAATAAAACCATATTCAAGACAGCTGCATGACTGATGGCTCCTGGAAAATATGTATTAAGTTCTCAAAAAATCAAGAACGCGAATCATCAGTAAATGTCAACAGATTCTTTTCAGAAAAGGTTTTGCAAAATTATTACCTAGGCAGTATTTTTTTTTTTTCAAAATGTGTCAATGTTAACAGTTTCTCAGTTACCATTTCTCAATAATTCCTTCTTCTAATTTTTCTAGCCAATAACATCTTGATAATACTTATAATGAAGGATTTTCCTTGATTAAGAAAAGACTTAGAAATATTTATATTACAAAACCAAAGTCTATAATCATAATTTGTCATAACAGGGCATATTCTGAGACTACAAGGTCATAGAAAATCATGAATTGCAGTGGCTGGCTAAGCTACAGAGAAATATGCAACAGGCTTTATCTCATTGCAATAGGCATTTTGGATAAAATTCCATCTGGCATATGGTCCCAGCAATTCCCAGCTGGTGCATGATCCATTGCACAGTCTACAGCAGCCCCCGGTGGGTTAACACTGGGCAGCAAATCAAAAAGCTGCTTCTGGCTTTCTAACAGACACTCAACTGCTGAAATTCAGCACATCAGAAGCTGTATGAGTAAGACTCAAAAAGTTCAGCATTAATCAGGCAAAAATATAGTTGTAGCAAAGGCACAAAATTATTCATCCCATCCAGCTGGGAAATTAGACTGATTTATCCTTTATGATCAGAAATTAGATCAATTCTTAAGTATTAAGGGTAGCAATGGAGAGTTATACAGAGACTTAGTGACATAAATATCAACCTCATTCATTGCCACAGCTTTCTCCTTAGCACCTTGCTCAGATGAAGACTGTCCACCCATCCATGTTGATTTATGTCTTCTCCATGTACTTAATGGATGGTAAAACCAAAGGAGTTTTTACCATTAGAGATTATCTGTATGATATGGAAGACTAAAGAACGTTCTTCAAAATTTTGTGAACAGTTTTTACTAGACAAAATGGAAGTAATAAAATCTCGCATTTGAAGATGTAATTAGGTATGTTAAAGTAGTTCATGTCTCTTTCAGTTTGAAGGAAAATATAACTCTTTATGAATACAGAAACCTGCAGTGGGAATTTTAATTGGTTCTTATATGGGTTTGTGTGATGACTATGCATCTCTCATACTTTTGCTTTCATCAGAAAAATAAAATTGAGGCCCTTTGCCTGACAGCATTCTCTCTGTAGATTTCTAAAGCTATAGTAAGCAAAAGATGGAAAAGAAACTTTTTGTGCTTTCCTCAATTAAAAACTGTGTCACTGAAACATAAACATGAATTTTTGGACACAAATTATTATTTGTTTACCTTACTGTAATTGCTAACTTCGGAATAGAAGATGTCTATCTGTGAATGGATTTATTGTCAATGAAAAATACTAAGACAACATTTAAGCCTAAGAAAACTGTACTTCCTGGAAAACAGATGTATTAAAGGACTATTTGAGAAACTTTATAGTTGAACAATTTTATAATGAAACAAATTTTTAAATTTTTCATTAATATAGATTACATTTATTAGTATTGTATGAATTATTACCATCTGATAACATTGAATTAGGGAATTTTCTGGATGCATAAGACAAAGAAAATTTTACATTTAACAAGAATGAACATTTAATGTTAAATTTATGCATATAGAATGCTGCAATTAGCTGAGTATATATGACATTCTATGCTAAAAATATTTCACATGAAGGCAAAGTAAGAATGAAATAAGAATTCTCCACAAAATATCAACAACACTACTTTTTAGATCCATCCTTATATTTTTATTATATACTTCAAAATTCCATCTAGGAAAAGGAATCTATTTTTTGGAGGGATTGGGATAGGTAGAGCAACAAAGGTAAAAACTGATGATGATCTATTTGAAAGATTCTCCAGCACAAGGTAGGTTGTTGATTACTGCTGATTTTTTAAGTCAGTTTTTATGTCACATGGGCAATATCCTCTCTTAATATTTTGGATAGATTGCATGTTTTATTTTCTATTCAGTTGCATACAGCTCTAAAAATGTCACAGATGTAAAGAGTAAATTTGATTTCAGTTACTGCTAAATATTCATAGTAACTCCCAGCCCAAATTCAGTATCTACAGTTCTGTCCTCTCCATGAAGTACACAGCCTGTCCCCCTCACCTTGCCATACCGTGTCTCCACTTTTGTTCACCCATCTACAAGCCAGCAATATTCAAAATTGCAAACCACATTCTGTATAAGCGAATAAAAAAACAAAGCTTGGCAAGTGTTCCCCAAAGTATGTCACTCACAGTTTTAAACCCAGCACATGGCTAATTAGCCCGCCACATATAAATCTAAGGAAGGGAGCTGCAAAAAACAAGGGCTATCCCTGCTCTGACTTCACAAACAGCTGTATAAGACTGAACTACACCAGGAACACAGACTTACTCACATCTCTGTGAGTGGGTGTTAATACCAAATATTTCAAGAAGTCTCTTTTTCCCCTTCACTACTAGAAAATTTATACATGATCTGACTTACTTAAAAAGGATTCCAAAAGTTGCTTAGTTGTGTGGGAGGTTGTTATTTTTTTAAATAAACCCAGATTTAACTTACGCACAAAATGTCTACAGTGTTTGTTAGCTATTGCATATTATTGATAGTATCAGGATAATGTTGCTGTAGAAGTGTAAACTTGTCAAAATTGAAACCACATGAAGTCTCCACAAGTAATCTGACACTAAGTCCTCATCCCTGCAAGGAAGAAAAAGTACTCTTGTTGTCATCCATTTCTGACTCCTTATTCTGCCACAGAACAGCTTCGTTTTTTTCTAAGCTACAATCTTGGGTTTTTCCTCTTGATGTGAGAACAAACCCACATGCAGGGCGCAGTGGGTCTCAGGCCAGGTGTGTCCCACCTGGTGAGACAGGAGGTTGCTTAAAGTGTGAGCTGGAGGGTGCTGGGGCAGCTGTGGCAAGGCAGGCCATGTGGCACTGAAGTGACAGGGACACAATTCACATGCCTCTGCACTCAGCCTAGGCATGCACAGTTTCTCTCAAGTGACCCTAGGATTATTCACACTATTTTGACTACTTCTAATGAAAGTCAGCTAATTTTTTAACATTTTTTTACTCCTTATTTGCAATATTCTAGTTACCATACACAGTCAATATGAATGAGAAAGAAACAATGACTACTTGGATAGAAAATTGTTGTCATAATTTGGTTTAGCAGATTAGAAGATTTTTTAATAAAATGGAATATAATTTTGTGCATTTTTTAGAGAAGCAACTTTTGCATTTGTAGAAAGGAATTTAATTTCTTCTTATCCCCATCCAATATGCAATTTTAAGGCTTCTATTTATGTCAACAAACCTTGAAAACCAATTGTTTTGTCTTAGATCTTTTTCATTGCCTTAAAAGCCTGCAGATACTTTCTGAAGATAGATTCACTGTGGGTGTAAGTGACAGACTGTATTTCTAACCAAACACATTCCCACTGGAAAAAATTATGCTTTTCAATATCTGAGGACTACTTGTAACCCATTATAGTATTCTTAGAGTTTTGATCATGTAACTTATTTTTCTAGTAGGTTATATATCTGGCTGTTATCTAAAATATTCACACAATCCCTTTTCTTTCAGTCTGGTACTCATATAGAGAATGAAATTTGTTTTTAAATTTCACTTCTGGTTTTGGACAGTTTCAAATTTCTTATCCAGAGAAACTACTCTTATCCATTGATTATGTCATTGTCAAGCTGTATTTTTTAAGGTAATCCTGTCTCTCCGTGATCATCTTTAAACTACTTAGATTATTTGGTGGAAAAGCTCCCATGTCTGTACTCCAGAGGTAACCATTTGTTTTCAGCTTGGGACTTAGTCATTGAAACTCTTATGTAGAGTATTGGAGAAATCCAGACAAACCCATGAGAAGTGTTACTTTTTGTTTGCTACATTTAGAACAGCAGGAGATTATATCTTGTCATTCTCTTTCTATCCTTTTGAGAGTTACCAAACACTGCTACCCTTCACTTATTTACTGATGTAATTCAGAAATAATTTCGCTGTGATTTACAGTCAAAAAGAATTAGTGTGACTTAATTATCCTTCTAGGTGAATAAACTAGGCAGATATTTTCTGGTTTATGTGTTGTGATTCTGGATTATAGGTACTTTATTGGAATAGAGAAAATTTTCTGAGTGCTCAATATAATAGTCAGGGGTGATTTATCAATCACAGAACCCTTATACATTAGTCTCTTTTTACATTAAGAACCTGAACTTCCAGAGAAAAGTAAGTAAATTTTAGTCAAAGTGAAATGACAATCTGTAATACAAAATGCTTCCAGCTTGTTTATATAAACATTAGTCTTCAAAACTTCTTAAAATAAAAAGAAAATCTAAGTTCATTAGCTCTTTATAATTAGTCTAAGTTAAAATACTGAAAGGTAGGTATTTTCTTGGTTTTTTCTTATTTTATTCCATAGCAACAAATGTAGATGGATGAGAATTATTAGCTTTGCTCAAAAAGGTTGGCCACTCTAAATTAAATAAGGCAGATGTAACTAAATTAAACTGATCATTTTGAATTCATTATCTCACTATCATAGTATTAATTTCAGTTAATGAATCAGCTACTTTTTGACCACTTGTTGACTACTTGCTAATTATAGTGAACACAACTGATTGCTCCAAGTGGGGACTAATGAATGAAAAACACTGTACCACAAATAAAAAAGATGGATATTTGTATCTCCAAAATTTGCCTTTCATAAACACTATACTTATCTATCTAAAGAAGAATTGCTGTCAGCTTTTAAATAAACAAAGAATTCTATTTCTCATTGTGAAGTGGTCAGCTTATAGAAAACAAAGGCTCTGAGTGCAGAGGAAGGACATGCAAATAAATGCTTTGTGTTGTTTCACTGACTAAAATATTAAGCAGATTCCTGAATGATGGGTTTATGCTTGTTGACTCTTGTTGCATGAGTTATTACATTGTTATCAGTTACAGGGGTAATTTTTAGATGACACCTTTTCCTTGATGAAATGTGAGGGTTTCTGATGAAAGTGCCTTACAAATATTTTAGGTTGAAGCTGTCTCTCTCTATGAAACTTCTGTCATTGTAAATTTTCATGATATATGTAATATGTCATTATATACTACCCATATGTCTGAGGTTTCAAACCCTTAATAGCTACATAGTCCTCCAGTGGTGTGGCTCCAGTGTGTCCATCTCTTTCTTTTATGGGGGAATCCAGACCTGCACAATGTACTTTCACTGTGGCCTCAGCAGTGCTGAGTAGAACAGAAGGCTCACCCCTTTCAATTTCCTGACAGTGCTACTTCCAGTACAGCCCAGTCTGTGTTTGCATTTCTCTGCCATAAGTGAGCATTGTTCATTTGTCTTCAATTTTTTCACCACCAGGACTCTTCTCAAAGAGAAAAGGAAATAATTATTTCAGGATAAAAGAGACACCAAATCAAAAGTAGAAGAGAATATGTCAGTGTGTTACTCAGCAGTGGAATGGAAAATATTTTTAAAATATTTTAAGTCTGGCAGTGTGGCATAAGACTTGCATTTTAAGACCTTATTTATAAATTAAGATTCTAAAATTAGAGGAGATTCCATTTTTTAAAAATGCAAGTCATTGCCTTTATAGGAAGAAACTGTGAAAATAATTATCAGTAGTTCCATACTGGAAAAACAATCACAAGGCTTCCAAGACAGTCCGAAGGATTGTGCCTGAAATGAAACTACTGTGTGTGGAAGCCAGACCACCAGCCAGGGATCAGGCATGGGGAGAGTTAGAATGAGTTTCTTATTTCCGTTCAGTCTGTGGTGCTGACCACAGCTGGGCCAAAGGGTCAGGCACTGTGCCTGGTGGGAGTGCATATTCTTTACAGAAGCTTTCAATGTGCCATGAAATACAAACCTTAGAATATTAATTGGAGGCAGAGTTTACCCTATGGTCTGATTTGAAAAATAATGAAAGGAATAAGACTCTACTGCATTTGGCTGACTTCACATTGAACACTTTTGGAAATTTTGTAATGGGCATTGCCTCCCTTCATCATCCTTAATGTGCTGAATCCACGGATGTATATTGCCATGTGCCATTTGCCATAGACTTTATGCCCTAGTTTAAGCTCTAGTCCAGTAGCCAAAAAAACCCCCAAAAACCCCAAACAAATAAACAAAACGAAAACAAAGAAACAAACAAACAAACAAAAAAAACCAAATGAAAACAAAACCAAAAACAAACCAAAATAAAAAAAAATAAAAACCAAAAAAAAAAAAAAAAACCACCAAGACCCCCCAATCAGATTACTTGAAATAAGAAAGAATAAAAAAAGTGTAATCATTACCAATGAAGGCATCCTAGCATGGCTCTGAATAATTCCGTAAAACCACCAAAACCCCTCACAAATGTGCGTTCTTAAAATGAAGGTGATTTGAAGAAAGGAATTATGTTTAAGGAGTATGGGAGCACTCATGGAGTCCAAAAATGATCCAGGGCCAAAAACTACTTAGTATGGACACCATCAGTCTGCCTTAGAAAGTTTTATCCCTGTTGGGGTACGATAAATGGGATTTACAGACACAAGCTAGTTCACAGCACTTGCCCTCAGAGTCTAAGATAATTGTTACCTATCCTTTATGTAAAATCTCAGACATTTTTAGCATCTTCCTTCCCAGAGAATTACACCATTGTCTTCTATCTATACCATTTGATACCTGGAAGAAATTCTTGGCTTTCACCGAGCAGTTAGAGCTTCTGGGTTTGTGAGAATAGCACAGACTGGTGGTATCAAAGTTGTCCAAGTCTGAGAGAATCAACAATGCTATCTCTGGCATGTAATATTTCATGTTGACTTCTGATTCTACAGAAAGAGTTCATGCTTTTCAATTCAGACATTAGAGGATGAAAGCAACCCTGCTGGGAGAGATAAAAATTGCATGTGGTTTGGGGATTTCATTAGTTTTATGGAAAATTATGTCTCTTTTTTTTGAGAAACTATTCTTATTAAGTTTGTAAGACCTGTTACTTGGTCCAGATTCTTGGACCAGCCATATCTTTCTGGTAAACATGAAGACAATAACATGGCATGAAGTGAACAGTTTTTCAAGCTATTGTAACACCACATGAAGCCTCACAGGAAGGAAAAATTCCATACGAATGATTCAGACACCATTGAATCAGGAAAAAAACCACTTGTGGCCATGTCATATCTATGCCAGTGGTGTTTCCAAGTGCATTGTTATGTTTCAGAAATTGCAAGCAGAATATTTTCAACCTTAACTTCAGCACAAGAACTCTTAAATGCTTCTGAGGAATACTACTTACATTTTCACTGAATGATCAGTAAGCTCTTTTATTTAGCATTTTAAAGTGATGCTAAAAATTTCACTCTGTGAGTGTTTCTATATTCTGCTCCAGGTGCAAGATACCATAATTCCGTGGGGTACACAACCTACATTTAATCCACAACACTTTTATCCTGCTTGGTTTCAACAGCTTTACACTGCTATTCCCCTGAAGCATTTCTTTTGTTTGCTTGATCCTGAGCCTTGCTGATACTGTAGCAGGTGCATCTCATAAGGCCACTACACCTGAGAGATAATGATATAAAAAATTGCAGGTAGACTAACAGTAGTTTTGCAGAGACAAATAAAGGTTAACACTTCTCTGAAGTGATCTTTCCAGTCGTCATCAAAAAACCCCCCATTCTTCTTGATGGAAATCTTTCTGATAGACACCTGTAGTCATTCTGCCAATCTTCCCAACATTTTGGGGCTAAAATTACTTTTGCCTGCATTTAATAATAGAAGCTTCTGTCAAGAAGCGCTATGGCAACTCAGTGGGCATAAAAAGTCAAAATAAGTTCCAAATCATTGTTGAATTCACTAACATTTCATTTTTATAGTTACATGAAAAAAGAGACAATGAATACTTTGAAAGGGCAGTGATTTTCCTGAGATACTTATTGCTATAGACAGCAATGCCATCTGTTTTAGTACTTGCAGAGGGGAAGGGAGACTGTCTTAGCAAGAGAAAAACTAAGACATTCCTGCAACATTAAGAATGTCCCATTTGACGCATTCAGGCAGATTTCTCAAAGTAGTACACAAGAATTTTATGAGTGAACAGCCGGTTACATATTATTTTCAATACTTTGTCAGATCACTAGGGGTTGGTTTACCTTTGTTAGTGCAAATGTCCTTGCTTTTTCATTACTAAATGGAGGCATCATAAAAACTGACACTGTGGCTGTAAACAATTTCATGAAAGTGCCAAAACTCTAAAGTTTTCAGAACTAAGGTGATTTTTTCTGAAAGTTTATATTTAATTATTTACTTTAAAAAGCTGGACTCTCATCAGTATAATGTGTAGTCTAAGTATTTTCAGAAAAACAGAGCTAAAATTGCATAATATTTTTGTATATCCTTTCATATTTATGTGATTGTTAGTTCAACCTTTACTTACAATTCATTCTACAGTATTCATTAGAATTAATTATTGATATGTGGAGGGAATATTCACTAAATGGCTTAGAAATGAAATGTAAATTATTATGTTAGGGTTTATTATATTATATGGAGTGTTTATTATATAATTTATGCATATTTTATATATACTGTTATATAAGGTCTTATATCTGTAGATGAAACAGATACTTGAAGTTACTCTTGTAAATGTATGATGAAATGACAATTTCTTAAATGAATATTTGACATTTCATCAGTCAATAGCTATTTTCTACCTAAAACTAATAAATTAAAATAAAATATTTACATTATATAGTTCTTAATTTCTAAATGCTGTTTTTCAGTAGTCATGACTGCATAAATTTAATCAAAAAAAGTGTATGATAATGAAACATTGAGATGTTTTAGACAGATATCATTTATATATTTATCAATCCTGTTTTATTGCTTTATTCTCTTTTGGTTTTGAATAAAGTTCCTCATAAATGCAGTGTGTTCTATTAATATATAATAAAGAAATAAGACCGCAAAGAATCTGAAACACCACAAAATTTTCTGGCAAGAGTACAGGCATTTACTGTGAAGAGAAAATCAGTATACAGGATTATAATGCCAATTTTATTCTGCATTTTCAAGCACCCCACAAATAATTGGCTTTGAAATAAAAAATAAAATAATCTGAACAGCAATACAAAAACACATTATATATCCATTCGTTACATGAACCAAAAAAATACAGTTCATTTATGTCCCCTTGAGGGTATTCCCATTTTTCAGTGTATCTCCTTATTTGGAGAAAGCTAATTGTCACTCCTACTCCCTTTTTCAATATATTTGAAAACTATAAATCATTCAACTATCTCCACAGTCTTTCCATGTATTCTGTATTCAACTTCTGGGTGATAAACCAACTCTAGAAATATATTTAATCAGAACAACTTCAGTTGTATAGCATATGTAGGGTGAAACATTTAACGTTTTCTGCCAAGGACAGCTGTTTGGAAAGAGACAATGTCATCTGCAACAACAAGGAAATACGAAGACTGCAGTCCATCTTGCTATTATCTTTTTGATAACACTTACATACTTAAAAACTGAAAGGGTTTGTAACTGTCATAATGTGCTGCAAAACGTTCCTTAAAAGGAGATAAAACAAATCAGTTAGGTTTAAGGCTGAGTTTTATAGGATGGTGTGTTGCAGTTCAGTTTGCACACTCAACTGCAACAAAGTCTACACTGAGCATAGACTTAATAGCCAACGATATCCTGCATCATTGAAATACTGTCTTGCCTTGAAGTTAATAAAGGACAAAAGAAAACTCTGTCTTAATATTAAATACATACAAATATTAATTTTGATATTTTTTTGCATAAACAACTGCTTAATATTTTACAATCATAGCAGTGATCTGTTCGTTTTATAATGGAATGTGGAAACTGTTAAGAGAAACAACAGAGAAAATGTAGAAAACATGGTGAGATGAATCTTATAAAATTCTGAGAAGTCTTCTAAATTTCTCATTTCTAATAAAGGTCCATTACTTCTGTTGCCCTATGAATTGACATTGGACATCCATAGGTGGGCAAAGGAAGTAATCCTAGAATAACTTTCTCAATGTAGGTACAGAATTCAGTAATATATGAGTTTGATGTCATTTTAAATAAATCCGAATGTCCTGCTTAGCGTTCACTTGTCACTGGCGGTACTCAGTGTCTTGACTATTCTTTCTGCCCTGTGCCCTCTCTGCTAGATTTGTGTTTATGTCTTGGATATTCTAAGACTTCACATATGGTAGTAGAATATTAAAAATATATTTGCATGTGAACATCTAAGTTTTGGCCAGTTGAGTTCTGGACCCCTACAATTTAGGGGGTAGACTGTATACAGGGAAAGAAAAAGACATATCCTCAGGGCTTATAACAATTTCTGGATATGGTGAGCAAAGGAGGGGTGCTTAAATACACTAACAACTTCAGGTTCCTTCTGGAGAAATCCTTAAGAAGTTGAAGACCAAGGCAGATCTTGCAGGTTCATTCCACTATGTCAGTGAAAGAATCAAGTTAAACAATCTCAAAAACAAAAAAAATCTTTCACAACATAAAAAAATTGCACTTCTTGATTGTCCAAAAAGGACTTAAATCTTAGTCTCTCCTAGCTCTGGAAAGCATTATTCCTAGAAATTATGTTCCCCAGTAAAATCTGTAAGTATTTATGGGGGAAAGGGAGGGTGTGTAGGATTTAAGAAAATGCTTCATAAAATTGGAACACATGGAATGATACAGATGGAAAATTTCAGGCATATTTCTATCTATTAAGCTTGTAGAGAAGATCTGGAAACTTTACTGTGCTGGTTTGTGGAATGTTTAATGGCAAACACAAATGGTTCAAAATCTGTTTTTTATCCCATGATGAATGCCTCTAATGCTTTCTATACATCAAATTATCTCGGTTTTCACTTAAATTACAAACAAAAAATCACTCCAAAACCCAAAGAATTTTCATATTATTTGTAATGATTTAGTGTGGGATTTTTGTGCATCCCTGACTGGTTGAACAATTTTCACTTCCATGAATATTCATATAAAGATTGAGGATAATTTTTTGCTTATTTTCTGCAATCATGGTGAATGCTTTCTAAGCATTAAAATGTGACATACTTCTACTGTTATAGTAGTAATATAAAGCTTTTAGTACAACATTAAGCTAATTAAACTTTCAGTGTCCCTAATGAAATGAAATGTGTAAGTAGCTATTCTCCTCTTTTGATGGTAACTGGAACATAAAGGTGGGATTCATATGCCTCCCCATAAGAGTAGGGTTTACAGGCATCTCATTTCACATGCTGCAGTTTAAGGACCTCCTGCATAATTTCTGGCAAATAGAAATACTTACATGCAAATAACAATATATCATGGCAGTATTATACTAGAGTTTGGCTAACTAAACTCTGCAGGTGTGAAAACGGTAAGTCAGCATAGAGGAAATAATTTTGTCACCTAATTTACAATGGAATGCACCATAGCTTCCTATCTTGTCTTTCTGTTCTTCCTTTTTTGCCTTAAGTACTTCACAGTGGGGTATGAAAAAATTCAGTATATTTGAGATGACTGCAGGAGGCTAAAAATGATGACATGGAGGACATACAAACCCCCAGACTGACAGCTGGAGGTTCAGGAGAATAACCACTGAAATATCAAACAGCACCAGAAATCCAGATTTAGATAAAAGAATATACAATACTTGAACAAATAAATTGTGTATTTCAACTCCAAAAGAAAATATTTAATTCAAATACCTTAATCCATGAAGCTCTAATATATGTGATAGTTACAGACATACTCCTCTGTTACTAGAACTGTTAATTGTGGGATGCAATTTCCTAGTATATTAAAGTAGGGATCAATGAGAAGCCGGGTGAGATAATCTGCAGAATATAGATTGTTGTAAATCAGCTGTGTTTAAAAAGCTTAATTCCAAGCATTTCTGCACTTTTCAAAGTCCAATTTAATAGTTTATTTAATAGTTCAATCATTAAGAAGCTAGAAGTTCAATTCACTTGCTTCAAAATATGCACCTGAGAAGTTCTTGTGCTGTGATTCTGTCTAGCCTCTGGCTGATGCTCTGTTAAGGTATGGATATTAAGTTACGGTAAGGAGTGGTGCTTCAACTTCCTTGTGGTTTCTCAGCTATGAGTGAGCATGTATGCAAAATTAATGGATCAAGAGACATCAAATAAAAGAAAAATTACTCTATAGCCAAATTATTCTGGCATTCTCCTGAAAACACAGACTGTCCTTGATCTTGTTCTTTCCTCTATTACTTTTACATTTTTTTTAGAAGTTATGGCAAAGAACAAATAAGCAGTCTTTAGATCAGAGAGTAGAATTCCCATCTTCATATCCAAGTGACTTATACTGTCTCCAACTTCATGAATTTCACATTTCTTGCTGATTAGTAGCCTAATTGGGACTAAAAACATTCTAATATGTTTTAATTTATTTTCTTCCTAGTGTTATTTTTGCACTTATATTAAGCACTCAGTAAATAACATTGTAAGAACAGTCTTTGTAGCTCTACTTATGCACATATGCAAAGCAGTGAAAATATAACAATCTAGAAAGTAATTTCCTATTTCATTGGTCTGGAATCATGCTTGCTGTTCATCTAGCCCTGCAACTCACAGCTGCACAGCCACTTAACACTAAATAAAAAAAAGAAAAATTAGACATTATCTTTCTCTTTCTAAGTCAACCAGCAGAAAGATGGCAAAAATGACTGATGAAAGAAATACTATACTTGGATTCAAATTTCTGCAGGAAAAGGAGAATACAGACTTCAAATTGTGCTATGTCTGCATTGGATGGAGTTAACTTTCCTCATAATAACCTGCATGACATTAGTTTGACTGAAACTGTCACGATAACACACCAATGATTTGTTATTATAATTGAATTAATATTATTAATATGTGGGAGAGTGCTTTCATAACATCAAGTCTTTCTCAGTTTCTCACACTGCCACATTTCAGAAGGGTATTCAATGCCATATATCATCATTAGCAAAAAAAGGATGGAGAGTGTTTGTCTTTCAAGGTAGTTGTTGCTCAGAGACTGTCTAGGTGTCAGTCTGTTTGTGGGAGGCATTAATTAATTACATTTGCATAATTTATTTCTTTTTTTTTTTCTTTTTCTTTCACTTCTTGAATTTTCTTTATAACAACCCATGAGTTTTCTCATTGTTACTCTTCCTATTCTCTCCTTCATCCCACTGTGGGCAGCAGAATGAGCAAGAGCCTGTGTGGGTACCATAACTCAAACTTCCTCTTTTTCTTGCTCCAAAGAACAAGAGTCCCTAATAAAAGCCAAGACAATGTACATGGGAGCTGATATTGAGGAAAGAAAGAAGAGAAAAAGGGCCAGCAATAAGCCTGTTATAGACTAGTCTTGTTTCCACTGATATTCCTACTGAAGAATCCTACCACATATGAGAGAAGAATTGGATTCCAGAAATAAATATCACAAGCAGACTTTGTTTAGTATCACAGCTTGTAGAATGCAACTTCTAAAGACCTCAGATGCTTCTAGAAATGTAAATCAGACTTGAAAATGTCACATCCAGTGAACTTAATTATATTGATTTCTACTGCTTTTCTGTTATAATTATTTATTTATTTGTTTGCTTAATTTCCCATCATTTCCTTAATTCCTACTGAGGCTGCTAGAATGTAACAGCTGGTGACATTTGTGTCTGAGTCCATATCCTTGTATTTTTATCAGCCAGAGTAGTAGGCCTAATGATTCATTTCTCAGTCATATGTATCTAGTACATGAAGTCCAGGATCCGAACATTAGCCTGAACCAGCATTGTGTCTCCATCTGTAAGCTGTTCATCTCCTACTAACTGGAAACCAAAGAAGTTCTTGTTGTATTTAGACACTCTGTTCACTCAGATATCTTGTGATCTTATTTCTGTAGTCTTCCTTATTTTTTACTGGACTAAAGTGAAGGGATCTTGACATGAATCCGTAATTATATATCCGTATATAAAATAGTCAAAATCTCTAATTCCTATCTATATTTTTTGTTTCTTTCTCCATTACACTTAATCAAACTGGACTCAAGGAAGTAGGATTACCTCAATGCCTTTTTTTTTTACTTTGTGGTTTCACTGTGTATAAGTCAGTGCTTAAGGAATAAAACATAATTCCCAACCTGAAATAAAATGCTCTCCATGTTGACTTGTTGCAAAACCTTTTTTTTCTCCATTGCAAAATCCTAACATAAGAGGTTCAGTCTATTTTTCTTCCTTGTTATGTAGCTATAGTGAGCAAGTCTCTTTTTGTCTTGTATTCTTAATAGTCTGACACAGAGTAATAATAATAATAGACACTAAAATTAAAATTATGTAGTCTGAATTTTGCATACATGGAAACTGAACATATGACAGAGCATCATTTTAACCACATACATAAGAATAAGTTTAACCTTCTTCTTCCCAATCAAAATTAAAATTTGGAAGCAAGATGAATTATTTCTGTAAGGAAACATAGATTATAAAACAGCAAAAAAAAAAAAAAAAAGAACCCTGAAATGAATCCTGAATTTAATAAAATGTTTGCATTGATTTTCTGAATAAGACCACATTTTTAAAAGAAAATAATAAAAAAAGTCATCGTGATTAAGTTACTAATATTAAAGTTCTAGTTACAGTGAGGGTCACTTCATTAACACAGCTATATTCTATATTCTTCTCATAACTGAAAGCTCTCACCTACATATAACTAGGTCTGCAGAGCACTCACAGTCGATCGATGAAGTGAGGATGTAGAGGGCTGCCTAGGAAGTAAGGTGTGTGATTCACCTCTTTAATGTGTTTCCGGAGTGCTCTAAAAGCACCTGATGATCAACCTAATAAATGGGTACCTACAGTGGGGTCAAATTACCTAACATGCATCTGGTGAAATTTCAGTATTATCAGATATCAAAGTTATCTGCACAACACTAGCTGAGGGCCTCAGAGACACACTCAGCATTCTCAACAGCACATGGAAGGTCACTCATGATGAGCTCACATATTTTAATTTTCACTACATGCTTATGCTTTTACAGCTGAATCTCAGCCTTCCTGCCTATTTTAAAGTGAGCTGATGTACCAGGTATGGCTGAGATGGAGTCAATTTTCTTCATTGCAGCCTTTACTGTGCTGTGTTTTGGATGCATTAATAAAACAGGGTCAATAACAACAGCAGTGTTTTCGTTATTGCTGTAGAACTTCTGCATTTTTTCCACTCTGTGCCCTCCGCTGGGTAGGTTGGGGATGCACAAGATGTTGGGAGGGGTCACAAAGTCTTTCACAAATGGACTAAAATAAATGTTCGCATTAAAACTGAATTTTCCAAAGTAAACAGCTAGGTTAGTGCACTGGATTTTCCAAATATTTGTTAAGGTACTGTCATTTAAAAATAACAGTTTGCCATACCATTATTAATTTATTCCCTGAATCTCACAATATATGCCTCATAAAGCCAAATAAACTGCTACTATCTGCTCTTTAAAATAAAGCAAATATTAGACTCTAGAACAATAAATGTTAACACAGATGAATGATTGTCTTCCTGTAGGGAGAGCCAGCCAAGAACAAATTGCCATTGTTCAATCACAGCAGAACAAACATGTAGAAATGTGGCTAACCATGTTTGAATGTTGCCTTATGAAATTATATGAAGTAGATTTTCTTGTTGAAAAGTATGTGCCTTAGCAACTGAGCTGAGCTTACTAAAATGTTGCATTTTGATTCCTTCAGAGACAAAAGGTCACTGTGGCCTTTCAGGAATGTACTTCACACTTTAAAACCAACAACCTATAATTCAGGTAGGGAGTCTTTTATGTCAATTAAGACAAGCTGGCTTTCAGAGTCTACCACTGTTGTTAAAAAGAAAAAAAAAAAAACAATAAAATCCTTGGAATAAATCTTGACAAAACCTGTATATTGTGAACTCTTGTTCACAGCCTTGTAGAACACATGTAAAAACACTCAAATGTTATTAAAACACAACAGACAAACAAAAGGAGGAAATACTAATCAAAAGAGGGATGTAAGGAACTCAATACAAAGGCAAAAAACCCTAAAATTTCAGCAAAGAATGTGGGAATCTTCCAAGATATGAAGGCTACTCTTCACATTTCAATGGTCAATAATGAAATAACTTGAAGAACCTTGACAAAAAGGAAGAGGAAAGAGTGGACAGTGTTATTTTTAACAAGTGGGAGGAGAAAAGAAAATGTAGGCACAATAAAGCACACACAATGATATGTTTCAGGAAAGAAAGTCTTGATAAATATATTTTTTAAAAGGCTGAAATATCGGTGATGTGTCTGGGCTATTCTGCATCCTTTCTCCAGCAGCTGGAAGAGAAATACATAGGATATCAACTTGCTGGATCTACCAGAAAGGAATACAGGTTCTCAAAGTGGATATATGCAGAATGTGGCTGTTTCCAAAACCATGAGAGGATCAGGTGCTGTGAAAGTGAGAGTTCTTCCAGTTATTGGAAGAAGTTATGGATTTTTCCTGATCAAGTGGTCTTTAGCAGACTCCCATCCTAGTGGATCCCACATTAGTCTGTACATTAATGCTGAACTATAAACTTTTACCTGGTTTACTATTCCATCACTAGGTAAAGTTTCATGCATTCTCACTGTTTTCTCAAATAAAGGGCTTGTTTCCCTGATGCCTTTCTGCCTGTTCTTTGTAAAAATTTTGTCCATCCCTGTAATCTCAGTGAGGTCATAACACTGTAACTATTCCCTGACATCTAGTTCCTAATTCCATGTTCTCTATGTGTTGTACATGAGTACACAGACATTTCAGAGAGAAATGCAACATGATGAGTTCCCAGAAAATGTGTGAGAGCCTCTGCCATCATGCTGCCCTCTCATCACTATCTTATTTATACAGATACACTTAGGTAGGCTCCCTTCAACCTTGTTTTTTTCGACACAAAGTTACTCTTCTCCACACTACCCTGTGACCCTGTGTTTGTCAATACTGCCCACCTCTTCCTCCCTGCTGTATGGGTTGTCATGTCCTACCTGTATCCTTCCTGCTAGAAAGCTGTCTTCTCCATGTGAGCTGGCAAAAATGCTTTGTCCCTTCTTGGCCAGGTGGAACCTGCTTCTTCCAGCAGTCCTCAAAGGATCCCTGAATACAGTGTTGTATGTGATTACTGTAAGATGAAATCTTCCTGTAGATCTAATATTGAGATACAAATCAACAAGTCAAATAAAATAGATTTAAGATGCCTTATTTACCTCTGAGCTTTCACTAGAACTCAGAATACAGGTTTGTTTATGGATTTTATTAAAAAGGATCTGATAGCAAAACACACCAGAGGAAACATCTGGCTGTTGTGCTTCATTGTAACTTTATTGAGTTAATTAAAGATGCAATAGTACTGAAGTCAAAATTAGCTCATATTAGAGACTGAATCAACAGGTAAATAAGTTCAAACTATGAAATGATCAAATTAATGCTGAAAATAATCAAATGAAAGTCTGAGCTTGACACTAATGTGAAATATTTTCTGCCTTTAAAAAAAAAATAAAGGAAGGAACATGTATTTTTTTGGATGTTTTTCTTTCATAGTGACCTATCTCTTATTTTAATCATGTAGTAGATATCTGAAACTGGTTATAGACACATTTACATCGTAAATGTCAATTCCTTACTTCAACACACCCCATGAAAATCTGTTGCATAAAACAACTGCTAAAAAAGAAATTATAAGGAAATAAGCAAACAAACAGAGTGCTAATTGAGAATAATTATCAGGCAAATACTTCTTTTACCAGAACAGCAAATCATAAAAGAATTTTTGAGATTATTATAAGAAAAACTAAAAGATAGTTTTTCAGAGATTTCTCTGAAGAGAGACTGGAGCCTAAACACAGTCAACATTTAATTACAAGATTCAAATACGTTGGCATAAAATCTTGAATTCTCAGTAATTCAGTGATGACTATGTCCAAGACTTTTAGCTTGATTTATCAGACAATATATAGCAACTGCCAAATAATTCTATACATTCCCAATCTAATCTGATAGGCAACAATTTAAATTAGTAAACACCTGGAGATAAAATTGGATACATAAAAGTAAAGGGAAGAACATAAATATTTCATTGACCACTTTGTATAGTAGGTTTTGCTTTATCATGCATATTGTGTAGAAAAATCAGTGGAATATTTGTTTTCATGTAGAAGTACAAAATTATCATTGTAAGCAATGATAGTGAAACTGATTGCAAAACAATGCAGAACTGCTCCAAACCTAATTAATTAAAAGGAAATTAAGGAACAGTAACCTACAATAATAAAGCCTGCTCTATCCATATGTTGATTTTTACTTTAGTCTATGAATGTAATATTTATTTCAGAATATTTGGCCTATATGCCTAAATTGATTTTAGGGAAAAATGTCACCTATCTTAAAAAAAAAAAAACAAAACCAAAACTGCAGCATATGCATTTATATTTCTCTCCTAAACATTCTGTTAGCATTTAAATTCAGTTTAGTATAGAACGTTTGTTTATTTTTGTCTAGTAGTCAATGGTCATGAAATGCATTCTTTGATCCTCAAACGTTTGATCATGGAAGAATTTCAAAATATTTTTCTGATAAATACTGCTGAATTGATGCCTATCTAAACCAAATGTTAGAAGCTGTAGTAGGAGGGATGCCTCCTAACTGGCTCTTCTATTACCTCAGAACTATCATGAGACATATCCAAAAATGACAGTTCATTTTTCCACCAGAGAGTCTGCACAGTAAAGAAAAATGTGTGTTGAACACATAAGCTTATCTGTGTGGTTTACATCTCCATCTTGTGTGCTAGATATGGATCTCAATATGACTTGCAGTCTAGGTCGTGTGAATTGCACATTACACTACCCCCACCCCTACAACCGTGGCTATACAAAACTTTGTTCAGTTTAGATTTAGGGGGTAGGCACTATCCCCTAAATATATGCCCTATGCACCACTTTGATCTGCAGATTAAATCACTTTGTTCACATAAATTACTTAAAAAAAAAAAAAAAAAGGGCACTAGAGAAAAATTATCAGAGTACTAAGTGTTAGATTAGCAGAAACTTGTTTAATGGCCATCCTCAGAAGAGAAGTAGAATCCTTTGTCTGTCCTGCCTTTACTTCTATTGATAGTGCAGGTTTCCTGAACAGACTATTGTCTACTCAGGGTATTTACATAACCTATTTCCCTTCATATTAGATATTCAATTATGCCTCAGTCACAGATACTTTTTATTTCGAAATATGGTCAGTAGTGTTGCTATCTGTCCTTAGCATAACAATGTAATGATGAGAACATCAGTTAAGATTGTGGAAGATCTGAGTACTAGAACAAAGAACCTTTTAATCCAGGATTTAGTTTCCAAGTTTGCTAGATAATTTTTGCTAACTGGTAATCCCTCCCTCACTGTTAGTAAAGTCGAACCATCTTGAGGTTAAGAATGCACCCTTTATGGAAAAACAAATTGGAAGTGAAGTGACATGGATTAAATCCTGAAAGGATCTAAGGAATTATCTCTATTATAATCATGATTCAGGAATTTGCATGTACTTCTCTGAGGGAAAAAAACCACAACCTTGAAGTACATGAACAGTAGCATGACTATGGATCAAGGTCTGGGATCTTCCTGCTTCCCTGCTAGCAAAATTGTTCAGCAATGAACTAGAGAAAATTATTTTTATACCTCTATGCACAATGTTTCAGTTTCACCAGAGAGGATAGGAAACAGGACCATCGTATTTGTTTCCTTCAGGTCTCTTACAATTTGCCTGAGGTGAACCTGTGCACTCTGATTCCTTTACTTTTATTATAAGGCAGGTCTAAAACCCCAAATCCAACTTCTTTAACAAACTCTGTCATAGCCAGAAATTTTCAAATTTTATCCTCTTACTCCATCACAAGCCTAACTCAGGATACTTGGTTAGAAATTTCAGAGAATGGAGAGATATTTCTGGATACCAAATAATCTGATATTGTTCATATATTTGGAGCAACAGTATTCCCCACTCGGTATCTTTAGAGAATATATGATTGTTAAATTAGAAGCACTAAATTTTCCCAGATAGATGTTATGGGGTCAAGAATCATGTATGATTCTCCACATTGCAGTAAAGTAATCCCCTTTTCCCATTAAATTCTATGTAACCTCGGATGCTTAGTATCTGGACATGATAATATCTAACTCGTACATATGCAGATGCCTAATCTTATCTATCCAGTCTGATCTGATATGCAATATGTACTTGAACATAAGTACAGGTCTGATAGAGAAGATACAGGACCTGTAAGAGACTTCTTCTGAGATACCAGCTGGAAGCAAAGGATGCAAATAGCACTAAAATATATATGTTTAGGAATTATATCCACTCCAGAGGATGTAATTCAGACTAAAAGTTATTTTAAAAAATGTTGTTCATGTGTAGGTACCTTTATGTGAGCAAGTTTAGCCAACTTTTCAGTTCACCTTGAACCAGAAGAAGGCATTTCTATTTGATCACTTGATTTGTGCTCTAAAATCCATTCTTCCTACCGATAAAATCTGTAAGTAGGAGGCTGAGACCTAGCTCATGATTAGAAACCCAAATTAGGAATTTTAATATTGAACTTCAATGAAATACACTTTGCACACAGTCATTCCAGCTACTTTTTAATTCTCTGAGACAGCCACACTGTTCTGATAGATTTGGCATAGATTCTACAGAACACTTCTCTCAGGAGGGATGTGCTGATTAATCTCAAAAGTTATTAGATGCTTTTGTATGAACAATTACATTCAGCCTACAGATATGCACATCTGAAATTGTTACTACCGTCATAGCCAGACACTCCTACGAAATGATTAATCTGCTGTATTTTAGAAGCCAGCTTCTGGATGAGATTAATTAAGACCTGTAAGTGCATATTAGCTCTTATATGCAGATATCTAAATTTTGTTAGATAAATTCCTTCTTAAGTTAGGAAGTCTTGAAAGAATCAACAAAGGAGTCTCTGAAAATTCAGTACTTCCAGAATTAGAAATATTAGCAAATTCAAAAGTTAATGAGGTACTAAAGTCAAACCTAAGCACTTTAATTTGTACTGAAATTAAATGTTCAACATATTTTTAAGTATAGAATCACCCCTATATGAGACATTTGCAAATTATCTGTGGTCTTAATTTTTCTTAACAATTTTCTTTCTTTCTTTGTGAAAAAACAAAGGAAGTTGCAATTTCACTTAAGATCATGATTATTCAAGTAGTCAGTCTGCACAACTAATCAATCCTTGCAAATAGCTAATTCTGATGCAGGTAGGAGGATAATGGCTTTAGTGACTTGCCAAGAAAATCATCAGATATAACTTCATCACCAGTTCATTGTTCAGCTCCACAAACTGAAAATCTTCTGGATTTTTCATTAATGGAGACAAATGATTTTTTAGAAACCTCTGGATATATTTTATTCTATCAGTTACAACGCAAAAGTTTTGGCTTTAATTGAAATTAAAGATTGATTACTTGCATCTTATTCTGTACCTTCATGATGTAAATTTTAGTGCATATTAGTGTTAGCAAAGACTGCAGTGTTACCATATTCTTGGCATAAGCAAACAATAGTAACAGGCAAATAGGTTTTTATTAATTTAGAAACTATATAATAATGCCTATAATATATTTATTATATATAATAATTTATAAATTGTATATTTGTTTGTATATTAATATACATTGATATGTTATATATTATATACGTAGAATATATTNTAGGATAGGATAGGATAGGATAGGATAGGATAGGATAGGATAGACTGGAATAGAATAGAATAGAATAGAATAGAATAGAATAGAATAGAATAGAATAGAATAGAATAGAATAGAATAGAATAGAATAGAATAGAATAGAATAGAATAGAATAGAATAGATACTAAGCAAAGCAAATATATATCAAACTAATAACTTTGCCCTGGAAGACAGTTTGACTTCCATAAGAAAGAACACCTAAACACACAAAAATGTGTTAAGATAATTATCCTTGTATCAAGAATCATTTACCATAAAGGAACATAGGTGTTTCAGTATTAGTAGATATGACAAATCATGGAAGCTGACTAAAGGGCACCTGAGTGTCAATGCCTGAAAAGAATTCAAGATAATACTGATGAGAAAGAAGACCTGTAAAATCATAATGTAAAAACCCCTGCTGCCTATCTGTAATAATACCAAGTAAATTTTCTGTATCTAAATAATCAGAATTATTTTGGAGGGAAATATTTAACAGAAATATAGAATTTTTGAAACAAAAAAAAATAGTCAAAACAGAAAGCTAAGCAAGTACTACAATATGTAATTTACATTTTCAGATTTCAAAATATATATTTTCATTAATAAAAAATTTACAAAGGATGCAATATCCTATCCAATCATCACTGATGTATAGATTGATGTATTCCTAACTGGAGGGAAAAATTTGTTCAACAGAAATAACAAAAGACAATTGCAAAGATCTATATCTTACAGAATTTGAAAACACAATTTAGTGACATCTTTAAGCGGACAAACAATCTTTTAATTTTTGTGTTTTCTTTTCAATCTACAGGAAGAAAACAAATCTCATTAGTGTGTGATAAGTTCAGAAATGAAACAAAATCTCCTACTTTATTATGTCATTTCCATTTCTCATAAGCCCACTTGTTTCTCCTACTTTTTAAAAAGGAATTCTCTTTTGTTTTTATAGTCTTGCAGTAGTTTTCGGCAGTTTTTAAGTCCCAGATTAAACTCCTTCAGACTCTCATGTAGGCTTGTGGTTCTTTGTTTCATGCATTATTGACAATAAAACAAAATATTATCTTCTTCCAGATGCTGCTTCCAAAGGAGAAAAACAGTAACAGTCCTTTTGATGAAAAAACCACAATATTTCTGCAAGTAGGCGTCTTATAAAGACAAGTATTAAATTACAAATTTAAGAAAGAAGCTTTAGGGAATGGAAGAATTAGCATACACTGGATGAATCTATGAACTAAAATCCTCAAAAAAGTTATAACAATTTAAAATAAAGAATACAGCTGATCAGCACAGACATAAAACTCTGCTAGACTAGTGTGGCCAGACAACTAGACTACCTTGAAGCTACTGTGAAATGTTTCATGAAGCAAGCTGGCACAAATAAAAAGCTTGGTAGCAGATAATGAGAGCTGAGGTTCGCATGGGTTCCTCAGTCCCCCATCAACAGGGCATGTAAAAATCTCTTTAAATACTACCAAGATTATGCTCTGCACCCAGCAGAATAATATTGACATAAGGAAAGTCAGTGTCATTGAATAACATTCAATGAGTCAAACTGAGTTACATCCACAATTTAAAAAAAAAAAAAAATTAAAAATCTCTTTATTAAAGATCCATGCTTCAATATATGACAAGCAGAACAGTTTACTCCTTAAGATAATGCAAATAAATTGTTTTCTACCATGAAAACTTGCAAGCTGAAATACATTGCTGTTTTCTTCTACTACACTGTGAGACACTTTGTTTTCGTGCTTCTGTATGTGGATTAGCAGTAAGACATCTGATAAGGGTGCATGAGAAATTTTTGATTGAAAATACCATGTGACACTGCACACATGTGTAATGGGGCTTTTACATACATCTTGGGAGAAAAGAAAAAAATATCATTCCCACACTAAAGGATTAATAATCACTGGTGGAAGAAATTGGATGTGAGTGAGTGGTACATCTATGATGAGTTTTCAGAGGTACGGTGACAGCCATGCCTTTCCTAAAACAGTAAATCATAATGTTAATTCTAATGAACTCTGAAAATGAATTAGTTCAACTGACTTAACCCCTTTTATGGAACTTTTTTTTTTTCCTTATTAAGTGGCCTTAATATGATTTAGCTTAATGCATTTTCAAAATAGCTGAAATTAATCATATTAAGTTTATTCTGAGTTTAAATGAGAATGCCTATCGAAAGATCTTATGTAGCTTAATTACCCTATATAATCAGCATAGTTTCTGTGTAGACAGGGTCTTATTTTCAAAGTTAAATTTTGGCTGTTGGTGTTGGTTTCATATTTTTACTTTTTAAGTAAGACAAGTTGACAAGTTCATCTGTAAAAGAAGAGAAAATTATTGATATTTTAAAAGTAAAAAGCTTACCAAAAATGTGTTCCTACTTAGCTGGGAGTGGGAGGTCCATGAAGGAAATTCTTGCCTTGTTGAAGTCAGAATTGTGACATTGACCTCAAAAGGATTTGAAATTTTCTCTTGTATTTAGAAATTATTTATTTAGGTTTCACATTTTAAAAAATGATTAACTTATAGTTTCCTTTCTAAAAAACTCTTAATTTACTTTAATAATTATAAATCTTATAAAACATCAGCAGCAACAGTACAGGTTACAAAACTTTTAGTTTGTACGATTCAACAAATAAAAAATTAGGAAATGATACATGAAAGCAGCCTATTGTAAGACAGTCTTCAGCAATATGATCATATGCTTCTCTTTTTCAAGAAAAGTAAAAATATTTTATATGCATTTATATTCCACATAACTCCAATATTGATAAATTGTAACATATAATGCAAGGAGTTCACATAATTTCATAAATTATTAATTTCTACACTTTATTACTACAGTAGTTTCAGTACTGTGTTTGACAGCTTTACAAAAAGCTTTGTGTGCTCAAATTACTCCATTAATCCTGAACAGTGCTATGTCTTTTTCCCATTTCCAGTTTCTGAGCCACAGTAAAAGGAAGGGAAAGCAAAAAATTGACCACTGATTTTAGCAGATAGGACCTACATTTTTAAAGTGCTACACCTATTTACACTGACTGATTTATCAAAGACTGTCGTCAAACTCTGCTGGCTAAAGATTTCTGCATGTTTAGTATTATGATATTTTTTGTTGAGCACACCCATGTTGTCTAGGAAGAATTCCATCTGTCACAGTACCTTTACTCTTCGTCAGATTCTCTCATGATCTACTGCATTTAATAATTCCTTAGTAAGGTATCATACAGGAGAATATTCCTGAACAACTACTAATTCTGCTTTTTTTCTCTCACTTGATTGTTTTCTCACCAACTCCCCAGTTTCTCCCAGTCACCTCCAGTCTAGTAGGGAATCTTTAACTGGGAACTCCACCTTAACTTCATTTTTTCAATATTTTTATAATTAAAGGTAAAAAACACATTAAAACATAATTCTTTCTGAGTTTTTACATTAGTGACTGATTTATAATACTGGTTTATAACTACAGTTGTTAAAACGGTTTTTTCTGTTAAAGCACAGCATTACAAACAGCACAAATGTACACTTAAAGACCTTACTTAAGTGAGATTGAGGATTTCGGTTTTGAAAAACTGCACTTTATGAATACTGCAAATAGTATCAGGGAGCCACACATCGTACAATATTGAGTTATTAGAAATTTTTTTGACTGGTTATTTCATGTAAAAAAAGGAGTATAATTACTCAGAAAGGGTTTCTTAGCCCTAGCTATTTCATCATTTGTTGAATGCTATGAGTGTTAGTTGCCTGAATATTGTAAATTTCTCTCTTTGCTTGAGATTAATTTGTTTTTTTAAAAAAAAATTAATATTTTTGTCTTCATTATTAGTTCTGCACTATATGCTAATTTTCCCTAAGCAGATCCTAACTTATGGTACTGTGCACCGTTTTATGTAGAAAGCACTCTTAAACATGTACGTGTTCCTTTAGATATAGCACAGCTTACAAACCATATAAAACTAGCAAGACTACAAGGAAATTTCAGGCTTTCTTTTACTTGCAACCATGACATTAGAAAACTGTGACAAGCTGTACTATTTTCTAATCTCTGGTTTTGTTCTTACTTCCAAGGTATAATTGATACAGAAAATGAGGGGGAGGTATCTATCCTTCCTTTCACACACTTCAGCTACTATTTCCCAGCTGTCTTACTTCCTATGAGCATCTGTCTGTCTGATACTGGTATCATATTTTCAATAACAGATTCTACTGAACTGCCAAAAATGCTTAAGGTACTAACACACATATTTAATACACAAATATATGCATAGTAGATATACACAAAAAGATTTAAAACAAGATAAACCAAAACAAAATCATCATTAGAGTTACAGACTTGAGCCTTTTAAGCTTGGAAATTTTTTTTTTAATAGATTTTTCAGTGTAAGCTAAATTCACTTCCCCTACTTTTTAACTTCTGAGTACGTAATTAACTAAACTGGGCTTTTCCACCCTGCCCTGGAAATGAACACAGGAGACTACTGCAGACTCTTACCAACTTTGAGTATTTGCTGTGAACACATGTAGTATGAGGAGAATGCATGTTTTTAGTAAAAGAAGTTAGAAATGGTCTAGAACTGATTTTCTTCATCTTACTTCTCTTCTTCCATGGCAGTCATATTTTTCCTTTTCTATTCAGGAATATGGGGCCCAGATGGAATCTCTGATGTCTTTAGGTCCAGTTATATATCAGTTAAGGGGAAAAAAAACAGTCCTAGGGAAAAGCCATCTAGATTTTACTACTAACTTGCTTTTCAACATCTAGTAGTGGATTATTTTCACCTCCATTGTTTAGAAACTTTCTTTTCATTTTCAGTATAGATGTATATACTGTTACATCTCTGCATCAAAATGGTTTATCACGCCAAATAGAAATTTTAGTCACTAGAGCTTTTCTCATGTATACTTAAAGACATCTATTACATCTCTTTCCAAAATTTAAAATGCTAAATTAAATATATTAAGATGATTTACTCTCCAACTGAATGTTTTCCTTTCTTCTGACCATAACATTATTCCTTCCCTGGACCAACAACAATTCAATTCACTTTTATAAACTGTGGGTTGACCTTGGCTGGATGCCATGTGCCCACCAAAGCTGCTCTATCACTGCCCCTCCCAAGCTGAACAGGGTGTATAAATATAACAAAAAGCTTGTGATTCTAAATAAGGAGAGAAGAAGGTTTCAGAAACTGGGAAATACTCCCACATCTCAAAGAGTATCGGCTAATATGCCTATTTGTTAGTCAAATTTTTGGTGTCATATCTATTCATATCATTATGTGTGTACCTTTTAGGTTTAGGATCCATAATATCTTTGTAATGCATTGTGCCCTTGCGGATTCTTTTTAGATATAGATACAGATGATATAGTTATTTATAGATATTTATAACTGCAAAGAAATCTTAATTTATAAACTCATGCTTAGTCACAATATCATTATAAAGTAATTATTTATTCTTTTAAGTTTGGGAACCTTCCTTACAAAATTGTTCTCCCTTCTTGCTTGCAATTGTAATTCCACACATAGCATCTGCACATTTGATTCAGTTCACTTACAAAACTCATTTAAGCTCCGCATTTGACTTCAGCAAGGTTTTAGTAGCTTCATATGTTTCATGCTAATATATCAGCAGAATTATTAAAATAAATTGTCCTAGAGTTATTTGAGAGATATTTTTCTTTAATCCTGCAGGATTTTCTGTGTTTAATTATACAGATATACGAAAAATAAAAGTAATTTAAGCTGAATTTGAAAGCAAATGGCTTGATTGTCACAATTTTTTATCTCAGATTTTCACCTATAAAACCCATTTACATTTGAGCTTCATGAAAACATAAAACTGATGGAAAAGTATAAGGATTATGTTTGTGAGTTCAAAATACAGTATTACATCTCCAAATTACTAAGTGATCTTGTTAAAGCCTAGACTTTGTTTACACACTGAAGAGAAATTAGTTTTATACATCTGAACAAATATCCTGCCTGCTTAACATGGTGAGCAGAAGTTCTGAAGAAGGACAGAGAAGAATGAAGATGACTTTTATTGGTTATGGTGTATCCCCTTTTGTCTCTGACTGCATTATTAACAGCAAAGCTTATAAACACTCTATAAAAAGTCTGAAGGTGTGGTCTTTCTTTCTTTATTGCTTGCTTACTTTCTTTTCCTTCCTTCCTTCCTTCCTTCCTTCCTTCCTTCCTTCC
>VZRN01001879.1:1480870-1519460 GCA_013397935.1 Dasyornis broadbenti
CTTCCTTCCTTCCTTCCTTCCGCGCCTTCCTTCCGCGCCTTCCTTCCGCGCCTTCCTTCCGCGCCTTCCTTCCGCGCCTTCCTTCCTTCCTTCCGTCTTTCTCTTAGCTGCAAATGCACATTCTTGCCTTATGTCCAGACTCTCATCCAGCAGCACCCCCAAGTCCTCCTCAGGGCTCCTCGGGGCTGCTCTTCATCTGTCCATCCCTCAGTTGTAATTTGTACTGGGGGTTGTCCTGACCAAGGTGCAGCACCTTGCACTAGATCTTGTTAAACCTCATGACACCTCAGCTTGGTGTCATTGACAAATTTGCTGAGCCTGCATTTGTCCTTTCATTTATACCATTAATGAAGATATTAAATGTCATTGATCCTAATATGGACCCCTGAGGGACATTTGTCATTTGTGTCCATTGGGACTCTAAGTCCTCAATGATTACCTTCTGGACGTGGCCATCCAAACAATTTCTTATCTCTCTACCAATTTACCCATCAAATCTCTCTCTCTCTCTCTCTCTCCAATTTAGAGAGAAGGATGTTGTGAAGGAGTGTCAAAGGCTTTACAGAAGTCCAGATAAATAACATCTGTATCCCTTCCCTTGTCCACTGATGTGATCACTCCATCATAGAAGGCCACTGGGTTGGTCAGACAGGACTTGCCCATGGTGAAGCCAGGCTGGCTGTCTCAAATCACTTCCCTGTCCTTCATGTGCCTTAGCACAGCTTCTAAGGGGAGTTGTTCCATGACCTTCCCAGGCACAGAGGTGAGGCTGACAGGTCAGTAGTTCTCAGGGTTCTCCTTTCCACCCTTTTTAAAGACGGGTACTGTATTTCTCCTTTTCTATCTAACACCTGACTTAGCTGTGTATGATGTAAGAGGGAAGAGACTTTGCTGATTTTGGAAATACTATAATGTGGCTAGTTCTCCCAGTGAACTCTTTTCAAAGACAAGCAAATGTATATAAAATACATAACATTCCTTAAAAGAGACAAACCAAAAAGGCTTTAACCAAACACTAAGAGTAACATCTTATTGTATATATATATTTTTCCATACTTATGCTGTCCATACATTCATCAGATACAAGCAGTTGCTAATTACTATTTATTCTTTGTTTCTGTATTCTGGACACCATCTGTTTAGGAGCAATGTGTCCAGAGCACATCAGACCAAGTACTAAAACTGTTAAAGATATCTGAAACAGTTTTGTGGGTGTATCCAACACAAGAAGTGCTCACTACATTCAAGAAGGATAACAAATGTGCTAGGCTTAGGTACAGTACTTTAAATCAGCGGTGACAGTGACAGCTCCCGGCTTCCTACCAAGCCAAGTATAGCTTAGCTTTAGTATGTGAACTGCCAGGTGGCAAAGAAAGAAGAGCCTGGGGATCCCTACTTCATATCATCCATCACTCTCCTCCTCATGTCTAAATCACTCTTTCTAACTTCTGCAGAGAGCAGCATGTAAAACACATTCTCCTATACAACCGAGCCCTACCTCATTCGCAGTTCAGACTGAGAACATGTAAGAGCCCCTTATACAGGTCATAAGGACCTGTGTCTAACAGTTTATTAGCATCCCAACAGTTGATTAATAGCTTCAGGATCAGTATCATACTTGAATTACAGGTGTGGGGTTTTTAATGGGAATTCTTGATACCTTGTTCTTACTAGTTTTGAAATGGCAACAACCAAATGTGGTTAATAACTATTTAATATTACAAGTGTACATTTGCCAACCACACTTTAAAAATTGTTTGTCTAATTTAGGCAGAAGGAGGCTGAGAGGAGACCTTACTGTGGTCTAGAGCTTCCGGAGAAGGGGAAGTGGAAAGGGAGGTGCTGATCTCTTCTCTCTGGGATCCAGGGAAATGATGAGTGGAAAGAATGGTTCAAAGCCACACCAGAGAAGGTTCAGACTGGACAATGGGAATAATTTCTTTGCTGAGTGAGTAGTAAAACTCTGGAATAGGCTTTCTAGAGAGGTGGATGATGCCCTAAGCTTGTCAGCATTTAAGAGTCATTTGGAAAATGCCCTAAATAACATGTTTTACCTTTTAGTCATCCCTGAAATGTTCAGGAAGCTGGACTAGTGTATCATACTAGAAGTAGATCCCTTCCAATTTAAACTATACTATTCTATTTTATTCTGTTTTGTTCCATTCTAATCATACTGAATAAAATTTTTAATACAGAAAAAAGATTTCAATAAATAACATTTTAAGCAAAGAAACATTATTGAAGAAATCAAATAAGTGAATTACTTACATAGCATTAAAAATATTTGTGATATTGTTTGTTCATTACTTGTAAATGCAGACAATTTTAATATATTTTCTAACATTACTAGTGAAAAGAAATTCATAAATTATTTATATGTCTAAGTCTTGTACAAACATGATAATTTTATAGCTAATAACTCAAAATAATTAAAATAATCAATAATTCAAAACTACTCAGTTTATTTTTAAAATGTCTCACATATTTCATAGCAGAACATATGGATTTCTTCAGTGGAAGAATGCTTGTGGGGTTTTTTTTTCTTCTACTTGTTTTTAAAAAGCAAAATTTAAGATGCAAAACATACTGACAAGCTTGAATTTATCATGATTTCTTGATCTAAGTGTGCGAATTCCACAGAATATAAATAGGCATCTGAACTGGAACATGTACAAGGTTTCTGATGGGACCCTGAGCACATCCTCCACTGAGGAGTTTATCTGGCTCAGCCAACTGTGAGCTCCTTCACCAAGAACTTTTACTAAGACAACCAGTAGTGAGACACAAGAACTTTGTAAGAGGAATTTCATGTGGTTCGACGATGGAAAGAGCAATATCCTGCTGCCAGGAAGGACCTCTTTTTCTTTATTGTTTTGATTTTTCTACAAGCGTGTAAGGTTTTGTGTATTTTTTTCCCAAAGAAAATAATAATACTTAAGTTGATTTTATTGTCGTTTTTTAATTTTAACTTTCTCTTTTCAACGATGTGGCAGTTAAAGGAGAAAGTTTTTCATATATTACAATTCAAATCCTGTATTGCTTTATTACCAGTCAAAGTCATTCAGGACTAGCTGCTCTCCAAATTGCAATAAAGATTATGTTTCTTTACTTTTGACATGGGAGAATATGAAAGAGTGTCTTTGCCTGATTTTCCAAGACAGACCTGTATCATTATGAGCATAGAATATGAAGTCTGGATATTTTACAGAATTAAATGTCAGCACTAAGGCCTCTAATGTGTCTTAGACAGTATTGTAGCAATTCTTGCCTCTGGGATATAATTTATACTTTGTAAATACATGTATGCAAAAAAATCAGTTTCCATTTTCCAAGATGAGTGTTAGCTGTTTCCACTTACAACATTTAATTTTGTGTTTCCAAAGAACTACAAGGAGTATTAGGTAAATGCTAGTATGCTTAAATTAAGTACAGTACATAGAAACTTATATTTTCACTCAAAATATTACAGAACATGAAAAAACACAAAATAGAACATTTATATTTGACATTGACATTTCGTAATGTTCTTTCAAAATGTTACTGTATGAGTAAAAAATAAGTTATAAATTTTAGTTGAACAAGGTATGTATGTGTATACTCACAAAATTATGAAATACAGAGATCTGAGTGAAAAGTAATTTGTGTGGTACAAATTTTAGATGCTGATAATATTGAAAGCTAAAAAAATTATATTATGTACATAGCACAAAACTTTTTTGTGAAACTGTCCTCGGTTGGAGGCAGGTGAGGCAGTGGAACAGATTGCCGGAGAAGTTGTGGAAGTCCCATCCCAGGGATTGTTCAAAGCCAGGTTGGATGGGGCTATAAGCAGCATGGTCTAGCAGAAGCTGTCCTTGACCACGGAAGGGGTTTGGACCTTGATGATCTTTAAGGTCCCTTCCAACCAAAGCCAGTCTATGATTCTACTAATAAGATAAGTATTTTCTGTTTATCTATGGACTAATTCCACCATTTCTAGAATAACTATTAAGCCCTGACTTTGATAGGAATAAAATATAGAATTCCATGTGAGGCCTATTGGACTTGAACACATCTTGGACAGAGCTTGGACCTGTTTGCCTGGTTCTACAGTGGGGGTTTAAACAGAAGAAAAATACAATGATCTTCATTAGTAAAGAAGGACATGATACAGCACTGGGTGATATAGTTCTGTTCTGGCATCTGTCCTACCATAAATTTATCTGTGACAATTTTCAGAAAAAGCTCAGATGGAGTCAAGTCAAATAAAATTATTTTTGTGCTATGTTTCTACACTTTTCCAGTCAATGAAAAATAGCTGAATTGTAATCTTCCAATGTATCCCACTGTTCTGTATAAAAATAACAAAATACTGAAATGTTTCAGACTGATTTGAACTGCCTTAGAATTAGCACATTTTTACAATTAGGAATGGTTTTGAATTTGGATGTTTTTGTGGGAGTGGGGGTATTAATTGCCTGCAAAATTCAGTGGAGTTATGTGAAAGAAAAATTGTTGCAAGGCCAACAGTTTCAGTCCAATTAATATGATTCAAATTTTAACAGCTAAAATATTTGAATAACTTAAATATTTCATTTTATTATACTGTTTCATTATTTCATATTTATTACTTAGAGTTTCATTATTTTTAATTGCTAGTCAAAATTATGTAGGCTTTTGTGACTATAAAAGAAATAATCCCATGTTTTCAGGTAATAGAGCATTTTAGGGGTTTTACTATTTTAGTTTTGGGTAGTGAAGTAACTTATGGTTTTTTTCTGGTTTGGTTTCTTTTTAGAATGAATGAATAGATTAAAGTCTACAGGATGGCTCTTCTGTTATAGGGCTTTTCTAGGAATGTTCTTATGAATGACACCTATCGATGTATCTGCTGTTAGAAAGGCTGTACCATAGTCACAGCACATTTTTTATTTTGCCAATTTTGCCATCTGATCGTTACTTAAAGAGGGTACCTTGCAACCTTTCTGTCTGAACAATGTATGTTCTTATGCAGCCAAGATTAACAAAAGATTTTTCCCAGATGTCCAATTCATTATTACGGAAGGAAATAAAATATGAAAAAGATGCAGTACCATGGCAGAAGAAAAGGATTTTTTATTTAGAACTAAGAGGAAGAGGCAGGAAAAAGGTCTAATTCTGCCAAAATTGCACATAATTTACTAACAAAATACATAAGAGAAAATATATTAATTGGTGAAAAATCATCAAGAAAGTTCAGTTAGACAGAAACAATCAAACCACCCTGATCAGTAGTTTCCTCATTAGTATGACCAAAAATAACTTTGCTGTCAAGAACAGAACAGTACACCCTATTTAAATTGAATTTGGGTTGTTTCTATTGGTAGTTATGAACAGCCCACATTCTAAAACACAAGTTCATTCCTCTTGATTCACACATCATCTTAACTTTTCAAAATGTGATAAGCAGCCCCCAGAAGTCCCCAACATAGCTGCTGCTGTAGCACTTCAGGTTATTCTATAATCACCTTGAGACAAGATTTAGCAAATGCCCTAAATTTCATCACTCCATGTTTATTCAGTCAGCTTTCCTCTACAAGCCTGAAATTATATTCTGTAAAGGCAGCACAATGGCATGATAGTAAATTCAGATTGTTGATTTCAGGGTGACAGCTGAAAGTAAAATATCGCTTGTTCACCATGACAGTCTGAATTAGCCTTACAAACCAACCCTGAACTGGTGAGATGGCATCTTCCAGTAGCCACAATGAACAAAATATGTAATCTTATGCAAGCGAGCAAGCATTATAGCTCATTAATATGATCTTAGAAGGATAAAAAGTATGCTATGCCTATCTCAGATTTATCATTAATAAGAACTAATAACTTTTAACTCAGTGAACATTGATGTCCTCTTACCCTGTTTTGAAGAAATAAAGAAGCCAGTCTGTCACTGTGTCTCCTCCAATTCGCACATAGACAGTATATGCTCTGTGTTTCTTACCCTCATTTTTTACCCCTGTTTTTCTGTTGCTCTGATTGTTGGACCAAACACTTTAACGGCTTCAACCACAGACTATTTAAAAATTTTCTCAGCTTTAGAACCATTTGAATTTCCAGCTGGATGTCAAAGTATGTGTCTTCAAGGTTCAGTACAAACTTTCTGCATAACTTTAAGTGCAATTTTCTACAGGTGGCTAAGCAGAAGGTAGATTTATATAGCTGTAATAGGAACAAAATAGTTATGCTTATATTAAAGCAGGAAGTTTTCAGCAAATGTTCTACAAGCTTGCTTGGTCTGAAGTGTAGCATGAAATATGATTTTCAATGTGGGAAAACTGTTAGGAATGCAGAACCAAACAGTCTATTAGAGTATGCAGGTAAGAGCCTCTAGGCTTCCTGATTTAGTTATTAGGTGTGTCTCTACTGGAAAAAGATGTGTCTTGTTTCTAGTTTGATCAGTCAGGAGAGTATATTTTTAAGTTTTGAATTGGAACTTGCTACCATATGAATAGACAGCCTGCCATATTGAACCTTCATTCAATTTTATAAGAAATAATAAGAATAAGGCTGAAAATTGTGACGTAAATGTGCATATGCCTCAGGATTATACTCATTATATACTAAAACTAATATTAGTAATTTTTGTGATTTTTCTTCAAGAATATTTTAACTTTTTTTGGTAACTTTAAATATGTATCTTATATGCAGTATTTTTCCATTGATTACTAAACCAGGAAGTAGACTAAACAAGTATTGATGTCATTAAGAATAATTAAAACCTTCACAATTTTTTTAAAACCATAGCATTTAATTGTACTCACTATGTCTATGAATAAACTCACACTTTTTTTTGTCAGATAAAAAAAGACTAAATAAAGAGTTCAGGATCCCATACAACTGATATGAATAATGCAATTTTCTGCAAAGTATTTGTTTGCAAAGTTATTTGGTGGTACCAGAAACAAGAAAAAAACAAATTGAAAAAGAAACACTGATTATTTGATCCATATTGCCAACAAAACTCATGTGAAAAATAAAACCATGTAAAAAGCCCCACTGTTTAAAAAAAAAAAAAGAAATTAACCCTAACTTCCAGCTAAGAGTGTGTTTCAAGAAATTGGTTTAGAAAATCTATAATTTTTAAAATTAAGATTAGAAACTCAAATGTCAGCTTGTGATTTACCTTCATTGCTGTTTGGATCTCTAGGTGTACAGTACATAGAAATGGTGAGGGTCACCAATGCAACTGTAAAGGAAGAAAAATATTTCAACAAGAAGTGGCACAGTGCAAGAAGGAAGAAACACAGTGATGTAAAGTTCTAAATTTCATGGATAAAAGATCCATGGATAATGGACATTTGCAGACTTGCCTTGCCTTGACCTCCCATTTCCCTTCCTTTCCCCTTCTCTTTCCTTTTCCCTCCCCTCCTCTTTCCTCCCCTGCCCTTCCCTCCCCTCCCTGTCACCTCTTCTCATCTCCTTGATGTGATGATTATTAAGAAGCAACCCAGGCTCTAGATGTAGGCCAAGAAGTTTCTGACAAAAATTCAGTGTGCAGGAGACACTTGTTGCACTTTTAACTTATGCTAAGGCACTTTCTAAATCTATGACAATTCCTCTTATTTGGTCATGCAGATAATTGATCTCCATTCAAAGGAGACAGCAACAGTTATGTTTCTGAGAATTTGCACGTTAAAGTTTATCATTTACTAACATTACCCTCAGTTCTCTCATTGATATGAGAGAATCTGAAACAGCTAACTTGAACACTATGTCTATGTAAACAGGCAAGATTAAAAACCAAAGCCCTAAAAACTGGATTATTTTACTTTCTAGCCCTTTTCTTCACAGTGGGGAAGAAGCATTTTTAGTAAGAAGACCTGTAGCTTCTTAGTTTCCAGGAAGAAGATCTTAGTTAAATCCTGTATACTTGTCAGCTCTTGAAGCTGAGGGTGAAAAATGGAAAAGTTGCCCTCATAAAAAGCCATTTCCCTGCAGGGCAGTCACAGGAGTTTGCAGGGGATGGAGAAGTTGGATTTAGCTCCCAGTTGCCAGGCAACAGGTAAGGAAAGAGCAGATCTCCTTTCTTAAAGAGATTGAGTTGTCTTTCACAAGTGTTTATACACAAAGACTCCAGCTTGAAAGACACGTAACAACAAGAAGAAGAAAATATTCCTGTACAGACAAAATTAATCTGAACATTTTGAAGAGGGAAAAGTTCTGTAGCCCACAAACTAGCCCCTGACATCAACAAAAACATCACTTCTTTCCCTTGATATAACCTTGACTGCTGTTTTTGGCCAGTTGGTTGGTTGGTTGAGATGTTTTGGATGCTTGTTTTCTTTGTTTGTTTTTGTTGCTGCATTTCCATTTTTTACTATTTTGTCCCTCTTAGACATAATCAATTTCCTGAGAAGTGAATGGGGTTTTTTAGTTATTTTTGTTATTTTTTAGTTTTTAAAATCATCTAATAATATAGTTGTTGATATGAAAAGAAAAATCAATATTAGTGCTTAAATAAACAAGCCCAAAACAAGACATAAAAAGGCTTCTAACAGAAAAGAACTTTGATGCCAAATTATCGCTCCTCTCATGAAGAAATAAACAAAAATAAATACATTACTAATCCTTTGTGAACGTCCCCATTTTGATCTTATTTTTTATCACAGAATTTATTGTTTTCCATGCTAATCTAATTTACCATATGTGGCTGCATTCAAAGAAGAAAACAGAAGGTTTATCTAAAAGAACAGGTGTTATTTTATGTTGTATTTTTATTGAGATATGTAAGTATATTACCAGAAGTTATCCAGATATACACAACTGCAGAAAAATCAGAATTTAAATGGGGAATTGTCCTATTTAAGAAAACACTGATGTTTTTGTTCATTTCTTTAGTTTAATACAATGATATATAGGTAGACAATGTGAAGTTATGCCTTAAAAATGTAACTGTTAGGCTTTTCATGTCTTTGTTTAACTTTCTGATAAGCTGTGGTAGAGGACAAGATAATCTGTTCTCCTGCAACCAAGCTGCCTGAAAGACAACGCTAGGAGGAGTGATATAATTACTGTGGAAATGAAGGTGTAGTTTTAAAGCTTAGAAGTTAACTGAAATATAATGCCTTCCATCTGTTGGTATCAGAACAATGCACACTGAGGAAACCATCTTCCCTCACATCTGATGCAGATAAAAGCATTATGCAAAATTAAATTAGATATGTTTATCATAGTGCATTAGTCCTCAAGAATAATTAAACTCACTTAAATGAAGACTGTGGCTTATGTGAAACAAAAACAAAATCACTTTTCTTTTGTAATTTTTCTGAAATTTCATTTAAAAAAAAAGGGGGGGATATTTTTCTGAAGGAAATTTACTGAACGGCATATTGTAGCATCGTGGCTAGCTCTCAAAACTGAAACCTGTGTAAACAAACGTATATCTTTGTGAGGGACTTTGGGTTAATTTGGGTTCCTCCTTTTTTCCTTTTCGTCATTTTCTATCTTTTCTTTTTCTTCTGTTTTTTTCAAATTCAGTTTTCTTAAACCCTCAACAGCTGATTTAGAAATCTGCAATAATGGCAGAGTATTTGAAATCATAAATATTTTCAAAATCCTAGAAATTAATTTATGACTTCTTTATCACCATGATTTCAGTTTCACTCATTTCATTTTAAGCTTAGGGAAACATCTGCTTAACCTAGAGGCCTATTTTAATCTATATTTTAGGAAACTGTTTTTAAAAAAAAAAAAATCTTGAAAGGCACATCTTATGTTCTATAAAAGTTGGCAGAGATAAAGTGCTTATGAATGTTAGTGAAGCTGTCAGATTGATCTCCTTAAATTTAGACATAAACTTGTTACATAATTAAGACCTTCTTCATGTCCCAACTGAACTCTAAAGATCAGCTTCCTTCATCTATGTAGCCGGCATACACAATAAAAAAAATATTTTGTTAGAAAAATTTGAACTTTTTGAGATTCCCGATACAGTTCCTTTCAGAAAGCTTTAGGACACCTCTGTCTGCTCAAGTTGAGTTAAAGGGTCTTATCTGACTGATACTGAATGCCTTACTTCAGTTTAGGACAGTAAAGATGTGTTATCCAAGCTTACGTTTTCTTTCGTTCCATCTTGGCATGGTCTGTATGATATGGGCATAGATACTCAGCTACAACCAAAAGGCAGCTGTAATTTTGACCCACAACACCTGCTGCTGCACAGGACCCATCCAACTCTGCCATCACTCTCTAATGAGCAATCCAGACACAAAATTATTAGGAAAGCAGTAGATATTTAACCACTGAAGTGCATTGTGCTACATTCATCCTGAGCAAATCAAGACTTCCATGAGATTTAGTTAAGATATGTCCTCTGAGGACAAGTTTGAACACTTAGGTGATCACTGCATCCACAACACTCTAAGGATAAGCCTGTGAGAAATTTTTTCATAGAAAATATCAGCATGATTGGTATGTTACACAACTAAGAAGGTTAAAGTTTAACATTGTACTTTCCAGTTTGCTTTCCTAAATATCAGTGCTGATTTCTAAGGCTGTCCCTGAGTGACATTACAGGGTCCTCAGTTTTGTTTTTAATCTCATCCATTCTCATTTGTTATATCTTCTTTCCCATTACAAACTAGTCAGATTTGTATTTTTTTAAACAAACAATGCCTTAGGTTTCCTGATCATCCATTCACTGAAATTCATGACCTGTGTTTCTACAAATGACATTTATTAATGAGAGATCCTGTGGATGATATTTGAAAAATTTACGTTTGTCCCAGCGCAAAAAAACCCGATATAGACATAAAAAGTCCTTATCTTCTGTCTGAAGGGATTTCCTCATTCATCACATACTGTGACAGTGGCCCAAATTTTCTTTTCTTCCAGTGGTTTCTTAGTACTATATTTGCTAATACATTGCCATACTTTAGTTTGACACATCTCTTTGTCTGGAGGGAAAATGAAATAAATCAAGATCTCAGAAACTTCCTTTTCTTTTGTTTTTACACTGCATTAGTCATGTGATTCCAGTGTTTTACCTCAAAAGAGTTAATTTAAAGCATCTGTGGTAACCACAGGTTTTACAAATGTTTCAGTTTATATTTCAAGTGTGGATTTCCACTAAACTCTTCTCTTACAGGAACCAAAATTAAAGAATCTTGCAAGATTGAACTATTTAATCACCACTTGTGAAGGTTTTTTTCCAAGTTTTACTCATGGTTTTGTACAGGAATTTACAGGTGCATTAGACTTGCATGGCTGTATGCATTTCATTTGGGAAATAAGACAAAGTTTACCAAGTTTAATAGAATGTTTAATTATTTAGTTCTTGCTTAGTCATTTAGCTATTTAACTTGGTCTTTAGGAAGTTTAAAAACACCCAAATCTGCTAAATTGCATACTCTTCATGGAAAAAAGTCCCTTGTAAAGTCTCTAGGTTGCCTCTTCAGAAGACATTACATTTTTTTATGCCAATATGCTAAATAGAATCTTTTTTTTTTAATGCATTATAGAGTGATATGTTTTAAAAGTTCAGCGCCATCAGAAGCAGTCAGCAATGCTAATATATTCCTCTTCTACCCATCTGTGGAGAGCTCTAATTTAAATCTTGTTGATTTATTCACTTTTAAAATAGTGCTAGGAAGAACTGCACTTAACATTCTTTCTGTTTTCATTAATTAACCACCTTCTTGTTAAGCTTTCTAGAGGTGGTGGAAGAGGAGTGATTTCTCCACAACACCCCCAATGCTCTTTTCTTTCTTGCTTTTGTCCCACCAGTCCTCCACCCCCAAAGAACATTCTGACTATGTCATTTTACTTTAAAAAGTATTGCAAAGAAGATAAAGAAGACATATACCCCTAACATTTCAAACTAAGGCCAACCTATTGAATCTATGCCAGGGAATAGAACATTTACATGTATTTAAGTTATGAATGTTTATGAAAATATGTTGAATATAAAGAAAGCACTAAAGGCATCACTGTTCCATGTATTACTTCCTGATCAGAGTAAGAACCAAATCAGAAACTACAAATCAGTCATTGCCAGATGTGTGATACTCAAAAAAATAAATTCAGTTTTGAGGAATACCATGGGAACCTAAATTACTGTAAAGTTCATTACAACAATAAATTGCTAGATAGATCATATTTTTAGCTGAGAAAAAGAATTGGAAATAAGCAAATATTTTCTATTAACTATGATTACCTACTGTTTAGGCAAAATATACCTAATAATATAAATCTTTATTATTTTTTAAATGTGTTGCAAAACCAGAACTCTTTTTACTTGCATGTTAAAAATATTCCACACACTGATGCCAGAATGTTTGTAGACATCTATTTAGGTAGACATCGTAATAAAAAGCTAGCTGAAACCACGGTGTGAAGTCTTAGGATAAAAATTGGTTTTTAAGGACAACATGTTGCAATTCCCAAAATTAACTTCAGTATAACTGTTAGCAGCTAGCAGAGCCCAAATATCTGCTATTCTCCCTATTAACCTGGCAGATAATGATCATCCTGACACACAATCTTTCTTGTTCGGATCATGTCACCTCATTTTGTAATTGCCTCATCCTAAAATGTTTAGCTTCAGTGATTTATTGTCCTTTGAGAAAAGAAACAGATTTGACAGTCAAGGAAATAAAACCTGGAAAATTATAAAGAATATGTGAAAAAGGAGCTTTCATAAGTTACTAAAAGTAACAGAAGTATCAAAAAGTAATTCAAAAGGAGAACTAATTGTTTAGTATATACTATCTATAAAACCCATGTAAAATTTGTTGAACATTATGACTTTTATATTAACAAATATAGTATGTTTTACCATAAAAATCATAATTTCAAACTTGCCACTGAAGCCTATATTAATTTTCATTGACATTTTCTTTGCAGTCAAAATGTTTATTATCTATAAAAACAGAGAACTGCAGTGCAGTAAGATGAAACTTGTCTAAAAATGGCAAACAAAATCAAGTCAGCTCAGTGAGGATTTTGTTTTTCCTGTGAACCTACTGTTACAGTACTTATACAGTTGAAATGGAAATCCTAAACAAAGAAGATTAGTAAAGTTTCAAGTGTTAAGGACACTAATAACAATAAAACCTAACATTTCAAAGGAAAGTAATTTTAGCTCCTTGCATAAATCTATTCTGCATTTAAACTTCTAAGAAAAAAATAACCAATAAAAATTCCTTCAATTTTTCAGAGATGTTGGGAAATTCTCTTAACGGAAATAAAAAAAATTACTTTCCAGAATAAGGGATATATATTATTTGCTGGTATTTTATTTATCTCAGTGGTTTTCTTTTCACTAGCTTAAATTAATCCTATTCCCCGTGGGTGATGTCCTTTTAGAAATGTAGGACAGTCTGTACACCTGAAACTGAGTAAATCTTACACAAATGGAGTCATGTTGTGGGGATTATTTATTGTCACCAAGGATCTTAGACAAAGGAAATCTACAAGAAATTGTCGGTAGCAATTTAAGTAGGAGTTTTACTTCATCTTTTCTTGTTCCAGAACATTCTGAAAATAAATACTTTTAATATTGGTATTTATAATATAGATATGCATAAATAATAATGAACTGTTGTATTTTTTAATAAATAATGAAATTCTGAAAGGGTTAAAAAGATAAGAATGTCTAATTATTATTCAGTAATGGATTAATATTGAAATGTTATGAATTTTAGAGAGTTCAGTGAGTTTAGAAACCTACCTAGGATGTTTTGGCCTTAGGATATCCCTTTGCTACTTTGTGATTAAAAGGTAAAATAATTTTTAAATTTGATGTACAATCTTTGTAACATTTACAAAGACTATAATAACCAAAACTGTTGCCCCCTATTATTTTGAAAGGGAAAAAAATCTGCACACTGCCCCACTGTTCAGTTTTCAGAGTTATTAAGATATAAGGAAAAAGTTGAGATTATCTTAACTGTGGACAAGAGTAACATATTTATGCTAAGATGGAAGGGGCGTTGGGAGGTTCCATTACTTTGATCTAGATAGAACAAATTCTATGGAGCAGATACAAGATGAAAATCCATCTGTTCCTACTATGGGTGTAAGAAAATGCAGTTGGAGAAATAGACATAAATCTTTCATACTTGTATTTCTTATGTGTGCTTCCTCAGTGATTTAGTCCCTCTCTACATTTTTTTCAACTTCTCTGTGAATTTGGAACATGTTTTGAATCACAAATTCTCCCATGAAAGAATGAAGAAACTTTGGTGACTGAATATATCCCATGGAGTGTGAAGTGCATTCAGCTTTTTAATATAATAAATATGAAACACACAAAGCTCATCCTCATAAAATAATTAAACCCCTAAGTTAACAGAAGAAATACATCATTCTAGGAAACATGAAAACAATTTTAGAATAAAGGCTGTTAAATAACCCAAAGAAAACAAACAGAAAATGACAACTCTCTTGGGGAACAAATCCTTCTCAGAAAAATAAATAGAAAAAAGGGTGTTTGTTGGTTTTCTGGGATGAGTTTTTTTAATGTATTTGGTTGTTGTTTGTGTTTTATCATTTTTTGTTTTTTTTTCCAGAAGTCTCATTTCAGGAGAAGAATGATAAAGTGAAGAACAGAAAATGTCAAAAAACCCTGACAAATTAAATCTTGAAACTTGTAGTTCTTTAAATCATTAACTGTTCTACTGTACCACCTTTTCACCCCTCTTGTTCCATTCCCTTTTGCTTCTTTATTTCCCTCTTCTCTCTTCTTTCTTCCCCACGAGCGAAAAGAGCCCTCTAACTTGACATTGAGGGCTGCATTTACCCACACACAGACATATATTATCATCTGGTTTCTTCCAGGGCATCTTTTCAGGCTTTCAGTTGCCTCTCCAGAATGGCAGATACACATTGCTTTGATGCCTGGATTTAGAATTGCTGGCTGTATATGAATTGTTTTGAGTAAATTTGTTATGTTGGAAGATACCAGATAATTAGTGTGGGGCAGCTGAATGAAATCCTTAGAGCCTAATTCAGGATGAGATGGATAAGTCACTAGACTCTACTGAAGTACATTTCCATTGAATACAATATATATTTAGACCCTAGCTGACCATTGGCACATCTTGAGGCCCTTTAAGAAAACTCAGTCTTTAACAAAATATGCAAAAAGGGTTGCAATCAAATTAATTTTGTCTGAATATATGATTTATAACACTACCTACGGTCTTTTCTTTCCATGATAGAAGGGTTGGGAATTCAGCTTGCCAAATTTTACAAACTTGATTTAATTACATAAACAGCTGAAATTTTTTCCATTTAAGATGCACTACTCTATCTCTCCTTACCTCCAGCTACTAAACTAGAAGACCATAGGTATCCTGTAAGTCCTTCGTCATATCTGCCAGCTTTGTGCAGATGTCTTCACCATCCTGGAGCATCTTAAATGCCATTAGATATCTATCTTTAGCAACTTAGTCCACCCTGATCAACTTGGCCAACCCTGAGGTGTTGACATAAAGATATACATTTGAGCTAATCATTGTAGGCTGTCTTTGTAGCTAATGAAGAGAAATGAGTCACAACTTACTTGCCTTAAATAATCTATAGTAGGATGAGATGATTGGCAATCTGTAAGATTGCCTTTGTTTCCATTTGCTATAAAAAGAATCTAAGATGACTAACTCAGATGCAGAAATGCAAAATTTCATTAATTAGATTTATTGGTATATTTGGTCTACCTTCGGTTACAGAATCACAGAATCATTTACATTGGAAAAGACCTCTGAGGTCATGGAATCCAACCTTTGACCAAACACTATTTTGTCAATTAGACCATCTCATTAAATGCCATGTCCAGTCATTTCTTGAATGACTCCAGGGATGGTGACTCAACCTTCTCCCTGGGGAGTCCATTCCAGTGCTTAAGCACCCTTTCCATGAAGAAATTTCTCCTGATGTCCAATTTGAATCTTCCCTGGGACAGCTTAAGGCTATGTCTCTCATCATGTCACTAATTGTCTGGGAGAAAAGGTCAACCCCCACCTTACTACACTCTCCTTTCAGGCACTTGTAGACAGCAACAAAATCCTCCCTGAATCTCCTTTTCTCCAGGCTGAACAATCCCAGCTACTTCAGCTGCTTCTCATGTAAATTTCCTTCTAGACACTTCACCAGCTTTGTTACCCTTCTCTGGACACACTCCAGCCCCTCAATATCTTTGTTGTAGTGAGGGACCCAGACCTGGAAACAGCACTCAAGTTGTGGCCTCATCAGACCCAAGTAAGGGGAATGATCACTGCCCTGGTCCTGCTGATCACACTATTGCTGATACCGGCCAGGATGGCACTGGTCTTCTTGGCCACCTGGACTTGCTGCTGGCTCATGTTTAGCTGACTGTCAACCAGAGCTCCCAGGCCCATTTTCCACTGAGTAGCTTTCCAGCCACTCTTCTGCCTACCTGTAGGGCTGCATGGGGTTGTGACCAAAGTGCAGGATCCAGCACTTAGCCTTGTTGAACCTCACACTGCTGGACTTAGCCCATGAATCCAGCCTGTCCAGATCCCTTTGCAGAGCCTTGCTACCCTCCAGCAGATCAACTCTCCTACCCAGCTTGGCGTTGTCCTGGAAATCAATGAGCGCAGACTCGACCCCCTTACTCAGATCATAGTAAAGCTATTAAACAGGACTGTGCTCAGCACTGAGGGCTGGGGAACCCTATTGGTGACCAGCCTCCAACTGGATGCAGTACCATTCACCACTACTCTCTGGGCACAGCAATCCAGCAAAGAGAAAACCTGTCCAAGCCATGGGCAACCAGATTTTCCAGGAGAATGCCATGGGAGATGGTGACAAAGGCTTTGCTGAAGCCCAGGTAGACAACATTCACAGCTTTTTCCTCTTCCATTATGCGGGTCAATGGGTCATAAAAGGAGATCAGGTTGATTAGGCAGGATCTGCCTTTCCTAAATCCATTCTGCCTACGTATGATCCCTTGGCTGTCCTGTGACATATTTTCTGTTCTATATGACCACTGTGAAGGCTACAATCAAACAGAAGAATAGTTTCTTTTGGTAACTTCAGCTATGATTGCATAAAGGAGAAAATCTATAAGACTGAATCACTGTTGCCAAGATATGTTTCTTTTCTCATTTGTTTTAGTGTTCTACTTCTTCCTTCCTTGAAAATCAAAACCTGACAATATTAATATCTTTTCATTGATTTTGATCTGTTTCACTGAAACTGAAAATAATACCTACTACAAAATATTCAGCATACAGATAATTTTCTCTTTATTAAATAGATGCTAATGCTCCTGTGAAATTCAATATATTTGTAGTTTACATGATAATTCATCTGATTTTAACCCCTTTTTATTCGTTTATTTTTAAAAACTCAAAAGTCAAAACAATGAAAGTTTGTTGCAATTTTAATCTTCTTGTATTTTCTTTCATGTCAAACTAGTCCTTATAAAGCAGCTTTATAAAAGGATTAATTATATAAATTTGTTAATTCTGTAGGCAGGTAAACAATAGGTTATTAGTCATTACCAGATTTTAGATATTTTGTCTGGAAACACAGGTGTAATATGGAAATATGCCTGCAAGGTAGAAAGATTTTCACACGAAAAGGGAAAAGAATATAATCCATGAAAATCTTGGCAATGCAAGGACTCAGGTGCCAAATTGTCCTGATTACCTACAAATATTCCAATCTGCTTATTTTCTAATGGTGACTAACCTGTATGGGGCTATCCATTTAAGTTCTTCTGCACTGAGCATGAAAATCTCCTAGGAACACAGCAATAGGTATACTTTCATGCTTTGAAGTATTTGTTTAGGCTACAGAAGAGCCTACCACTTAGCTTTTCTGCGATGCAGGCTACAGTGAATAACTCCTTAAAAAATGCTCAGTGTATTAAAAAAGCGGAAGGCATAGGTTTGCTGCCAGTATCTTTCATAATACATAACTGATGTGAATGATTATTCCCCACAAAATACAAGCCATAGTTGGTTGGAGGGACAGTATAGGATTTTTTCACTTTGCAGGGTGTTTCTGAGTTACGTTGCAACATCTTGTCCCTTATCCCTTACCCTCTTGACGCTGCTAGGTATGTAAGAGTGACAGTGATCATGCAAATGGGATTGTGGCTTCACTCATGACAAAACCATTCTTATTGAGGTATGTAGCAGGGAGGAACAGACAGGATCTTGATTTCATCTGCCAGTTTCTGATTCATGCTCTGAAAGGCAAACTTGATGTCTTTACATCTTTCAGGGAAATTACTGTGATCAATGGCCTTTAACTCAAATCAAGTGTATAATACATTCAAGACTATTGTTGACACTGCAGGTAGACAATCCAGTTTTCAGAATGGTGGTTATCAAAAGCTGAAAGCAAATTATGACCGTGTTTGCTGAGACAAAATGAGTGACTATCTTACTCTATCTGATCATATTTGTTCCTGGCAATCTGATATACCTGGATTTCCAACTATTAAAAGTTCAAATCCTTTAAAAAACCCAGACCAATATGTCTGCTTCTATGTATTGCTTTTACTGTTCAAACAACAGATTCTTATAAATATTTCCAAAGAAAAGATACTCTACAATATCTCCAAAATGTCTGGTTTATTAAGCTTATCGATGGAGCATGAAAATCTGTCTTTTCATTTACTGCAAAAAGTTTTCATGTCTGTGAAAGAACAACTGATTTGCACTGTATATTAAACTCTTTTCTAAAGCTGAAAATCATAATTATGTATGCACCACACATCATATCAGTTTCAGTAAAATAATTTTTGTTGTGTTTGTGTTAGAATTATGCTAATTTTCATTCAGAAAGATGAATGAGAGATAGAAAGATCTATATGCATTAAATAACTTTTATTTTAAATTAGTTTTTTGATGTAAACTGCAACAATCTGTTCAATAAATAGTCTGTGAAACATGAATTTGAGCAAGTCCTTTAGAAAAAATATGCATGTTAGAGAAAACTGTCTCTTTTTCTGTCAGGGTGTCTCTGTGTCAAGAACATTTTTCCTGGGATGTTATTCTCTATCAGGAACATTTTGGCAGTCATGTATGTAATGTACTACGCTACAAATCCATACTGGACCATACATCTTGATGGCAAGCTGAGGCCCTTAACCTGAGTGCAGTACTTTTCTCAGCAGCCAGTGCAGCACAGAGGAGCAAAATCCCTCCTTGACTCTGCAATGAGAGTGGTGACAGCTGGGCTGTGTGGATGAGGGATAATCACCCAAAACACATAGCACAGGGTGAACAGGGTGTGAGACATCTCCTCAGTGGAAAGGAAGATTACTTACCCCAGGGCCGTTGGGGAAAATAATGAGACATTTATAACCATACTGAGATACCCTGGGAGGGGTCATCTAAACAAGTTCCCCAAAAACACTTCACAGATCAAAGGGGTTATTTTCTATCAGGTTATAGAACTCGTTATGGGATAATAATAAGGAGGGCCCATAATGGAGAAAACACTGGTTTCTGACAACACAGCAAAGCTCCTTCTCTTTCCGTAGTTACTGTACAGGTGTTGTTCCCTTGGAATGGATGAGAAGGGTGACCTCCAGTCGAGCAGGCATCACAGACATCTCAGTATGAACCAACAAAGGGGGTGACAGTCACTGGGGATGCCATCTGATGGGGGTTGGAGGAACCCACCTGTTGATCTAAACTGATGTTTCAGAAGATTTTCTGCTTGACACTTGATTGCCTCCTAGATCTCAGAGACACCAGCAAAGCTTGTGTAGTTTTTTGACTATTCCAGTTGCTGGTCATCCATGAAGACATCAATGTTACTGCCAGGGCAACCCTGCATGTAACAAGTGTCATTCCAGACTTCTGGCAACAGGAGGGAAGCAAAGGACAGGGAGTAGGGATGATTACTCTTTCTGGAGGCCTGGGTGGTGGTCTCAGTCCCTCCAGTAAGAGGGGAAAAGCTGAGGCAGAAATGGATGCACCAACCCATCAACACTTGGTCAGGTGGCTGTATCACAGGGACAGTTTTACGTATTATGACCATGGGAGCTTCTTTAAGGAAAGAGGACACACTACAAGGAACAGGATCCATCTGAAAAATAGGACAAAAAACTGAAGCAGGTACAACAGGAAAGGGCTATCATCATCCAAAGTGAAGTAAAGATATGGAGGGAGAGTAAAGAACTGTCTGAAGTTTTGCGTGATCAGGAAGGTTCCTTCACTTTTCCTGTGAAAGTGGCATGTTTGGTTCCATCTCAAATACCTGCACCCAAACCAATGCAACGTGGAAAACAAACAGGAGAAGCTAAAAATCTGTCCACAGCTGCAGAAGCTGTGACCTCATTGGCATTACAGAGAGGTGGTGGAGCAAATTGCACGGGTGGAGCCTTAGTGTCTGAATGCAAAGTTTTCTGGAAAGGTAGGTGAAAAATATCAGGAGGAGGGTTTGCAGCCAATGCATCTTCATTGTTTGCAGTGCAGAAGAATTAGAAATGGGAATGAGCTGCTTGAGCAGTTCATTATGGGTAGGAATAAGAGGATAGACCAGAATGAGTGCTAATGAATTGGGAATCTGTTGCAAAAAGCCTGATAAGGAAGAGGATGTTAGATGGAGTCTTCTTTAAACACCTGGAAAAAATCCTCACAATTGAAGTTCTCTTCACTATCTGCTCAAAGAGCTGTGTACAAACAGTATAGGAGATTTCTGAAATGTTTTGCAGATAATTGATGAGTCACATGGAACAATTGTTTCAGGTTTTAGTCACAAATCATGAAATACTGATGAAGGTGTGAAGGTCAAGAGCAGTTTCAACTGCATTGACCATGGGAATGGGGAGTTTAAAATCCTAGAGAATGAAGGAAAATAGACAGTATGTAGCAAATACAGAGGGCTGTTATGCCTATAAATTATAATTACAATAACCATGATAGAATAAATTTACTTTAAACACAATATGTTCTACTGATAGTGTAATCAAAACTAGTATGTTAGCACCTTATAATATTATGTTAGAGCCACATATAAGATTTTTATGTGTGTGAGCCATAGGAACACCAAAAGTGCAAAGATTTGTGTGGCTGCATTCAGAATAAATGAGAAAACATGTCAAGAGTGACACAAGTAACAAAATTTGCAAGCCAAAGAGCAAAAAGTAAGATAAGTGGAAGAGAATGAAATTAAGCAGAACATTTTGTTGAAAATAGAAGATAACTGTCAAAAACAGCAAGAAAATAAACAGCTTTGGAAATACAAGGATATGCTGGACAGAATATTCCTAACCATTTGGAACTTTTGGATGTCATTGCTATAAACCCTCAGCTATCTACACTGGAATTTCTGTGAACATGTGTAGATGTTTATGTCCTATTTGTAAAAGCATACAGTGAAAAGAAGACAGAATTTCACTTTTGAAGTGCTTGTTTCTCCCTACTATCTATTAGGAAGCTTAGATGTCACCATCACATCATATAAACCCACCTTAACTGAGTCTCAAAAGATACAGAATGTTTGACCAGCAAAGAGACAAAGGATGTTAGTGGGCTAATTATACATATTGAGTACAATTTAGGAATATTTTCCATTCCAATCCCAAAATAAAGCAGAACAAACCATATCAACCAAACCAAACCAAACCAAACCAAATCAAACCAAAAGAATCTACAGAATCTGTTTGCTGTGGTCACTGTGCAAGAAAAGTTCTATTCTTATACGTGTAAAGTGTAAACCTTGTGTTGCTCTATATCCAATAGAGTAGGATTAACCTGTTGGTTAAGCTAAAGAGCTGGATCTAAAAGAACTAATGAGGCAAAGTTCCTGAAAAGAATACTTGCCTTTGGGGGCAAAACTGTAAACAAACATTTCAAATCTTTTTGAAAGCTCATTGGTATTCATCGCACATAGGGCAGAATAAAAACAAACCGTAATTTGTACTGAAACAGACCTTTCAGGCTGTAGGAGAACAAGCAGAGAATGAAGTAGAAGTATTGACGTTAATTTCCTGACTAGAAAATTAAAAGTTTTGACTGACTGTGGTTTTTCTGGCAACTCCTTACCTGCTTATCAGTTTTGGAGTAATTATTTAATAAGTGACTTAAATAATTCATAACAAGTGGTTTCTGTATTGTTCATCGCTCATTTAAATAACACCTTAATTTCATGCATATGTGTACATACGTACATTAGACTGCTGTTCTTAAATGATAACAAATTGTGCCAACATGCTAAGCAGATTGTTTCTTAATCTTTGTAGAAGTATCCTAAAAGTCACATTTTAGAACAATTATGAATTCAAAAGTCTGTATTAAATTCAGCAGGGAAGTCCATTAGATTTCACTTTGTAGAACGTGCTATTAGTCTTTCAAACCATGTGGTTGTGCCATTCATTCAACACAGCTGAGGGTGTGTTTGTGAACAAAGATTTAGACTGAGTCCTCTTTTCTTCAAGAAAGTTTGTTCTGTAGCCTGTGCACTTGCTTTAAACCATTTTAATTCTAATGGAGACTTCTGTGAAGGCACCCAGTTACATCTATTACAGTAATTTCTAGAGCATTGTAGCTATAAAGGTGTTTATTTTAAAAGTATTTATACTGAGAACTGCATATACTTGATGCTGACCTATAAAGGCTTCTAGACTGCCCCAGTAGACGTGTCTCTACCATATTGTCAAATAGTCTCCTTTAGTCAAAATTTTGTTTATCACTTTATCTCTTTAGTAGTTTGATTACTGCTTTATTCAGGATATTGAATGCTTTTTTAATGCTTCTATTCAGTGTTGGGGACCATCTCCATTTTATTTATCTTCTTACAAACTCTTATGTTTAATCTTCTCATGTCCCTTCAATTTAGCATTCTTTTGCAATTTTTATTACTCTTGTAGTTTGGGGTTTGTTTGTTTTGTTTTGTTTTCAGAGGTGGCTTCATTAGTAAATCAACATATTTGATCAGAGCTAAATTAATTTAGTCAATGAGACAAATGGTTATGCAAGGCTTATTTTGTGTTCTGCTAATGTCTCCTATGGAGTCCCTACACTGCAAGGAAGCTTCCAGTGCAGGCAGAATTACCCTTCCAGAATTTCCCTGGTCTGAAAAAGCAATAAAGCTAAGAAGCAGCCTACAAGATTAGGTAGAGCTAGAAAGAAGATACATAGAGTTATAATGTGGGACCATTCAGCTTTTAACAGTCAAAACGTTATATCATGCAAGTTAAGGTTGCCCTACCTGTTTGCAGTTGCAGTCTGCTATCAAAATTCAACTTCTAAAAAAATTACTTCCTATGAATATGTGTTATCATATTGCTTGCATTTCTTCATTACTCTCTTACGTCTCCTTATCTAAACACCATTGTTTGGTTTCTTTGTATTACTTTGTCTCTCCAAGGAATTCATTACACGAGTTGTACCAGCAAAGCTTCTAAGGTTAAAAAGCCACCTTCCTAATCAAAGTACTCAGTGTTACACCCACTTTATCTAGTAGTTTGATTAATCAGAGAATAAGTTTATAATAGCTTTAAGGTACTGAGAAACTTCATGGAATATGTTGTCTCTTCTACCTGGATATCAGCATTATAAGCCTTCCCCTTAGCAAATTTCATTTTCACTTAAGGTGGGCCCATTTCAGTCCCATTTCATAGATTATGAGGTTTCTCTTTTTTATACAACCCTGTGCAATTTGCTTGACATTAAAATATGCAGCGAAGGGAATATCATAGCAGAGCACATCAAGGTAATTCTGTGGGTAATGAAGACTTCAGTTATCTACAACATTAGCATTGTGGGAAGAGAAATGAAGATAAGATAGTGGGGAAGGCATGATCAATGAGAAACAGGTACAAATGCTTGTAAAGGATCAACGGCAAAGGAAAAGAACACATCCAAATTTTTGGCCCTTCATCAAAACTTAGGGGAGGTCCCTGATGTTGCTCACATTGCTCCTTTTACCTAGACCCTTCCCCTTGGCTATCCTACCACAGTGCTCCTCACTCCAGCAGGACATGGCAAACAACCAGATTGTTTCCTCAAAGTGAAATCAAGTAGGTCTCAAGTAGGAGTTTAGTCTTTCTGTGCAGAACGTTTTGTTTTTTTTTTTTTTAGTGTTCATGTTTCAGTAGCTACGACATAATTTAAGATTTATTTTAGATTTTTTTTTTTTTTTTAACTGCCTGTATTCTCTGTATTATTTTGACCCAGATCACTGTGTTTAGGTCATGAATGACTGACTTCTCTGCTTCATCTTCCTGTTCTGTTCTGGCCTTAGCCCTTCAATATGGCTTGTGCTGCATGATAATTTTTTAGTATGTGGGAAGCCAGAAATAAACTATGGCTGTTACAAATGCTTTTTAGTGGAGTCTTACCTTATTACTAGGAAGTTGATGACAAGAAAGAAAATATTTCTTTAAGAAAACTGGCAACACTTATAGTTTTTTTATGGTTTATTATAAACTCTGACAATATAAAACTAGAGTTATTATTCTGGATTAAATAAAAAAAAAAAGAAATACCTGCAGCTGTAATACCATAGATTAGCCAGGAGTTAAAGGTACCATTTTAAATCATTCAACTCTGACTGAGCCTGTAAAACAGCTATCCTGGTTGAGTATCAGAATTACTCTACAGCTATGTAACCTGGATCTTTTCACTGCTGGCCTGTTTGACCTAAGCATGTAACACTTCTGAGACAGTAAATTCTCTCAATCAACAGGAAAAAAATGAAAAAAAAAGATATTGAAGAGAGAGATGACTCAAGTGGGAAATTGAATATATTCAAAGTCATAAGAATGGCCAGGTAATTCAACTTCACTGATTTTGAAGGGAATCTATGGAAATAGTTTGAACTAGATGCTTCACTGTAAATTGATCAAAGCTGGGAGAAAGTCAAACCTAACTTCATTGTCTTAGGAACCTTGGGATAAGGTTCTTCACCCAGTGGGTGGCTGGGCACTGGAATAGGCTCCCAGGGATCTAGTGGTCACAGCACCAGCCTGACAGTGTTCAAGAAGCATTTGAACAACGCTCTCCAGCACATGGTGTCATTCCTAGGGTGTCCTGTGCAGGGCCAGGAGTTGGACTCAATGATCCTTGTGGATCCCTTCCAACCCAGGATATTCTATGATTCTATGAATTTCAAGAATAACTTGGAAAAAGGAACAGTTATTATTGTATTTGGATGAATAAACAGGAAAAAAAAAAAAAGAGTGGCATTTATGAGAAGAAATAATAGGTATAAGAAAAGCATTTAAAAATCCCAGTAATAATGAATAACATTTGCGTGCACTTTGTTTTGCTTAAATTTTAAATCATCTGTCAAAATTCCTAACTAAGTGAGAGTAAGGAACCTCTCCATTACAACTGGTCAAATGGTCTGCAGCAAACATAATTTTCCTTTAAAAAGACCAGATATATAACAATGAAATAAATTTGTCCGTGTTTATAATCTATATACTAGCTTTCACCTTTAGAATTATATCTGAAACAACATAATCCTGTAACACTGTAGAAAAACTGTGAGATGTACATATTTCAGTTCAATGAGACAGAATAAAGATTGAAACATTCTGCTTAAATATCTGTTCAGTCAAATCACTGTGTATTCAAAACTAGTATTTCCTTTTAAATGAAAAAAAAATGCAAGTAAATAAGTTGGAAAAAAAAAAGAAAGAAAGGAAAACAAGGTGTCATGGAGGTAGGCAGAAATATGTATTGTTCCTTGAAACTTCTGAGAGCAGAAAACATGCTAGTTCACACTGTGAGGATGTCACACATTTACAGAATCAAAGTGAAAGCAGTCTTTTGGACATTTTTTTATTGTATAAGAGAAGGAATAAGTGAGAGAACTTGTAGTCAACAATTCTGTACAAGTAATATTTTTAGGAGTTTGGAAGGCACCGAAAAGAGGCAGTAAAAGAAACTGAATAGCAATAGCTTACATAAATGTATAAAACAAATGTTCAGAGGACAAAATATAGTGCAATTAAAAACATAATAACAGGAGCAGCCATTTCTTTGCATGCTGCTCCTAAAATTTATCATACATGAGAAATTTTGTCCAGCACAAGGAAAGATCAGATGAAAAAAGTTTATGTAAAATATGAAATAAATTTCTTCCTAGTGGTCCAGGCTAGCAGGTACAATCTTGCAGCACTACATGGTGGAGGAGAGAGGAGACATTCATCATTTATTGCTCAATAATGAAGACAGCAAGATGAAGAACTCTTCAGGAAAACTCTTATAGTATGAATTGCTGTACTTCTTAAAGGAAAGGACGATGTGTAGTATTTCTCTTCAGACGAGTATGAGCAGTACCCCAGCAGCCATTTTTAATGTCTGTCTGTACAAAGCAGCATTCACATACTGGTTCAGAAATAGTGGTCACCATTGCATGCAAGAAAAATTTCAGCAGTATTCATATACGGTCTTAGTTTAAGAATCAGATCAGAGCAAAGCTTAATGGAAGTTATATAGTGTCTTTAGGGAGGAATAAAACAAGAAAAAACTGTTTGTTCATTTCCTGAGTAAGTGGTCCAGGGACATTCTGAATCACATGAGTTTTTTAGAAACCCTGTTATCAGCTGTGTGATGATAGAAAACTCCTGGCTAGCCTATCTTTCACGATCTTTTCGTACTTTTTTTTTAGAGATTCACGCTGTTATTATCTACAATATCTCTGGCAAAATGTACCAGAGGAAAATCATGCAAGAAAAGTGGTTTACACGTTTTAAACTCCTATCATGTAGTACTCTCAAGTTCTTGCACTGATAACATGCACTGATTTAGGGTTCAATGTCTATGTCAAATTCCTGATTTTGTAGCTATGTATCCTGTATGCCTCAGACATCTATTATTTAAACTGAAGGATCCCTTTCAGTTCAAGAGTACTCATAAAATTATTGCTCTTGCTTCACTTTTTTTTGTGTTTTTTTGTGGGTGTTTTTGTTTGGTTGGTTGGTTTTTTGTTTTTTTTTGTTTGGTTTGCTTTGCTTTGGGTTTTTTTCTGAAGTGGCTGAAATCTTATGTAACCAAGACAGAGGTGATGCATGTTGAATTATGACTTATTATTATTTACATAATAATTCTCTTTGTTTTGCTGACTTTTCAGTCCCTAATAATTTATAGTATTCTATTCACTTCTTTGGTTACCACATCATAATCAACTGATATTGTAAAAGAACTATGTAGTCAATATCTTTTCTCAATTGCCAAGATTTTTAAATGGCAGTACATTTAAATGTATCCCAGATGATTAGCTCAGTTGGTTAGAGCATTCTGGGGTTGTGGGCTCTGTCCCTGCATGTAGGGGGCATTCACTTAAGGCCTGGACTCAGTGATCCTTGTGTCCCTTCCAACTCAATATTCTGTGCTTCTGTGAAATACACATCAGAAACAATAGGCTAAATAGAGTTTATTTTTCTGAGAATTTGTCTGTAGCTTTCATAACATTGCTTTTTTATTTTAGCATGTTGCAGAGCTTAAAGATAGTAGGAATATACAAGTTTTTACCAACTTCTTTCTTTTTTCTTTTTTTTTAATTAACTCCTAAACTGAAAAAAAGAAAAGCTTCAAATTTTAATTTGCAGAGTAACTGGGTTTTATCTTTCAACTGGATAATGAGTGAAATATCTTATCTACAGAAAGTCATATCTGTGGTCCACAGCTGTGATAATGTTAGTTTCCCCAAGAACTGTTTAGATAGTGTGAAAATATTAAAATATCTTGCCATGTATTATGTAATGTAGAAAGAATAAAAAACAAAGTTTAGGAAATAGAAAATGGAAGTGAGATTCAATCTAATTTAAACATCTATCATGCATGAATATTGCAGCCATCTTTTGAAATAGTATTGCTTTTAAAAGTTTTCTTGATCTTCACTATCTAATCAATGGACGCAATTAAGAAAATATCCAGGGGAGGATCATATTCACCTGGCTGCCTTACCAAAATTTATCAGAGCCTTTTTCCTTTTGGAGGCTTAGAAAAGTATCTACCCCTCTCTGTTGACAATATAGGCAATTTAGAGCAGAACTCACATCTTAGTTTTAAATGTTTGCTAACAATCTAAGTCATGGATCAGTGCTTACTCTTTCATGCCCCTTTAGCAGAGTGGAAATAGATATGGTGTCCCCAAAAATAAGATTAGTATGAGAATGAATTTTATCCTACTTAATTTGAACCTCCATGTTTATATTTTGACATACTTATCTAAAATTATTATTTTTTTCTTATGAAGACAAAAATAGGTGATTTTTTTCCCCTTTGAGCCAAATTATCAAATACAGAGATCCAGATAAACAACAATTACAAATTAAGTTTTAGGAACTTACTATATGAGGAAGGAGATCCTACTTCTAAGCATGTGTGAAAATGTGTTCCTCTTCCCAAATCAATCAGTTGAGACTATATATCTTTAAGTAGTGAATTCACTATTTAAAGATATCTAGTCTCAACTAATTGATTAGCTTTAGAATTTATTTTATTTTTCTGTGTACTAGGAGAAGAAATGGTCCTTTTTATATCAATTGGTACTTAGGATATCTGGTACAGTAGGCAGAAAAAATTTAGGCACAAACTAGGCATATCAGAATGTTTATTTCTACTTCTAAAAAATCTTACAAAATTATGTATTTAATTTTATAGCACACAGAAAAAAAAAAAAAAAAAACCCCATTTAAGAACCATCTAACAAGCACTGAGGAACTATTTTCTNAGTACCATCTACCAAGCACTGAGGAACTATTTTCTAGATAATACTACATTTCTTAAATACTAGAATTTGTTTAGGAATTTTCCTTATGTATAAGGAAGTTGATAAGCATAAATGTGCCTCAATATGTGCATTGTATACCTGTTTGTTTAGAATCACTCTTCTGATTCACTAAAAGATTACCTTGCTCAAACAGCAAATAGCTTTCACATGCGCCACCTGGTTTGTTCAGAGTCACAGATTTGTCAAGTGTGTTTCTTTGAGCAGTTATACAAAAGAACGATTATTACTGCAGTGCTTTTATTTCACAGCTCCACCTCTTTGCCATCTGATTTGTACTTCATGACATAGCATATGTTCCACTGACCTTTTCAGAAAACAGTGGAAAATTGGTTACAAGGCTATTACATTCACAGATTTATCTTGACTATGTCCTAGGTTATAGCTCCTGCATGTAACAAACACCTAAATGTCTTGCAATCTCTCTTACTTGTTTCTCTTTAACACTACAAATAAATAAGGAGTAAGATTGTATTGCTTCCAAAAGAACTTTTATTACCTTTCATTAAGTATCAATATGTTCATGTTTACCTTCCAGACGACTTTTTAGATGAGAGCTGGACATTTGTAATTTTCCTAGATGTAGTCCAGCCTACATTATAAGACCTTCATGGACACACAGGGTATAAATGATAGGGGAATGCATTCCATAAGCCCCACTGAGATTTTGGGAAAGTACAAAGACTATGATTAGTAGTGATTACCAACTGAGGTAAGGGGGTAGAAGACAATAAAAAAAACCCTAATTAAAAAAAAAAGAACAAATGCCTGCACTCTAACAGGTTCTGAATGCAAAAGAAAAGTTTACTTAAGAAAATTTATTCATTCATCAGTGAGAATATAATAGCAGCTATGAGGGGAAAATTTAAAAACAAAACCAAAAGCCTGAAGAAAATTATAATCTCACATTTAACTGCTCTTCTGGTAATGATGTTATACACAGAAAAAACAGTTTGGAGAAAAACATGTACTGTAAAATTAAGAAAAGCCTTTACAAACTTAAAGCTGAACAGGTCTTCCTGCTGATGTTGTCCCAATTCCAGGCATTGAACATCCCTCAATGCAAACTGCATTATGAAAGAGCATCCTTCGTGCAAATTTGGCTTTGTTTCTTTATAGAAAACCTCAAAGCAAAACACAGCCTTTACTGTATTTGACTCTTCACTGTCAATAGCTACAATGGATCTACACATGGCCCTTTTCATGGATTCAAATAGACACAGTGAAAGAAGATAAGCATTGTTTTTATATACTTATCTGATATCCAGAAGAAAAGAGATATGAAAAATGTTTTATCAAAACCTAAACTAAAATATTAAGTATTTACATCATTGGCATAATATAAATTATCTTCAAATGTTTTTGGAGTCAGAAGTTTACCCTTAACAGTTTTGTAAACTGTTCCCAGATTATTAATTTCTTCTTGTTATTTAATGGGATATTTAAATACCAGATGAAAGCTATCAATGGTTTATCCACACATATCCGAATAATCCTACACAGGAAATTAAATTGAATTAATTAAATAAGTGATGTTATTGTCAAAGATTTTTGTTTTCTGCAATAACAACATAAAATTATAGAACTTGTCATAAGTAGGTAAATGATTCTATGGCTGTTCTTGGCAATAGTCAGCAAACTAAAAGCAAAAAGTGCAAATATTGCTGCCAGTTACAACTATTGCTTCTTGTGTATGTCAGTAAAAATGTCATGATATCCCAAGATCTTTTCTCCATGTCTTCAACAGTCAGCTTATTGAAGACAGAGACTATGTTAGTTCACTAGTTAGGATGCTTACTCACTCTGAAAAGACAAAACAAACACAGAAAACCTAGGTTCTCATCAACAGTGGTTTTTATTGATCCCAAAGAATAAACATATAGCCACGTATATGTTTGCTCAAGACAAATTTCTGCAGGTCTGAGTCATTGGTTAAATTGTCATTTCATTCCGATGAGTAGCTAAGCAGAGAGAATGGGAATTTTCATTTATGCTAAAGTGTTCTTAGATAATTTTTCTCTCTAAAGTCAGCAAAAGACAAGATATCCAAATAAAAATCCTAGGAAAAATACATCTTGTAAATCAAATGAAAATAAAAGTGTTATTTTTTTCCTTCATGTAGTCAATATTTCCTGATTGATATATCACATATTTGAGGTGTTATTTTTGTTTTTTAGCCATTTTTTTATAAATCCATTTTATGTGCCATTGCAATAGAGACCTGTCCATTAGTAACAATAAATTTTTGGTCAGGTATTTTATGATAAACCACCCTTGGAATCCAGTGTCTATAGAAAACAAAATAATTTGAAATAATCATTGATGAATTTTTTAATGTATGCACGAGTTTGTTCCTTGCAATACCCTGTTATCCATATCAATTCCTCCTTTTTCTACTATCCTTGAGTTTTTTCTTCTGGAGTTAGAAGGCTGCTAAGGATTACAAGGATTCATATTACCTGTATCATGTCAGCCACAGTCTAGCTTTCTTCATGTACACCTATTCAAATTCATGCCTTTCAAGCTTTCAGAAAAGAAAAGGCAGTACAGAGTTAACATACAAAGACTGCCATAAAATTCTCAGTTTCAGGCATGACCCATTTTGTTTATATACCCTCTTAGCACTTCAAATAAATTTCAGGTAAACACCATTTCGTGAGTAGAAAAGAGACACAATAGGATGGAGATAACTGTTCTCACAATTTCCACCTGGTTGTTGTTTCAAAATGTTCAGAATTATTTTCTGAATGTTTGTTTTGACCAGGGTTTGAATATCTGCATCTGATGATGTTGTACAGAACATGGAGAAGTAATAAAGCACAGGTGTGTCATACACGCTCCTTAGGGACAGAGTGGACTATTATAGCAACTCTGTGTTTCAGGTTTCTCAGATTCAAATCATTAGTAGACAAAAAGATTTCAGACTTTCTGTTCTAGCTCCACAGTTACCTTCAACTCAGTATTTTAAAAATGTCATAAGTATTCAGAATTCAGAATATCAAATCACCTGAGACCCATCTCCTGTACAGGTATGACATATATTCATCATGTTTCTGGTGAGCTGAGGCTGATTTACCTGAATCTTTCATTTTTCATGTTTATGGCTATTATCACTTGTTGTGGTTTGACTCTGGCCAAATGCCAGGCACTCACAAATTAATACACCCAGGGCTCATGAGCTGAGATAAGGAAAAACTGGGAGAAAAAGACGCACTAGGGCAGAAAACAGGCTAGAAAAACTTTTATTGTTAACAGAATCAAAGAAGTAAATGAGGAATGAAATAAAACCTTCAAAAACCACCATTTCTCCACTCACCCCCCTCCCTCCCTTGCAGCAGCTGCACAAGGGAACAAGGCATGGCAGGCAGGGGGGTAGGTCAGTTCATCACCGAAATGTTTCTCCACTGCTCAGGAGAGAGGAGTCTTTTCTTCTGCTTAGCCACGGGTCCCAAATCTCACAAATGGCAGTCCTCCCAAACCTGCCATGTGAGCTTCCTCCACGGGCAGACAGTTTTTCCCAAAACTGCTGCGGCGTGGGGTTTTTTGTCCACGGATTACAGACTTCCAAGTTGGCTGTTCCATTTCAGGAGCAAGGCTTTTTTTCCTCTTTGCTGAGCCACACTCTCTCTCAGGCATCAGCGTAGGCACTTAATTCAGTCTGTAAAAGCCTGTTTACTCACTGAAACTCCCACTGGACTACGGTCTTCCTCCAGGCATTCACCTGCTCCGGCATAGGGCTGCACGTGAATTTTAACATTCCCCATGGACTCCATGGGCTGCAGGGGGCTATCCCGCTCCACCATAGTTTTCACTACGGCCTGCAGAAGATTCTCGGCTCTGGTGTTTGGAGCTTCCCCTCCCCCACCTTCTTCACTGACCTTGGTGTCTGCATTGTTGTTGTTTCCCCTCACATATTTTCACCACCTCCTCCTCCTCCGACCAAAAGAACTGCATGCCACCCCCACCTTGGTCTCATCTTAAATATGTTTTTCACAGAGGCATAACCAACATCTCTAATTGGTTCAGCCTTGGCCTGCAGCATGCTCATCATTTCAGGGCCACCAGGGATTGGCTCTGCTGGACATGTTCACAGGAGCCATTTGCTGGGCTCCCCCCGTCCACTAGCAAAACTGGGCTAAGAAAAAACCAACACAGCACTAGTCGCTGATTCTTCAGCAATCATAGAGTAGATATGTGAAACTTGACAACATTCTTGACCTTAATAGAAAACAATTTTGCCACAGAGTAGAATGAAATTCCTTTATCACATATGTCTTTGGAGCCATCTAATACAAGTTTTTCTTCCCATCTCTCTCTGTCTCTATGGTAAGAGAGTAATTCCAAAAAAAATCTGTATTTCTTCCCAAGTAACCACATTCCTTAGAAGTTTAGAAATAAAGCAAGATCCTCAAGTGCATGTGAGAGCAGGGAAAGTTTAATGAAAAAGCTATCATCTTTAATAATGTTTTTGCTTTTTTCTACAGCAAGATGAAGGGCAGGTGTCATAAATCTAGCCTTGAAGAAAATAATTAAGAATGGATCTTTTATTGCCACATTGCATCTAGTTTGGACATTCTGTTCTAGTGAGCAGACTGACATATCCTGACATCACAAAAACTTTTCATTGACTTAACATTGCACTTTCATCACCTCTGCTCTAATAACATCAGAAAGACCACAATGTTGCCAGAATCCAGCTTTGCAAGTGTATCATAGTACTTGGAATTAACCTGTAATGATCTACATGTTAAAACAGAAAGCTTCATAATTAAAAACCACTTTATACATGTTTCATTAAAACAGTCAATGCATTAAAAAAAGAAAGCCAGGAAACCCAACCAACCAAAAAACAAACGTCATGTATACTATCTTACATTTTTTTTTTCCTCTTTTGCAAATATCAACGTGCTCAACTACCCAGACTTCTCAGGAGTTTAAATGTTTTCTGCTTACATATCTTGGTTTGAAAGACAAGTGTCTGTTAAGGAAGGTGGGAACCTTCCTTAGAATAGAGAATATGACCCCCCCCCTTCCCTCTGAATTGTTGTAACTTTGAAATCAAGGGCCCTCAGGCAAAGATATGGGAAAAGGAATAACAGTTCTTTATTAGTATCTATAACGAGGAAAACAAACAACAACAACAGTAGCAAACAAATAAACAAAACCAGAAACCTGGTGACAGCTTTCTCTGGGCTGCCAGACACCACCCTACCTCCTCTTTGGTGCAGTTACAGTCATGGCCGGCAGGGGGCGCTGTCGGGCTCCCAGCCGGGCAGGGCAGGGGTGATGACTTCCGTGCAGCTGCAGGGGGCGCTGTGGGGTGAGGTCAGCTCCCCTTCTTACCTGACTGATGGTGGACAGACTGGATAACAAGGTGCCTGGATGGCAAAATGGGCTGCGGCAGGAAACCTCAGAGCGGTAAGCTGGACGGCAGGACTGGCTCGCCCAGGCTGGCAAGCAAAAGGTGGCAGAAACTCCGCAGCAGTGACAGAAGCCGCAGTGCGTCCCAGCAGGCAGGGAATGCGGGTCAGTGATAGCCAGGCTCCTCCACAGCAGCTGCCATATGGAGCCAGGGAGACATGCACTCTGGGAGGGGGAAGAGGGTCGGGATCCTGTGTTTTCCCAAACAAAAGCTCAACCAGCAAGGAAGAAAAAGCAGAGCAGAGCTGGGCTCCCATGGTCCCAGCAAAAAGCAAACCGTCCCCCTCCGATGCCCCGAGAGCAAGTGACATTACCAGTGGCCGGGTGCCTTTCCTCCCCTCGCCACACCTGGCCACATCTTTTGTCTCTTAAGTACCTAGTCTTTAGGGCTGCCCAGCAACAGAGTGAGGGGAAAAAGTTCCCCCAAACTCCAACATTACATAAGTACCAGACCTAAATATAGACAAGAATTTTCATCATATAATTGTTAGTTTAATTGTACACTACTATAGCATAGAGTACAAGATGACCTCCTCCCTCCCAGATGTTAACCTGAAGTTTTCTAATTTTTATCTTTTATTGTCTAGATCACTGAAAAGGCCCCAGGATATAACATCTTACTTGATATCTACCAGTATAATGTCAAAGATCATAACAAGAGACCTACACCAACTCTACAAAGAGCCTTACTGAGCATATGAAAGTCAACTAATGAAAAAAATGTCTTCATGCATTGTCTTTGGAGTGTGGACCTGTTACTTATCTGTCTATGACTGCATGTGACTTTTCTTTCTCCTTTTCAAAATTCAAGAAATGCCTTTGAAGACCGAGGATGAGTTAACACTGACTCTAAATAACTGGGCTCCACAAGTAATAAAACAAATGAAGTCTGCTCTCCAAGAACATTTTCTTTGGTAGTTGAGTTCCCTGCTGTCCTTTGAGGTATAAAGGTACCATACTTCCTTTTGTGAACTTCAATGTCAAATATGTGGTGTTCATTACGTAGTCTCTGTTCGGATGGATGGTCTTTAGTCAGCCAAGAAAGAAGAAAATCAATGATCTTAACTTCTCTGCTTCCCTGCAAAATTATGAAGATTGATTGATAGGAATTTCCATTTCTCTAAGAAATCTACTTAAAATATGTCTTCAGTAGGGGACTTATTAAAAAAAAAAAAAATCATGATGTATAAATAGCAGTAACCTGTAACACATCACACCTGTATCTCCAGTTCCTGTTGGTAATGAACAAGTTAACATAAAAATCTTTTTATCACTGAAGAGTGAAAGCAATTATAGTTAGTTTTAAGAGTGAAAGTCTGTAATCCATTTAATTTTTTGACTGAGGTTGTAGAGAGTTATTGAAGGAATATGAAATGATTTTATATTAGCATTTCTTATTCAGATCTGCTACAAAATAGCAGTTGGCTTCAGCTTGCATAAGTGATATGTCCACAGACACAATAAATGTCTTTTCTGGTTTTTTTCTTTTTTTTTTTCTTTTTCTTTTTCTTTTTTTTTTCTTTTTCTTTTTTTTTTCTTTTCTTTTTCTTTCTTTAGCCCTGGTGAATGTCAACGTCTATTTCTACTCCACCGCAAAATCTTCAAAACTTTAAATCATGTTCCTTTTAAAATTTTTGTATTTTATGTGTTCACAAGTGAACAAACCCCCAAAATACTCTACGAAAATTATGCTAGTGCAAAGAGTAGTGTTAAATGCATGGCAGACCACAATTTCCTATCTGTAACCACTGCATATTTGGTTACAAAGTGCTGTATTAGTCCACCCCTGGCTTTCCTTAAGTTTTTTTTTGTTTGTTTGGGGTTTTTTGTTGGAATTTTTTTGTTGTTTTGGTGCTTAAAATTTTTAATTACTCCTGTGTTTTCTCAGACACTGATAGTTTATGGTTAAGCATTTTTAAAAATGATAAATTATTTCTGTTCCTTTATGTATAAATATATTAAGGAGGTTTTTATTATTAATTTTTGAAGAAGGGAAGAAGAGAGGAATCAGCAAAAGATAAGGGAGATTGTCCTCTGTCATGTTTAAAAAATAGAGTTTTAACTCAAATTAAATATTGTCAAATTAATGAAATAATGAAATTATAAATATTGAACATTAAAACATTAACTACATCGATCTGTGAGCTGTCAGTTGAAGCCATCTGGGAGATTCTGTAAAACATACAGAGAAAATCTGCTATCACGTTTAAGATTTCATGAACTAGCAACAGAGAGCTTATGTATTCTGAGACATATTTAATAAACATAACATGTTGTTTATGTCAGTCCTTACTTGTAGGAGTCTAACAGAAAAAAAATCCACCTGCTAGTTGTTGTTTGGTAAGTCTCAAGCCTTGTAAGATGGGGAGCAAAAAAGTGCAAACGCTTTCCTCTGGAATGATACAGAGAACAAGATGAACATCAGCATGTGGGGAGCATCACTTCAGAAAGGTAGTAAGCACAAATATGAGGGCAGGAAAAAAATACAGGCCAAAAAGAATAAACAGGAAACTGAAGGTAAGGTTCAGTATTAATGAAATGTAATTATTTTAAAAATGTAAATTATGTAATTCTATCTCATACAAAGTTGACTGTATGCACACACACACACACACACACACACACATGAATACTATGCATATTCACTGTGATATTTAGGTGGTGATATTTTGAAAAAATAAGGAAATAAAAATTGAGAGAAACTTGGAGCATTTTCATATTTCTATGTCTGATTTCCCAGTATGATTTCTTTACTTGCTCTACATGCAGATATTCACTTTTTAAAGAAATATTTCCTTTACTTTGTTTAAGTAATTACAGTTAGGGGGGTTGGTTTGTTTATTTGTTTGTTTTTCCTTTAGACTATACTATTATCAAGGAAGAACTGTGCTTTAAATATTTTGTTCTGCAGTAAAAATTGTAGCAGAAAAATTGTAAGAGCTCATACCCCATTTAATATTATCTGTATAGTGAAGAATATAATTTTTGTTCTAGTGTTTAACTCAGACATAAAGAGTTTTATGTATCTGTTTAAACAAATCATACAATCTGAAGATTTCTACTTCTTGTGGTTTTCCATCTTCTAGTTTTGCAGCTATTTATCTATGCAGAAGGCTGACTTGAACATTCATTCTTCCATTAGAAAACTGAGGAATAATCATATTGAATCAAAGTAAAACCTGTTTGCATTTTTACTCTTTGCTAAGAGCAGATGCTACTGAACTTATAAGAGGGAGAAAGAAAGAAAATTTCCATTACAAATTGTGTAATAATTTTGTTGCCACAAAATGTCTTTGTTTCCTTACCTTTAACATTTCAGGTTATGTTTTGTGAATGATTGATTGAATGTAATAATTTCATTAATTTCTTCTGTTTGTGCAAATTTTCCATCTTGCCTTCTTATAAAAATTAATTAAATAGGCTAGTCATTTATGGTGTGAAAAGGAGCAATCAATCCCTTGAATTTCACCTTCCTGAACACTGCTTTAGTCTCATCTATTAAAATTTCCCCAGGTTCTCAAACAATGAAAAACAAAAGCAAAGACAGGTAAAGGAACAATAACTTCTTATACTTGAAGACATGATCTAGGTATACTTCTACATCACAATAGCTGTCAGGAAAAAATATTACAGTTGTCATGCTATTAGTCAAAACAGATATGGTTCCTTGTTTCCTGATGAAATCAAAAAGTATTTTCTCATATGAGAACTGTTAATCATTAAATAGTCGTTAAATAATGTACATTATCGTGACAAGCTGTTACAAAATGGTTATGACAGTATGGATTAATTTTTGACAGCTCTGCAGTCCTCAGTCTTTTTTAAAGGAGTAGGTAAAGATAAACTACGTTGAAAAACAAGAAGTAGGACACAATAACCCAAGAATGATTAAAAAAACAGGTAAGAGGCTTTTACATCATCCATGTTTCCTTCTAGTCCCTGCCAGGGCAAAACATGAAAAAGTGAAAATGTGTTTACAGTTTATGTTGAGAATCATCTGCATTAGTAGCATAGTGCATTTTAAAAGTGTAGGAAGAGGCTTATACAGGGAAGCAGCATGATCTAGTCTTTGGATAGCTGAGCTTTAAGCTACCTTAGCATATGTATCCAAACCACTTTTTGATGTTGCTTACCTACAATGCAGGTGTTGAACAAAGTTTAGGATTGTTCTTTCCTTACTACGCCATAATTCATTTCAGAAAAGAGAAGGTGATGAAATTCGCAGCATAGGTATTGTTTTTACTTCTTCAGCTGACATTAAGCAATATATAGTACATATAAGAAATAGATAACTGTCTCTGAACATCATTTGTAGTACAATATTTAATCTCAGGTTTTGGTTTATAGATATGGAAATAAAGCCATACTAAAAAAAACCAAAAAACCAACCAAACAAAAAAAAACAAACAAAAAAAGAAACAACCACACAAAAAAAACCCCCACAAAAAACAAACAAACAAACCAAAAAAAAAAAAAA